>JAPYKE020000037.1:6632500-6980000 GCA_028554795.2 Sinohyriopsis cumingii | reverse complement strand
TGTTACTTTCTTTCTGACCGATAACTGTAATATGAAAGAACGTATCTTTTTTGAAAAGAACTCTGTTTATCCTGCCGGTGAGAGAAGCGATATATGGTGGATATACCTATAAGGATATGTTATTGCAAAGTGCATTTCGCCAAATATTAGAACGTCATTGTAGTGCTGTAATTCGGCCCACAAACCCCATCAGGGCAGTGTTTTTAGATGTTATGCTAAGTGCAATTACCCCTATATAACAGCTGGATGGCTCAGGGAACTTTGGATAGTACCCAATGTTCATAGTCTTTATGATCTGCATTCTCGTTCCATCCCATTCTGAAGTGATGCTTTTCAACCCCAGCTGGCACAGATTTTCTTCCACCAAATCACTTGTATTCCTTGTCGATGTCAAATTGTTTTGCAAGTTGTGTCAATACTCTGTTGTCAGGATTGTCAGGCAGCATTAATGATTTGTATTCCATGTCTAACTGCATGTCCCTAGCCTTGTTTTAAGATATGTCGATTCTAATTGTGAATGCCAAACTTTGATACAGTGGTGTAAGCTGTGTGAACCTAATAAAGTTTCTGGCACAAAACACAGCACAGAGCTAGTTAAAAGGCTTTCATGTGAGGCAATATATAGGCAGTGCTGCCATTATGTACCATTAAGACAAGTTTACATAGATTGAAATTGATGCCTGGTCAATGAAGTAAATACTTGGGGCAGCACATGTGATATAGAGGATATTTGCTTGAAACGAGTGAATAACGGATATATTTCATCGAGTGGATGAAAATACTAGTGTTTTTCACCCACGAGAAGAAATGTATCTGTTATTCACTTGTTTCAAGCAAATATTCTTTTTATTTTATGCTCACTGACGTTGGCTACCTAAAGTTTGTGACACATTGAATTAGCAGATGTCTTACGGTAATGTCAGCTGTTTGCCGTACATGTTCTGCTGTGCTTTGTGGTATAACGGTGCCAATTGCGCAAGTCCAGGTGGGCGGAGCTTAAGGTGTAGGGAACATTGGATTCAGAATTAAAGAACAAAACTAGCTGTGATTGGTGCATTATGTAAGAGTTGTACCTTCTGTTAGGCTTAAAAAAAGTTGAACCTCTTGGCAACATATGAGTTTATGTTAATTTCTATCTAGATCATATTTTGTATTTTTTATGATTTTTTTTAAAATATGGTACACATGGCTGAAAATGTGCTTGTCGTGACTAGATAATTCTTACCCCTGTCTATTTACAGTAGAGTTATCTCTCTTAAATGCAATGGAGTACCTGGTTATGTCATTGTCAAATTGACAATCTAGCATTGTTCTCTATGACAGTGTGTGACATGCATGCTGAGGTAGGATAGAAAGTATATTTATTTCACAAAACATGAGCACTGAGGCATATGGAAAAACAATTAGTACCGTGATACATATGTGTAACTGCGCACAAAATTAGTTCCACATCAGATTGATAAAAATTAACTGATATTTCCAGAATAACAAACTACAAGTTTCAGTGATAACAGACAGGGATTATTAATAATGTTGGCTGCTAACGCCACAGAGATGACAATGGCATGTACATAAGGAACAAGTAGTTCAGTGACAGAAAATCAAGGGGAGGGAGGTATGTTCTGACCAAAATAAGTATTTCCTGTAGTGAAAAAATATTGTTACTTTTTCACTACAGTGAAATATCAATATTATTTTAATTAAAAAATCAAGCAAATCACTGGTTAGCATAAAATAAGGTGTCGTATTCCCTGCTGGGTGCAAAAACACAGAGATTTATAAAAAGTTCTGATATATGTCTCATCTTTAAAGTCGGCATTGGTGACTGCGCTGACCGTACTAAAAATCACAACCTCACGAATGGAATTTTTAACATAATGCTCACAGAAATGTCTGCAGCACCAATGTTAAAGAAGCCAGAACCACAATAACCTATGGTGTTTATTTTTAATTTCAGGGGTTTCAGGGTACGCCAGTATATTAACTAGTGATTTCAACTAAAATTCGT
Source organism: Sinohyriopsis cumingii (assembly GCA_028554795.2). Taxonomy (NCBI): domain Eukaryota; kingdom Metazoa; phylum Mollusca; class Bivalvia; order Unionida; family Unionidae; genus Sinohyriopsis; species Sinohyriopsis cumingii. The sequence continues at coordinate 6,977,992 of JAPYKE020000037.1, read as the reverse complement.
ATCGAGAGCTTATAGGTGCCTCTATCATGCAATGTGGTCTTCTAAAGGAAACAATAAGCTTATGTAAGATTCACTTCCATATGAAAACTTGTAGCATGGAAGAATCGTTCAAACACTATGATATAGTATTGTACAAATACATCGCTTTAATTCCGAAGCAAAGTATCGCATTTGCAGCATCTTTAACAATAGCGTTTCAACCAGAAACAGCAAATTGCTAGACTTGTTCCATCTGTACCTGTGGCCCCTATTCGAGGCCAAAGAGGTTTATAACCTCTGGGGCTCAGGAATGCAGAATGTGAAATGAAGTTCTGGCAAAATCAAATAAGCTTTGCCGCATGGTGCGCGATCAGCGGTCAGTGAGCACATGTTGCCAGTCATTTCGATTTGAACATCACGGCTACAAAGTTTATACTGTGTTTCTGTTTACTATCTGGTAAGAAACATTCACTAAAGACTTTGGCGACGCATGTGTAAATTTTGTGGATCCTAAAGATCGTCTGGTTTTCAAAGAATAAGCCATCTGTCTTAACAAACTGCTGCACCAGCACAGGGCTGATATTTTACCGTCTGTGTTGCCACTGACTCATCTCTCGTTGCTCTCTTGATGGCGTTTCAATCGTTGCCTTCATAGAATTCAACTCTGTGCACCACCACAAGGTGAGGGTCACTGAACAGTGATCTCCACCTCACGCCAGTATCTTGCATGATAGTTCCGCATTTGAAAACGTCAGCGATGTCACTCAGGATAATCACAAGCTTAGGCCTTTCTTAAATTTGGCTATGGTTGTGTCTCTTCCATGGATTCGCATTTTGCACTGCTTCAGCTTCCTGCGACGGACCTCTGTCAAGCTCTGCCCTCTGCCTCTGTTTTGAAGAATTTCAACACCCGCCGCGCGACTGAAGTTAGTTTTCATCTCAGAGATGGAGCAGGTTGCTGCATTCGGGCTCACGCATTCCGTAGAGGTTGTATACCACTTTTGCCACTGTAAAAGGTATCTTATAGGCTTGTCAATGCCGGTGAGAAGCGTGGACATATACCTTTTGGATGTTTACACATTCACTGGGTCGAACATGTCCATTACTGTCCACTCGTCCACGTACATAACTTGGATGATAAACCTAACGTGGATGTAATATTATCTGACAGCCAGGTGGGTGGGAAGATAGCGGTTTCGCGCATTTAGTTTATCTTGCTGTGATCACGTCACAGAGTGGATCGCATCCTCAGAGCCATCCCCGCTTAGAATGCAAACATTCCTGTCGACCTCAAACTCTTGCTTGAATGTTTTATCAGCCCAGATCCAAATATTTCTGGAAATATGGCAAAGGAAAGGTGCTGGCTTGTCAGGGTCAAATGGATCTCAAATTAACGCTAAGGCGGAAGGCTTCCTATCTTCGTGCGCTCAGTCTCCTTGACTCTCGCAAGCCCTGCTTGGGCTGCCCTCAGATGATCAATCACTCCAAAGGGTTTTTATAACGCATCGCTGCTCTTGGGTAAGGGCTCCTTATCCATGTCAAGGTCGTACTCTTCATGATCATGCTGTGGATGGCATGAATCATCACGATGACTCAATATACGTTTCATGTAGAGTGTTCTGCACAATAGGAACAATGTATAATTTACAACATTTTTCACTTAAACAGCATTTTGTTTGCACACTAGCGTGCACGTACTTCCCACAGAAACTCGGCGAACGCCAACTTACTGAGCTTGTCCTTCCTCACACTGCAAGTTGTCCCTCGCGTTATCGCTGTGTCCCTTCTCTGTGTGTGCCTTTCCTCAAAACCTGCACGACATTTTAGCTAGTTTCTTTTCTGCAGCATCTGTCGGTGCAATTTCCAGTGACATGGAGGCAATAATCACACTTCAAGAATTAGTGTCCTTCATCTAGTAGGCCCATAAAGGAGGATTGTTTTTCTAAAACAAACATCATTCCACTGTTATATATATATATATATATATATATATATATATATATATATATATATATATATATATATATATATATATATATATATATATATATATATATATATATATATATATATAATCAATGTATTAAACGTTACATAATCAAGATTTATTTCTTCAAATTAACTAAAATGAGAAGAATTAAATTCCATGAATAAAAATGAATTTAGAGCAGCTATCGTCTGCATCGTTTTAAAAAACACTGTCAAATTTAAGATTTTTCTTGCAGACTGGCCACTCTACGTAGCCCATAAAATGAGAACCATTTACATTAAAGAGCCCATGACATTGGGAATAGAAAAAAACACTATTCGGTAAAATATACAATTTGCAGTAAAATATTGTTAATCTGAGAGGAATACTTGCCGTTTTGGGGTTGTACAAGTATACAAACAGACATTAGGAATTGTCATTCTAATTTTAACAGCAGAAAACTTAATCAAAGTAGATATGTTGGGGCAGGCGTAACACAGAGTTGTTTTCTGTCAATTGTTATTTAGTTTCAAATTTATAATATAGGTGACAACCTTTTGCATGTAAACTCTTTGCTCACTGGAGTATTTATCAAGTGATACTTAAAAATTTGAATTTGTACTGAAATAGATTTAGACACGATTGCCGATTGGTCAATGCTGGGGTTAGTTGATTTCATCCCAACCCAAACTGAGGTAATGCTGTTCTTTCGTAATCCTGAGTCAGATTTGCCTGAACTATACAATCGAAAAAAGATGACTTCTCTCTTGTTGACATTCACAAAGATCATGACGTACCATCTAGATGTCTTGAAAACTGGACTAATATTCTGATAACATATTTTAGTCCATTTCACAAAATGATATCTGCCTGAAAATACATAAATGTTAGGAAGGAAATAGTTGGTATGTGTTGTCTCTTCTACTTAAGACTCTTATAACTTAGAAAATAATCATGTTCATTTCAAGGAGGAAGAAAGTATGATAATTGGTATGTCACAGACTAGTGATCTAGAAATGCCTTTACACTGTATTCCATGACAATAGGCATACATCAGACTAGTAAACATTATATGTCTCTACACTGTTTTCCATGACAATAGGCATACATCAGACTAGTAAACATTACATGCCTTTACACTGTATTCCATGACAATAGGCATACATCAGACTAGTAAACATTATATGCCTTTACACTGTATTCCATGACAACAGGCGAACATCAGACTAGTAAACATTATATGCCTTTACACTGTATTCCATGACAATAGGCATACATCAGACTAGTAAACATTATATGTATTTACACTGTATCACATGACAATTGCTGCTTCTCAGAATAGTAATCTAGGTATGCCTATACATTACATATGATGATAACTGGTGTATATCATATCTAGATATGCCCTTACACTTTATCCCTTGACAATTGTTGTATAAAACAATACTAATCTAGATATGCCTTTAAACTATATTCCATGACAATTGATTTTTATCAGAATAGTAATCTAGGTATACCGTTTCATTGTATGCCATATCAGTCCGATAATCTAGATATGCCTTTACACGGTATCCCATCTGAATTGGATTATATCAGACTAGTAATCTCATCTAGCCTTTACACGGCATCAGATTGGAGCTGGTGCATATTACACTGGTACGGCAGATATGCCTTTACACGGTACCCATCTCAATTGGTGCATAAAAAGCTAGTCAACGATGTATGCTTTTACACTGTATTTCATGAAAATTTGGTGTGTATCAGACTGGTAATTTAGATATGTCTTTACACTGCATCTCATGACAATTGGTGTATGAAAGACTAATAATATAGATAATTATTTTACACTATCCATGACTATTGACGTATTCAGACGAGTACTATAGATATACCTTTAAACCGTATTTCATGGCGATTGGCATATATCAGACCACTAATCTAGATATGCCTTTACACTATATTCCATAAAACTGGCGTCTACCAGACTTGTAATCTAGATATACTTTTACACTGTATTCCATAAAACTGGCGTCTAATAGACTTGTAATCTAGATACGTCTTTGCACTGTATTCCATAAAACTGGCGTCTACCAGACTTGTAATCTAGATATGTTTTTACACTGTATTCCATAAAACTGGCGTCTACCAGACTTGTGATCTAGATATGTCTTTACACTTTATTCCACGATATCTGGTTTATATCAGACATGTAATATAGATTTTGCTTTACACTGTATCCCAAGATAATTGGTAGGCAACATACTAATGATTTAGTTATTCCTTTACACTGTATTCAATTGCAATTGTTGTACATTAATTATTAAACTAGTAATCTCGATATACCTTTAACTATTGAAAAATGGACGGTTTCTGTAGCATTCGGTTTCTTTTCTTCTGTACATCTGTCCATTAATAAAATCTCAAAACTGTTTAAAATGTCCTTATGAAATTTTATATGCTTTTCACATTTTGGTCAAAATGTGCCTTTTGCGTTTTGGGAATAATTCAGTTGCAAAATATTGGTAATGTTTGTGTCCATGTGTTTATCCATTCATCCATTATTCAAAGTTTTCTTCCTGGTGCATAACTCGAAACTGTTCAAGCTATTTTCCCATCTGTTTATCCATCCATTTTTCATGTACATTTGCCTGGAGTAAATGTCCAAAATATTTCATTAAATCACAGTGAAGGATTTAATCTGACCTTTCTGTCTCCTGCCATCTTGGCCCGCAATTTTCTTTCAGCAAGGATATTTGTCAAATTCACTGACTATTCTCGTGAACTCGTTATCGTATATCGTCCCATTCTAAATGTCATGGGATACGGTATTTCCTATAGTATATATTTTGGAGTATCATCTAATAACCAAAGATGATCATGCATTTTGGTTTTCGGATGGTAGTTTTTCTGCATTTGTTTTGCAGCAGAATATATGGTAACAACACTGGTAATTGCAGTGTTTAACCAAACCAAATTATTTAGTACCCATATGTATGTATTGTCGGGATGTGTATCCACTTCCTCATTTAGCCTGTTTTCATTCTCCGTTATTTTGTGATGCGAAAACTATCCTGACTTGGCGTCGAAAGAATAGTATTCTGCATAAAATCGTAAATGATGTTGATTCCGTCTGTACCATATCAGACTAACACAATTTGATCTCCAACCACGCCTCTAATAAAATTCAAAAACGTAATGTGCTCATCACCTTCTATATATTCGCTGCTTGCAATGGTATTTTTAAGTTTGCAGTAGCATGACGTGGGGCCACTCCTCTCAGCTTGGCCGCAATTTGACAGTGATCAAAGCTGTCTGGATTTATTACAGTTTTCATATTGAAATGGACCTGATCTTGATACTTTGGTCACCACATGTTTGATCATCATCATAGAATATGGTGCGACGCTTTACTCTTCAACTATTTCAATCCATCAGCCAAACTATATGATGCACCTTTTACAGTTTTACTAGAACCACCTCTGCCGCCTGTTACTGTATCAGGTATGGCGAAACCAACTAAAGTAACGATGCTTATTACCAGTCCCAGTGAGTAAGAACGGAAGCGATTGTTACTCCCTATCACGAAACAACGTACTCGGACGCTAACCTAAACTAGTATTTAAATTAAGTAAACTCAGTTTTAACTCTTTTATCACAACCAACCTATTAGCTAGATACGAAGGTCGTGATTCAACCTCAGTTCCCTTTGCCTGGCATATAACTTCATTTGCAACTGCCCACGTTCATATTCGTTTTGCGCTATTTGTGTGGTAATACTACATATCAGCAAACAACCTTTCCCTTTCAGTAAATTTTGATGTTTTCATTTAATAGCTCAGGCTTCTTAGTATGTGGTCCAGAATCAGCTGGTCTTTCATGGGAAGAAGTGCATTTGTAGGTTCGGGCTAAGTCGTCCTTGCTTCTTACATAGTTCCTCAAGTTATGTAATAATAGTGTCATGCAGTTTGTCAAAGTTTTCATCGGTCATATGTTCCATGACTGTTTCTCCCAGAATGGAGCGCTACAGTGTGTCCAGATTTATTCGGCATTTTCGGGCAATGCGACCACTCTGTATCTTACATTTACGCCTAAGGAGAGTGCAAACTGTGTACCAGTCAAACATTCGATGGTCGCAGGGGATAAGTATTGCTTGCGATTGTGAGGTTTCTTAATAATACCCATTTTAACACAAAAAACGGCTACCATACCCTCTGGTTTCGCACGAAATTTCACATTCGATTTTCGGGGAACATTTTCGAATCATAATTGTCGCCTGTATATATCAAAGTCGTAGAGTCGCACATGTTCAGTCCTACTCTGTCCATCCTCGAAGAAGGTCTGCTCCAGTTGCCCTCTCCAGAGTTTTGTTCGGGAATTCCTCTAGATCAATGGCTTTGTCGATAGTAAACATCGTGCTCTGTTGTCTCTTCAGTAAAAACTTTTGAAGACTCACTCTCTTTGACATGGGTTTGTATTCCGCCATTAGGCTGAATTGGACGGTAGATCCAGGCTTTCAATAATTCTAATGTTTAACTAAGGAAGAAAGTTATATCCATACAGACCAGCAAGGCGCGAGCTGGGTGTGAAAATTACACGATCTAACGGCATCGTAACTAAACATCCGAGTGCGATCGACAAAAACCAGTCCCTGGCTGTAAGGTTCTCAGTCTAGGACAAAATGACGTCATCGTGCTGTGTTCGCCAAGAGTGACGTTTAACACTATCTTAACGGGTGGAACAGTGGCAAACAGATGGGTTGTTAAACATATTGGCAGTGCTATTATTTAAGAGGTTAGCTTAAAAGGGGATGCCAGTGAGTTTCGCTGCATAGTTGATAAACATATATTGAAAATATACAGAGATCTGTGGTGCATAGACAAAAAGTGGACCAAATCAGTCTTTCAATGAATAACCGGTGACAATATCACCAAATTGTTTGTAAGCGCAGGCAACGTGGTGGCAGTAGCGCAGCCTCATAAGTCAGAATGTAATCCCTTTTAGAGAAGATTTGATTCCCTTGGATTTTGAAATTTCTCACCGACTATATGCCCTTTTACCACTTTGTCTCATTATTGTATTAAAGTACATGCATTATGTGTCATAATTGATGACAATGTGTCATAATTGATGACTTTTGAAATTATTATTGGATGACAGAATGGGCTAGAACAAAAAAGGATCCTTGAATCTTCTTGGTTGATCCTTCATGTTTTGCTGTATATAAACATCCAGTGGTTGTTATGGTTCTGTCTATGTGAAGCATGAGCGACGAGTGCAGTGTGACGCTTTCCATCAGAAAGCAAACAGATCCATTTTATATGGAATAGTGGCTACTCCAGGCGTTCCATTAGGTAAGGGTATATGTTTTTTCCATCATGGAGTGTGAGGGGGAAAATTGCTGTCGATCTATGAAGAACTCGTTAGTTTGAGACCAGAGAACAGTTAATTAGATTTGTGGAGACTGGCGCTTGTTAACTCGCTATACTGCAATAATATCTAAATGTTTGGTCGGGGACGGTAGTGAAGCTCATTACACTTTTGTTTAAATAGCAGCCAGACTGACTATTAGGGACACGGTTAACTTCGATTTCATTGTGGAACTGTCAAAAATTGAAAGTTTCTATAAACCGTAGTCGTAACGTAGGTCAAACTGACCCCAGATTTAGCGTCTAGTTATAAGAGGCGGTAAATCCATTTAATCCTGATTGGCTACGCTAAATAATGGGCGTGTTTCCCCACACTAAATTGCATAGTTTTAAATAACGCCACATCGAAAAACTCTAATTAGTCTAAGCTTTGCTGCAAGAGTAAACGTACGGGGACTCCGAGAGGAATTTGAAAGATATTCTCTCTCGTGAAACACTTATCCAAGGGACCGGAGTTCTGAAGGTTCAACGGTCACAATTTTTGGCGGAAGTAGAGAAAAACGTTGAAAGCACAGGGGAAAATAGCTCTTCCGACGTATCCTTAGATGTACCTACGTACTTACACAATGAATTAGCTGTGTATCTACATGCTTACATAACCGCCTACTCATACAAAGAATGAGGACCGAAGGGAGGCGAAGCAGTAGAAAGGTTGGAGAGAAGAAAGAAAAAGGAAGGAAAGAAAGGGCGAAAGGACAGAGAACAGCTACAGTGAAATTGGAGAGAACCAGAGCTAAGCATGTTATGCAATTGTACAAGGCAACGACTTCGATTGTTCACTCGATCGTATGATAATTAATTCTATCAGTAAAACAGATCGGCTATTTTTATAAATATATTTTTGTTTTGAAATTCGGTGAAAGATTTATTCCAAATAAGTGTATCTTCCTAATGTATTGTATTATTTCCAGTGTTTATGTAATTGATTAAATTTTGATTCTTTTTTCGTACGGGGGCTCGTGTCATTCTGTTCTATATATCTGCTGAGATCTCTGTTTATTCCACCTATAAGTTTACTCGATCCGGGCAATAACACCGAGGTCGATCATCTCTTAGATAACGAGAACCGAATAAAGCGGACACCTTGAAAGAATGTATAATCCGCCAATCAACCCACATCCCTTGCAAGTAATGGGCGTACCTTTGCATGGAGCATTTATTGATACTCTCGAAATCTCAGACAGTATGCTTATAATTTGATTTGAACTAATGAACCCTGTGGACTATGCGCAAACGGGTGTAGAGGACTGCATTAAAGTCTTTTTTTTAAACAATGATCTTCCTGGGAGACAGGATCAGTTTGTTTATTACGGCATCCTCAAGGATAAATTGTTTATAGAACATAGAAGTCGGTATGATGATAGGTGGAGCAAAGATGAATTCTCTTGCCCTTTTGTTTTCACAGTTTGTCTCTGATGGCGAAGGACGACAGCTTACAAACTAACGAGGCAATGGTAAAATTACTACTGGCGCAGCAGAAATATCGAAAGCGCCATGATGATAGACTAGATCAAGGTATTTTGCAATACAAAATAATTTAAATGTTGCAGAATCTTTTCTAGTAATTCTTATTTGTTTATTTACTGGGCATTAGGTGGCTATATGGGGTAATTAAAACACAGCGTTCTTATTCTACAGTTATATTTCAGTTTAGATTAACATGAAACATTCAGCTACATTCGTGACATTCAACTTTCTTTCGATTTTCCTTAAATAAGTAAAGGTTTTCAAATATTAGGACAGCGATTCTACTGTGGTGCTACAACATAGGCGTATTTTAATTTTTCATTCAGAATACTCTTGGAACGTTTCCGGATTACTGTGAAAATGAAAGCACATTTAGGAAATTCTAGGATTGCTTACCATCCTATAAATTCTTTGTAATAGTTTCACTTTGTTTGACTTTATATTTAAGTGAAATTAATTAATATTTTGGATTATATCATGCGTGGTTAGTATTACATTTTCTTGTTATCTAGTGTATGGACGTAATGTTATAAAAATGGCTAATTTTAAACGGACTATATTCTAAACTATAACATGGCGTTACGTGACATATGTCTGACTATCTGTAAAATTTAGGTTCAATTCTGAAACCATCGAATATATAAAACAATTATATCAAATAACACGATTAGCAAGAATGAATACAATTTTTATTCATATAACTCTACTACCTGATGAAAGCTTGCTTAAAGGGACAAGTACATTTGCCTAATAGTTAAATATAAGCTTTATTGCATAAATCTTTTTTCTTTATGAGCGGTGGTGTTATTTATATTTAATTTACATTGTATGTTTGTTATGGTTTTATATTTCTTTATTTTCATGATATGATGCGGGTTATTTAAAGGTATAGTTTGTAGACGGCCTTGTCCTAAATCAAGTCTATTGTGTTCCTGCCCAAAATATTTGACTTTTTAAAATTCTGTATACAACTAATACATAGCTAATAGTGTCTCTTTGAGTATGGGATTAATATAAGGATCATACTTAATAGACGTTAGCATCTTTATCTGGGTCTGAGTCAAGGACAGTGTGTTAACTGCTGTCTTTATTATACTTTTAGAAAACAGACCTTCTAATTATAACTAAGATTTTATCTTGTAAACATTTGGAATTTTCTAGAATCAAATTTTCCACTTGGTAATAATTTGTTTTAGAAAATGCTAATTGTGCCATAGGTCATATATAGGAGTATAAAATCTTGTATATTGGAAAAATTATTTATTCGTGCTGTATGATCTGACTAGAATCAGTTGTATTACTGTTGTGTCCTCTGTATCATTTTGGCTGGAATTTGTTCAAATTATTTAATTCCAATAATTTTTCTCTAGAAATACAAAGTCCTCAAGAATAACATTCTTGGAAATAGAGACTTGGATTTATAGTGAAAGTTCAAATAAAGAGATATTCTTGGACTCTATTATTGTGTTTCAACAAAAGACTGTGACTGTTCCGGTTTAATAGTGGTTAAAGCGTTTACATCGGATGTGGGATACAGTGGGTTCGAACCGTGACCCAGTCATACCAAAGACTTATATAAAACAGCTGCCTTGCTCAGCATTAAGAGGTTAGTGTTAGGACTGGTCGGCCTGGTGTCAGGAAAATGTGACTGGGTGGGACATCATGCTACATGTCTGCGGCATGATGCCCCAGTGTTATGCAATCCTATAAACTGCCACACTGCAGATTGATGTCTATAGTGATATGACTGCAAAAGTGTTAAAGCTACGTTAAAAATGCAAATCTCTCTCTCTCCCTCTCTCTCTCTCTCTCTCTCTCTCTCTCTCTCTCATACACACACACACACACAAGACTGTTGGCAAATCACTACGACACAGGTTACCACCAGCAATCAACACTTCCACCATTTAATTTAATTTAAAATACCACTAACGTTTGTTCGGAATATTAATCACTAGGACTTCTGTTCGAAAGTCTATGATTATTTGGATTTGTTTTGCAATGCATTATGTTTTTATATTGTTTATTTTGTATTCTGGGGAAATAAATTATTTGTTGAATTATACAAAACTTATTGAGATATAAATCTTTTGCATTAACTATTTTAAGACCATAGAGTCTTAATAAAAGGATTTAATAAGATTTGTGGAGCAGTTCAACAACGAGCGTGCATAATCCGTTATGCTAACTGCGGCTTTTCACTATGGAGCATAAGTGTTCTTTTCCTGTTGTTCTAATAGGATGAAATAATTAAATTACTAATTTGTAAAGTAGTAGAGGAATAAATGAAATCTCTCTTGTGTCACAAAGACATATGTTGATTCCTTTCTGTGCAAAATAGACCAACCATTATCATCTGATTCACCAAACCTTGAAACATGTAGGTTCCTGATTATGCCTCTTGATTTTAGTAGCTTTTGTTTGTGAATGATCATGTACAATAGTATCCCTGTTGAATGTCCCCATTTTACTTCACAGGCGGTCACCGGATCTGTATTGTTCGAGTCCCTTGGCTAGCGGCTAGTTTGCTTTTGAAACTGCCACTGAACTACAACAACCATCTATACGCGACGAGAGCCTAACATATTAGTGCATAATGTCACATTTACCCTTCATTTTTCAAACATGCCAATAAAGAACTAAACTACCATCCATACAAAGAAGTTGGTATTCCCAATATCGTTATTGCGAGCAACGTGACCCTCTAATGTCAGATTTTGTCACTTTGATATTTGTTGGCTATTATTACTGCCGATATTTGTCAAGGCTGCAATGTGCAGTATTGATGAGCATAAGAAAGCACGAAAATGGTGTGCTTCTCCCAGATGTCGAGTTTCTTCGATTTGACATTTTATGAAAAAATATCAAGATTACAAAAGCTACCCGACATGATTCATTGTATTATTCAGCACAGACTTGCATAATATAAAACTGGTATGATAGCCATTTGGGATTCTCTCAAATAAATAAAATCATTGTAAACTAGGTTCCAGACAATGACCAATGAATAATGTGTCAAGACCACACCCTTTATAAACACATGGCATTTTGTTTAATTGCTCATTTTAACAGTGATCAAGTTGTAAAGTTTGGAATAAGCTGTTGCAAAAACTTCGACATGTTGTCGAGGGGTAAACACTTTTATTTTAAAAAAAATTAAAAGTAATTTGACCCAACGAAAAGGGAAGAGTCAAGGATTTTGACAAAACATTTGATGTTGGAAAGACTCAAATAAACAAAATCGTAAAAGATAACCAAAATATTCTCCAGAAATATGAACATTGAATGGACGGAGAAAGAACGATGGTTAGAGCCGAGAGATGCTTGTACAAATATCTAAAGTTACTTGTTTATAAATGGTTTTGCACTGTTCTTGTCGAAAACATGATAATTACACTTTAAAGGTGGAATGATTCAAGAAAAGTCAAAAATAATACACCTGAAAGAAGATATTGCTAATTATTATTATTTTGTTCTTGAAATTATTTTATTAACATTTTGTATTACATTAACTACACATCATGCATATGATTTTTAAATGAAAATATTACATATTACAGACTTTATATGAAGTCAAGACTCGTATTATGACCACCTACTCATATAAGGCTAGTTTCCTGCTCCAGAAGGTGGTTTGTGAGTGGAACCACTGTATGAGGCATTATCCATTGAGAATCCATAGGGAGTTTCGGTTCAATGAAACTCTAATTACATTTTAAAATACTACGCTTCTCAGTACAAAACAAAATTAACCATTTGGAGCCAAGCAAAAACCCTCTGTCAAAACTCAACCATCAATTGAAATAATCCCCTTAATACAACTTTAATCATGAAACGTTATAGATATTCTCTGTCAAAATTTGAAACTTTCTCTGATGACGCCTTTACAAAGATCCCTGAATGTGACTGATGCTCAACCATCCAAAAGAGCATTTCTTTGAATTAAAGATAAAACCATTTATTCTTTTTAACTGCTGACGACTCATACTAGATAAATGTCAAATACATCACAATGTTGACCTCGTGCCAAGGTTCCATTAAAACGCATCAAAGCAGTTTGGCTGCTGATGTAACCGATCATCTGTTAAAACATATTATAGAGTAAGACTAAAGTTATGCTATAAATGCCAATATAAAGAATTAGCTATTCTGAAAACGAATAAAGAGTCTTCCAAAAGAAAATATGTACTCTTTGTGTGGGCTGTATTTGACTTTCTTATAATGTAATTTCCGTTTTTTCGTGTTTGAGGCTTATACAATATTTAACAATATTTAAATAACAATTTAAAAATCTATAGTCTGTCCTTATTTATGAATCGTCATTGGTAATCTCTGTTAAAAGATTAATGCACTATTTCTGACCAGGTAAAACACAGATTTCCCTTCACGGGATTGATACCATGAAGGCTTGAAGAGAATTTCCTGGAATACAAGATCATTGGTTCTTCCTTATGACTCTGAGCATTGAAACTTTCTCTGATATTCTTCAGTAAGAACAAGATTTTCAAATTTGCCAAGGTGGATATGTTGGACGTTAGATTGAAACCAATTTCATTTAGGACTAAATATACACCATAAGAATGCTTCTGGTGAAAATACCATAAAGATATGACCATTGCTTTGAAGGAGTAACGATATCAAGCTTTTTAAGATGATCACCATATTATATTTAGTTTAGGCACAATTTCCATGCAGGAGAAAGTAGACATGATCAGAAATCGTTTGCTGAAAAATCTGTCAATTTGATCATCCTAGCAGGGCTGGTAGTGACTGCAAGATTTACAAGACAAAGGTTGCAACAGCCTTATTGCTTGTATGATTGAGACCATTTTGATATAGAACCAACTAGGTACCATAGCAAGTCTATTGGTGAAAACTTATCGTTGATATAGCCATCTAACTGGGAGCGACAGAAATAACAATATTTCCAAAATGGCTGTCATAGTAGCCATATTGAGGAACATTTTGCATCAATCTATTTTAATACTAACTAGATGTCATAAACCCCATTTCAAAATGACTTTTCATTTAGGTAGGGTAGCAATAAGATGAATTAAAGATGCCTACGCGGTGGCCATATTAGGCATCAGAATGTCATCATTTTAGTTTAGGACAAACATACAATTATAAAACATCTGCTGGCGAAAATCCTATGTTGTTATGACATTTCGTTTTGGAGGAATATCATGAACAAGAATTTCAACATAACTGCAATATTGATAACATTCTTTTACCATCTCCATTTTGGAACAACTATACATGATAAGAAGCCCTCTGGTTAAAGCACAATGTTGATATGGACAACCATCTAGGAGAATTAACGACAATAAAATACCAGTGTTCATATGACCATTCATTCAGGACGATCCATAACAGAAGTCTCAAAATAGCACCGTTTTCACCATATTGGATGTCCGGCCGTATCATTTTCATTTCAGATCATGTGGACATCGTAAAAAGTCTAACTCCAAGCTGATAAGACAAATCATTCGAGAGAAGCAGTGATAGAAAATGTTCAAGATGTCCATATTGGAAGCCTGAGTGGCTTCATTTTCATTTACATCCAACGAAACATTATAAGAAGTCTTCTGGTGAGAACCCGGTGTCAGTCTGACTTTCATTTCAGGAAGAATATCAATAATACGATTATCAAACAGCTACTGTGGCAGCTGATACAATCCCTGCTCCCGTGTGCTTGAAAATGACACTGAACTAGTACAAAGTTCACTACATTTAGCAGTTATTAATAACAGCTAAATGAATTATAATATATATAAAACGTATTTTAAAAAATGGTATAAAATGTAGTGGAAGGTTTTGTCAAATTTACCTTTGAAGTCAAGGAAGCGAAAATGACCAAGCGGAGTTAGCATGCTTTTGAAAGGTGCATGTTTTAATTAAGTATAAGATGTACACTCTGTAACCCAAATCACACCTATCTATCATAAACCAAACTAAAAGGAAATTAAAAGGTCAGTTTAACAATACATAAGATATACAGGACAATAAACAAGTCTCAAGGTTACACTGGACAACAAATTTTTACAAAAGTCATGTTACTGAAATAAAATTAGTCAATTCTTATCCATTTTTATGTGCTGAACACGAATATGACAGTCAAATTGCAAAATTGGCTCTAGTTTTTTTGTAATCTGCAAGAAATTAATGTTTACATAACGAAATGCATTCCAATAGTAAAAGGTCAACTGTAATAGCCTACCTATAAAAAATCAAGTCATTGACTACATCTTAGATTTCTTCGCCTGTCTCTTGTACAGCTGTTCGGGAGCATCTCTGAGGAGTGTCCAGCAGTAGTCAGCCAGCATTGTAGTGGACCATTTTCCCTGGTATCTTTGTTCCATTGTTGCGATATCTTGATGAAAACGTTCGCCGTGTTCATCACTAACAATACCACAGTTGCTAGGAAAGAAATCCAAATGGGAATGAAGGAAGTGAATCTTTAGAGACATATTGCAGCCAAGTTTCTTATACTTCATCAACATGTCTTCTACTAGTTCCTTATAGTTTTCTGCCCTAACATTTCCGAGGAAGTTTGTAGAAACTAGGCGAAAAGCATTCCATGCTTGTTTCGCGTCACCTTCCAGCAAGTTGTTGAACCGGTCATCTTTGAAAAGCTCTCGAATCTGAGGACCCACAAAAACTCCCTCTTTAATCTTTGCTTCGCTGAGTCGAGGGAATTTTTCATGCAGGTATCGGAATGCTGGCAAAGTCCGGTCAATGGCTTTCACGAAGTTCTTCATCAAACCTAGTTTGATGTGAAGGGGTGGTAGCAAGATTTTCTGAGCCTCAACCAGAGCTGGGTGTTGGATATTCTTCTCTCCAATGGCTACATTCTGCCTGTGAGTCCATTCCTTCCTCATGTAGTGCATTTCCCTTGCTCGGCTATCCCACTCGCATAAGAAACACATGTATTTTGTATATCCTTGCTGCAGTCCCATTAAAAGGGCAACTACCTTCAAATCACCACAGAGGTGCCAGCTGTACTTGTTATACTCAATGGAATTCAGTAGCTGCCTTAGGTTATCGTATGTCTCTTTCATGTGGACAGCATACGCTACTGGAATAGATGGAAGAATGTTTCCATTGTGCAAAAGCACAGCCTTGAGACTCAGTTTCGAAGAGTCCACAAATAGTCTCCATTCTTGTGGGTCATGAGTGATTTTTAAAGCATTCATGAGGCCCTCAATATCGGAACAGAATATCAGATTACTTTCCTTTCTGAAGAAAGGCTCCAATTGCTGGTGGCGCTTTCGATATGCAGTAATTGTGACATCTTCTTCTAGAAGATTCCATTGTTGGAGTCTTGATCCTAGCAATTCTGCCTTGTTCTTTGATAAGTCCAAATCACGAATCAGGTCATTTAGTTCTTCCTGTGTTATTCTGTGTGGGGTTGATGATGCACCACAGTGAAAATCTGGATCACTGCATGCTGATGGACCAGGAGAAGAACAGGTCGACTCACCTTTGTCTTCGTCAGATGAATCAAGAGAATATTCTGCTGGAGGTTCTGGAATAGGAAGTCCCTCACCATGTGGAACTGGTCTCAATGCAGACGGAATGTTTGGGTAGACTATTCTCGACTTCTTTCGCTTCGTTATTCCGCCGGAAAGAGGAGGAACCAAGCAGAAGTAACAGTCATTTAGGTGGTTGCTTGGCTCTCTCCACACCATTGGGACTGCAAACGGCATTGATGACCTTTTGCAATTCAACCACTGTGAAAGCTGTGTTGTACATGTAGCACAGCATATATGCGGAGCCCAAGGCTTGTCTTGGTCACCAACCTTGCATCCGAAGTAAAGATGATATGCCTTCTTCACTTGAGAATTGATACTTTTCTTCTGGTTGGCAAATGTCACTTCCCCACAAATATAGCAAAAATTGTCCGCGGTATTAACACACTTTCGAGGCATTACTGTTCTTTATTGTACGTAAATGGATAAAATAATAAGTTTTATGTAACAGTAGCTTGAACTGTCTCGCACAACGTCTAAAATATTTTAAATGCTGAACCTATCTGATTGGGCTTTATATAGTACACTGCTTACGTCAGCTTCAGCAGCCGCCTGGCATTAGTATAATAGGCCTACACATGTATAGTACACTGCTGACGTCAACTTACTTCAGCAGCCGCATGGCATTAGTATTGCATTGCATCAGAAAATGATGCAATCAACTGTGGATGATGTGAGCATGATGGTATTATGCAATGTAACATCATTATTCCGGATGTTGCTGCAGTCCTACTGGAGAAATTTACACAGTGAAACATAGAAAATGAGGTATATGAATATCTTCAAAACGAGAGCCAATACAAATTTTTCACGGTTATATTCGTGTTCGGCACACCAAAATACTACAGATTAGGGCCTTTTCAAGTCAGTAATGATTTCACTGTTGACCAGTGTTATATAAGCAAGAGAAACAACCTACAGATACTGAATTCGGTCTGTGTCGTTGAAAACCACATTTCATCTATTTTGTTACTTTATTTTGTAAAAGCGGAATGTATACAGCTTGTTCTTTATAGAACGCGGATAGCCTGAGATGGGTCTCTGTCTGTCTGTCTGTCTCTGCATCTCTCTCTCTCACACACACATACATAAAGAAAACAATAATTACTCCAGTATATATACATTTTAAGTGTTATACAGTATGAAAATAACTGCCAATTTTCTTTTTCTGTAAAATAAAAAAATAATAATAATAAAAATAATAATAATAATAATAATAATAATAATAATGATAATGATAATCATAATAATAATAACAATAATAATAATAATAATAATAATAATAATAATAATAATAATAACAATAATAATGATAATAATAATGATAATAATAATAACAATAATAATAATAAAAACATCCTCTCAACAAAAATGTGTTATAAATGAAGAGAATGATTATATAGAACAAAGTAAACATAACTGGAGTTCACAATTATTTCTTGTCCCTAAAGCAGATAATACGTCCTGTACTGATTATAGGAAAGCCATGATTGTTATCAAAACGGACCTATTTCCAAGGCAAAGAACGGATGACTGCATTGATTAAATTCGGAATATGTCACACATTTTGTCATTTAAAAAGGTCATGGCGAATTCCAATTACGCAAAGAGCAAACGAAATGTACGCGTTTGCAAATCCAGATGGACTTTTTCAGTGTAAACCTGTGCCGTTAGGTATAAAAAAATATTCCGTCAACATTCCAGCGTTTAATGAACATAATTACATCTGGTCTAGCTGTAACATGTACATTGTTGTTGTTGTTGTGGGGTATAACGCTATGCATGGCGGCCAGTATTAATGGTGGAGGAAGAACTTGGGAAAACCCCGGGAAGAACCACCGACCAACGAGAAGCTACTGGCAAGCTTTCTCACATATCCACATTGGTCGAATCGTAGACTGAACCCACGCAGACAGAGGTGAGATGGCAGTGATCCGTAACGGAGAGCGCTTTAAACCACTCGGACACTCGGGGACCCACATGTACATTGACAATGTCCTCTTCTATAATGATACCTAAAAGATGACTTGGAAACCGGTGGGAAATTCTTTGATCGATTCATTGAAGCACATCTGACAATTATTTTAGGTAAAAATAGGTGTCACATTTTTACAACATATTGTTATGTTATACCTGTAGAATTTAAGGTCAAAGCCAGATCTTAATTCCGAGTGCCTATCAGTAAAACGGAACGGACGCGATTTTTGGATACGGCTGAATATTATGGGAATATTATTCACACTTTTCTATAATTGAATAATATGGTATTGCACTGCAGATCGACTCTATATTTTGCCAGGGTTTGTTTTGCTGGGGTGGGGACTTTACCCGTTCACTTTTGTATTAATTCTTCCAGCATTCCTAGTACTTTCGTAATCTTTTCTCATGATCGGATTAGTAGCAATGAATGCTGAACTGTCAATAAGTGTGTTATATCCCCACTATATTAGTATATGGCTAGATTTGTTCAAGTAAAAATAATTTAGAAAAACATAACGCAATTGGTACATTTTCCTTGTCCTTATAGTGGACACCGGTGTTAAATATCTCATTATGGCTAAATGTTAACATTTTTCTTGTATCCATAGAACACGGGGTTATACCATTTCACTTAACTGCTGAGAGAAAGGCTGTTTTTAGTATACTACTTTGATAATATTTCAGGCATATAACTACGCATGTTAAACACAAGTACATGATGAAATAGAGCGACACTTTCTCATTTATACAACGCCTGTACGAAGTCGTGCGATATCCTGATTCAATGATTCAAAGAGCGTCGCTGAATGTGCAACAGTTGAAAAATTATTTCAAAGAAGATACTGCGTTGTGCGACGTCAAAGCTTCCTAAACGGGCTAAGGTATGAAATGCTTTCACAATACATGTACTATAATCATGTTACTATTTGCTGTTTCGTACATGTGCGTGTTTCGAGGAGAAATAATAAAATTTTCGCACGTGAAGTTGTAACATTGTATTGCATTTTTTGGTGAAATCTTTGTTAACATCCAGATGCTAAATGTCATACTAAATAAACGTCGATTTTGTCTTAAATATGTATCATTAACGGCGACATACGTCAGTTTTCCATGAATTTTTTCCAATGATTATATGGGTTTCAACGCTGTTAACTTTGTAGACAGGTACGCCGTATTGCTACACCGATAATTCCATATCATTCAATATAAGACGGTAACACTTATCAATAGTTATCCTCCATGTAATTCTCTGTGTCGTGTCTTTTGTTCAAGATAATTACTATTTTACACAAGAAACGTTTTTCCTTAATACATATCTGACGCATATTGATATCAGGAAGATTGTTTTGGGTGAGGTCTCATCATCTTGAAGCTATCTTGCTCGAACGCTTTCAGAGCGTAACACCGTTTAACTAATTAATTAATTTAATATTTTCATGATTGTGAGTTTGAATGTTATGATTTGCGTATTTATTTTGGCATTTCTGCATTTTAACTTGAATAATGTGGCCTTAAGAATTTGGCAGTCTTGTTTAGCAACAGACGTTTTATCCCAATTTACAGTCATTTGATTTCGGTTTTCAATCAATACTCATCCATTATAGACTTGCTCGAATGCTGACAAATTTAGGCATGCGTGTGATGAGAGTTACAATCGATTGTAAACCAGCTTTTATTATTTAATTCAATAAAGTTTGTCCTTCCATTTTATATTGTTTGTCTTAAAGTTTTTGCTAAATTTATAAAATTATAGGTGACACTATATATCGAATACAAACAGGCCATGGTAAGTATAGATAATGAAATTTTGCTTGATGCATGCTGAAGATTATTGTAAATCAAGTAATACTTAAAATCAACCTCATGCATTTGATATTTTTTAATGTATTTTTTGTTGTTGTTTTTCAATGAAAACAACGTTTCATTATTTCACATTACATTTATATCATTACTGGATAATGCAATAAGATTTGATCTTATGGTCTAAATATGGAGAGAGAGCTTGAAAGAGAAAGAATAAGAAGAAAAATTAAATAAATAGGGAGGATATATATTATATATGGGCGGATGGATTTCCAATATGGCAATAGAAAGTAGTCCCCGAAATCTTTCCGTAATAATGGTGATATTCCTTTTGTTGCGACTCAGGTGGCGTTAATATTTGTCACAATAAAACATTTCATCATGCATACTAAATTCATTTACAAAGCAATCTACTACATACGTTATCCTTCATTATGTACATTTATAGGTTACTTCTTGCTTAGCCTGTTTCGTTCTCTTCTTCATTTCGTTGTCGTTCTTTTGTCAATTGTATTTTTCTTTGCTTTTATTCGTTGCTCTTGTGGTTAAACACCTCGCAAAATTATTTATTTGCTTGCATAGGTTGGTGTTGTCATTATAAATATGATCGCAGTTTCAGATTCAGCTAATCGTTGATTAAAAATAACTGGAACAGCCGGGATTTTCGACAAAGGACAGTGAGGAATACTTGAATACGATATTCTTATGATCCGGTCGCGGCCGAATTGGCGTGAGCCTAACTGCGACATCAGCCGTGTTCAAACGTTACAATTTTTTGTGGTGTTTGAGTACAGGCTGTCTAGTATGCCTGAAAATTATCAGTCCACACACGTGTTATCAACGTAATAACTATCACCTTGATACTAGTCATAACGTTCACTCTTGACTGCTTGACTTATATTTCTGTTATTTATCACCTACGAGCGTAGTGGTTACAATACACGTAAGCACCTATTAGATGTCCTCTGGGCCGGAGTACCCATTAAGCACACAAGTACGTGCTTAGGGAACAAAAAAAATCCAGTTAACTAGTGATGATAAAATGGAGTGAACTGTAGATGACGTTACCAGTATTCTGATTATTATTTTTAGCTTTAAATTTTTTTTTGAATTTCTTATTTGGTAGGTGGCGTGAGGGGGCACCATACTATTTTTAGTGCTTAGGGCTCTGGAAGGCTTTAATTCGGCATTGGTTGTCATATATACCTATATATTATCACGTACACAAATGATAGCTATTAGTTATGTGCCTGTTATTTATCACACTCGAAGATGATGGTTATATATTGTTTATAATGTTTCACAGTGGACTGGAATTTTAGAAAGTCATAACCGAGAAACGTTACATCCTAATTCATCTTGTTTCAAAATGTTTATGTACATTTCCATGTTGTTGACTTTGCATATGCTTGTAGTAAACAATGCATTACTAGTGGTGATAGAATTTTCAGACTACATGTATTTGTGTAAATGCATGTCGTGATGAGAGCAAAAAAAAAATAAAAAATAAATGAGTGAAATCTGTTAAGGAATGAAATTCTAAACATTCATGTACGTATACCAGCTGGTGAATGGGCTAGTTGTGACTAAGTGGTCCAAAGCGTTCTCCTTCACCGACCACTGACATCTCATTTCTGACCCGTGGGTTCGAAGCAGCGGCTCAGCCGATATAGGTATGATAGAAAGCTTGCCAGTAGCTTCCCTTATGTCGGCGGTTAACCCGAGGTCTTCCTGCACCATTTACCATAGCCGCCATGTATTGAACCTATCATGTGTTGAAATAATGGCGTCGCGCCTACATTAAGAATAATAATAACAAAACCATCCAGTCGTTGGATCATAAAAGTCATTTGTATGTGAAAACATCGTTGTTCAAAAACTATGCTGATTGCTGGAAATTACTATTTTCATAAGCAATGTCATACTACAAAAACACATTTTCGTATCACAGCTGAGACAGTTTCATTCTTAGAATTAGCATAAACCAGGGGAGCAACATCCTTGTTAACAGACCCAA
This sequence comes from Sinohyriopsis cumingii, assembly GCA_028554795.2. Lineage (NCBI taxonomy): Eukaryota > Metazoa > Mollusca > Bivalvia > Unionida > Unionidae > Sinohyriopsis > Sinohyriopsis cumingii. Next base: position 6,955,819 of record JAPYKE020000037.1, on the reverse strand, counting down.
GTAGGCGTCACGTACCACAGCGAGGGAAACATCATCAGCATCGCTATTACTGGCAATGACACTTGTTTGCTAATTAATCACTGCCTGAGCAAAAAGTTTGCTACACAGTCAGTGACAACATCACACCATGAACGAAAAATCATGTTAAGTGCAGACATTACATTTAATTTATGCACAATTGTTCATTTTGTTCTGGTTGTTGTAGTGGTGGTCCGCTAGGCATCTTTTGATTAGATCACGTAGGTACTTTGACTTATATTCGTAATATTTTTATTTTTAGCTCTGTGTCAAAGAAGCATTAATTTTATTTTTCTCAGAGGCGAATTATCAGGAATTTTCACAAAAGTCAGAACTGAAGATAATTACGAGAAATTTACATTGCGACGCACTTACTTAGTCAACATGCCGATATATAACTTCATTGTTACGACTCTATGGTTCTAGACTAAGTAGAAAGAAATAAAACAAACAAATTAGCAAAGTTAAGAAATAATTTTATTGTTCTAATTTAAAAAAATAAAATTTAAGAGGAATTTGCATTGTTGTGAATTAAATTCCAAATAATCGTAAATGTTCTATCGCAAGTGAAAACGTGTAGTGTTCTGAATGAATTCCAGTATTGAATGTGCTCGTGTACCAATAGTCTTGAATATGTCGATGTACCAACAATCATGATGTATCACAACTATATAATCCAGAAGGTCTTTCAATTAATTCACACTGATCCCAAAGCAGTGTTTCAGTCCAATAAGTCAATGAGCACTTTGTAATTTCATTTAATAAGTTAAATAAATGAAATCTTGTTTTGATAATATAGCAAATGTACCCGCTTAAAATATTTTCAGAGTTGGAATGGATTCACTTGGCTGAAAGTAGCACGATGTCTCATACAAGCAAAAGCTTTGAAACCATGAAGGATCTGATATGTCGCTAGACAATCATACATTCAGGCTAAATTATTTCGAGGATTATACAGTAAATGGTTCAGATCCCGAGTTCTTTTTCGAAATGCATGATTTTGAAGAGTTTTACATCTACGGCTGGCCTGTCCTTGTTATTCTAACGTCCTTTGCAAATATGCTGATTGTAGCCGTTTTCGTCCGGAAAAGCATGCGAACAACCACCAACCTAATCCTTCTTTTCATCGCAATATCGGACTCTCTAACTGGACTTGTCACATTGCCTACACACACACACACACACACACACAAACACATACACACACACACACACACATATATATATATATATATATATATATATATATATATATATATATATATATATATATATATATATATATATATATATATATATACCTACACCAATGGAAAGCAAGGATCGTCCGTTCTGAATGAAGGCTGGTGTGAGGCAGCTATGCTTTCTAAGGTTTACATATCCAAAGCTTTCCATACGGTGTCCATATGGCAGACATTGTTGGTTGGATTTCAAAGATTTTGCTGTGTCTGGTTTCCATTCAAAATAAAATCTTGGTTTACCACTCGCCAAACTTTGAACATAGTCGGCGTCATTACTATATGTGCTTTTGTCATCGAAACGTACCACCTTAATAAGAAGGAAGAGTACCGGCAGTGTGAGTGGAATATTGAAGTTCCGTGTATTGAATCTTGCGCCTATCTGTGGATAACCTTGCTTCTTGTGAATATATTGCCATGCGTGCTATTACTTGTCCTCACAATCCTAACGATCCAAAGAATGTTTCATCAAAACATTCTCAAAGCGGCCTTCAGTGCTAAACAAAATAAAGAGAGAGACAAACAAAATACGATCACCTCCATTGTTGTGGTTTGTATTGTCATCATATTATTAATTCCTGAAATCCCGTACGGCATATTTCGACTTGTGACTGTGATCGAAATGCATAGTGGTCACAAAATCCTGACACAAAGAGAAAATACTCTTTTCTTTTTCATATATGAGATTGTCATGGTGCTAAGTTTCCATGCGAACTTTTGGATCTATATCATTATGAACAGACGGTTCAAGGACGAGATGAAATCCGTGTTTCTAGATATTATGAGAAAATTGCGGCCAAAGCGTGCCACTGACACCCTAACTACCGTTTCCATGGAAACGAGCCAGAGCATATCGAATAACACAAATGGAACTGATATGAACAAAAACTCTACCATTGTGTAGAACTGCATCTTTTATTAGCGTCAAATATATGGACAAGTATGTAGACCTTCTATCAAACCATTCAGACGCTAGGTTAAATATCCTTTCTTCCTGTAAGATGCTAATTGACCATCCAAATAATTCACTTTGGAAAACGTGACTTCTAAACAAACGGAATGATGAAGAAGATGATATAGTTGGCTTATAACAAGGGATGGATATATGTCGCTGATATGACATTTCATATGTTAGATAAATGAGAAAACAGCTTGAAATTGTTTGGAAATAGGCAACGCCACAGCTCCAGAAGATGTATTATTCGAATTGTGTGTTTAATTGCAGTTGCATCAGTTGATAAATGTAGGGAAGATTTCCATTGGTCAGAACATAACAATGTGATCGCACCCAGATGCGTTCGTTTCTGTATAAACAGTGCGGAATACTACTTTATACTTCTATAAATAGAGTCACTTGCAAAGTAACTGATGTAAACACTGAATCGGAAGGCATACATTCTGCATGCCTTACCAACTAAATAAAAAAGTAGATATATATTTTATTTAGAAACTTTAATAAATAAAATTTTATAAATTGATTTGATAGAATTCAATAACAAATCGTTATAATTTTTCTGAAGATAAATAAATCCTTCTCTGATTAGATTTGATAAAGCAGCGAAACTCAAAATCTGCCAAGATGAACATTGGGCTGTTTTGTACGGCACTTTCACTGCGGCTCGTTACAAATGAATTTAAATTATAGGGAAATAGATATAGGGATTGGAAGGAGGGGGATCTAAGACTAACATTATAAGAATTGGTGTATAGTAGACTAGTAATGTAGATGTGCCTGACAAATGGTAAAGTATCAGACTATTAAGCTAGATATACCTTTAACTGTTTGACAAATTGACAGTTTCTGTAGCATTCAGATTGTTGTCGTCTGTACATCCATACATATTTCCGTTAATATTGGAATAACATTTTTAAACTGAACAAAATGTCCTTATGAAACTTGATATGCTTTTCAAAATTTTGTCAAAATTGGCCTTTTGCTTTCGGGAATTATTCAGTTTCAATATTTGTACTGTTTGTATCAAAACATTCATCGGTTATTCATACTTTCCGTTCTGGATCATAACTCGAAACTGTTTAAGCTTTTATCCCATCTATCATTTCATCCATCTGGCATACAGTTTGTTTTGGAGTAAAGATCCCACACTGTTCATTTAATCCCAATGGGGCGTTAGTTCTTTCCCTTCTGTCTCCTATCATCGTGGCAAGGTGTATGATAGGGATGTCAAAATATTCTGTCTCCTAACATCCAGTTTCGTGGGATGGGGCTCCGACGACGACAAAATATTTCGTCTATTAACAGTCAAGTTAGTGGGGTGGATGGCGGAGATGACAAAACATGTCTCCTTACAGTCATCTTGGTGGGGTTGGGTTGAACATACATAGCCTTCTGTCTCCGTCAAGTAATTGTGTTGGTTGTAGGATAGAGACGACGAAACCTTCTGCCTCCTGACAGTTATTTTGATGGATGGCAGCTATAAATACCAAAACCTTCTGTCTCCTTAAAGTCATTTTGGTGGGTTAGTGTGACGGAGAGAAATGACACAAAGTTCTGCCTAATAGTAGTCATTTGGTAGGGTGGGTGACAGATATGACAGCACATTATGTCTCCTAACAGTCTAATTGGTAGGGTTGGAGATAGAGTTGACATATGTTTATGCTAATGATTTGGATCACATATGCATAAAAGAACCATTGTGTTAAAAGTTCAACTGATTTTAAATGGAATTTGATTGATTCTTTGTCTCTCTCACTCATAGTATTCTCTGCTATTGTGGTGGTGGTAACTAGTACAGAACCTGATTCAGCACTAATATGAGAAGGTGAAAGCAATACTTGTATTGTATGAAAGTGCCTTATTATTCTAATGCGTCGGTATCTTTTGGCCTGGCTATATGGTATACCGTTTTTACATGACATGGGATGACATGAAGAATATTCTACATATTGGTGGATATTAGTTTCCTCTACAAATATTCCTATCAAGGAAACTAATATCCACCAATACGTAGATTATTCTTCATGTCATCCCATGTCATGTAAAAACGGTACACCATATAGCCAGGCCAAAAGATACCGACGCATTATTTCAGATGATTGAATAGATCTTTGAATAAATTACGAACATATTTCCAAAATAGAAATTATCCTACATACATAATTGATTCTGCACTGAACAAAGCCCGTAATCTTACTCAACATGAGGCTTTAAACACAGCAGAATGTAAAATAGAGAGAGAGATGTAATTCCTTTCACAATACAATATAATCCTTCATTACCTAATATAGGTCGTATAATTAATAAATATTATAGTCTCCTAAATTTATCCAATAACACTAGCGTCAAATCACTTTTCAAAATTAAACCAGTTCTCGCTTATAGGAGACCCAAGAATTTGCAAGATTTTTTAATCAGAACTAAACAGACAGAAAATAAAAAATACACTTTTCGTCATCTAAATGTAACAGACACCGGTGCTCTCAATGTGCAAACATAAGAGAAAGTACTTCTTTCAGTAGTGCTAATACAAAAGAGGTATTTTCTCTACGCGATAACACTAACTGCATATCACGTGATGTGATTTATTTAATAACCTGTAAAAAATGTAGCATGCAATACGTTGGACAAACACTACAACAAGTGTCTAAGAGAATGCATAATCATCGCTTTCATATAAAAAATTATAGAGATCCTCAGTTTTCCTCTAATGTTTCAAGACACTTTAACGCCAATAATCACTCTCTACTTGATGTTTCTTTCATGCCAATAGATATTGTGCATGGTGACATGAATAGACTCATAAAATAAACTTATTGGATTTATAAGTTAGATACTCTGTATCCTAATGGACTTAATGCTAATGCACTATATAAAACTGTATAATTTAATTTGATATATTGTATATCCTTTATAACAATATAATTATATGTATGTCTGTTTGTCTCTAGTTTATTGTATTATTTTACTAATTCAAGTTTCATTAGAGACTCGTGTATCTTTTAGATCCTGTCATATATAATTGTTATGATGATGCATATCATTTATGACGTTACGTAATGACGTAATTGTTAGACGTCATCCGTTATTTTCAAAACATTTCGTGCCTGAAGAAGCATACATTAAATGCGAAACTAGTTGCACAGAATTTTCGGCGTTTGTGTTGTTTTTTTATCACAGTTATAGTATTATTTATAAATTACTCACGTTAATGCTGAATATGACTCCGGGAGATTACTCATTACTTGAAAATCCATCATTTCTTCAAATTTGAAAAGAATAGACTTGGAAAATCAGAGATTTCTTTCTGTCAACGTGAATACGTACAGCAACCTTTATGCACACCGTAAGGGTAAGAAACGTCCTCTTGGAAACGCTGCGTCATAGATTACGTCACTAATGAGTGACGAAGTCTTTCGTCATTCTCAGTTAAACGTTTCAACGCAGGCCTCTCGCTGATGATGATTTTGATTATAATTGGTAGCTTGAACGAAGAACAGAAAGCAATTAAATATTAACTGTTCGTTTTTATTTCTCTTTTTGAGTCAGATGAAAGCAATATCTAAAGCTATAATTTGCCAGCTGCATTTTCATTGCTTGTTACAGTTTTCCATAAACATAGACATACCCACACCTTCCCCGCTCAGTTCCTATAACTTCGTCTCACAGTACACACATTTTTAAGCCACGTGGTAACTTGCTTAAAGAGCTTCTCAACAGTTCCAGCATACCTTCAAATATTAGCTTCGCACTTGTTTTCATTTTCTTCTTATGTTATCGCTGGTGCGGGTGGGGGGTGATGAGAGCATATTTTTAACTGCTTTTAATCTTATGTTTGTTTAAGTTTATTAAATTTTCTTTGGATCTATGAGCAATACATAAGCTGGATGCGTATGGTAGGTAAAATTCAGACGTAGATAATATAAGTAGTGAAGGGGGATACTATACGTACAATGGGAATTAGCATTACAGACCCCCCTGGGTCAATATACGTACAATGGGAATTTAACATGGCGAAAAATCGTGGGTCAATATACGTACAAGGGGAATTTAACATGGCGAAAAATCGTGGGTCAATATACGTACAAGGGGAATTTAACATGGGATTTTTTTTTTTTTTTTAAATTTAAAAAAAGGGGTAGGCAATTGAAAAGTCATTCTCTTTTCGAGAAATATGGCTAGCCCTGAAAAGGGCCTTTGGGTTTTCTTCTTCTTCTGCTTCTAATTTCTTCTTTTTCTCCACCAAGTTCTTATTTTATCTCCTACACTCTTTCTCTTCTTTTCTTTCTTTTTTTCTCCTGCTCTTCTTTCTTCTTCTCTTCCTCCTCTTCTTTCTTCCTCTTCTCATTTTCTTCTTCTTTTTCAATTTTTTCGTTCCATTTGCGTATTCTTATCCTTTTCTCTTCATCCTCCTTCTCCTCTTTTATCTCTTTCATGACACCACTTATCATGTCCTTTACCTTTCTTAAGTTATTAATTTCCATCTTTACACGATGGGGACTATAGGAATAGTGGTCTTCAACGAGTCTTATTAACATCTGCTCCATCATTCCTAAATTGTCTAAAACGTCTTGCAATGTTTGCATTTTGTCAGTTTGGTTAGAAGCCATCTTCTTTGTAGAATGGTTTGAACGACGAATACTGTGGGTTCTTATAGTGAAAACGCGTACGTGAAAGAAAACATCCCCTAAAAACATAAATTTGATCTTACCTAGATCATGACCAAACAACGCGCGGACGTGAAGGAAAACATCCCCACTTTTCTCATTTCATATAATCAAACCCAAACTATACTCTCCACATACGCTAAGAAACAATAAAGAAACCCATAATCTACTATTCACACCAACTTACTTGAGCATTTACAAACAATAACACACAAACACATACACTCTCACTATGAATAAAGAGTTAGTGTTTATATTCACACTACTCTACCTACACACATTGGCAAATGGATCGTTATTTCTTTTCTAGAGTATTGGGTAGCCCTTAAAAGGGCTTTTTTTTTTTGAACTCCAGATTGCACCTATCTAATGATGGCACCTTCCTGGCCTGGCGTCACACACGCATCTTATTCCCCAGTCTCCTTTCACCTTTCATCTGGGGAGCGCAGAGGGAGGATGATTCGCTTCAACACCCCAATCCTCTGTCTCGGGAATATTGTACGACATCCTCTCTCCTATTTTCTTTTCCTCCTCTTCCCTCTGTCTTCTCTCCTCCTCTTCCTTCTTTATTCTTTCCTCTTCTACTATAGCCTCCGCGGCCAGTTCATTTAACAGGCGCCTAACATATTCCAGATGTATCTGGAGTTCAAGAAGTTTGCTTATTCTGCTATTCATTTTTTGTGTTGATCAATCAACAAGGGTAGTTAGACTGCCGAACGAGTTTCAATTTATAGTGAAAGCGCGGACGTGAATGAAAACATCCCCCTGAAAACATAAAATTAATCTTACCTAGATCATGACCAAAAAACAATGCGCGGACCTAAAAGAAACACTCACTCACTTTTTTAATGCTACCCATCACTATTTTAAAATTTTTTATAAATCACTTCAATAGACTATTTACATACTCAAAACACTCTAACCCCAAATTTACACCTCAAACACCAAAAAAAAAACGTGATTTTAATCTACTATCCACACCAACTTACGTGAGCGCTTACAAACACACAAACACACAAACTCACAAACACATACCCTCACATTTTTTAAGAAAGAGTTATTGTTTATATTCACACTACTCTACCTATACACATTGGCAAATGGATCGTTATTTCTTTTCTAGAGTATTGGGGTAGCCCTGAAAAGGGCTGTTTTTTTGTTTGCTATGGCATTCTTTTTTAGTTTCTAAGAATGCGATGTCCTCTGAGGATAGACTTTCTGACGATAGGTCTGCTTCTTCGGAAAGAGAAGAAGAACTCTTTGGTGTCGAAACGGCAATCGACAAAGCCTCTGTCAGGTTCAGGTTGCTGCTGCTGTTGTTGTTGTTGTTGTTGTTGCTGTTGTTGCTGCTGTTGCTGCTGTCTCTGAAGTCTGTACTTCTCTGTCCATTCTTCTTTTTCCCTGTTCATTTCTTCTCTGAAGAGTTCTTCTATCAAGTCTTCAGTGATTTTTAACATTCTCACATTCTCTATTTCTTCTGGCTTCGGTATCAGACTGTGTCTGACCCTATGCAAATTCACTTAGGCTTCGTTGAGCTTAGCTAGTTTGGAGCACATCTTCGTAGGAGGATGAGTCGACAATGGATGGTTAGACTGGAAACAACCCCGGTTCTTAAAGTCAAAGCGCGGACGTGAAGGAAAACATCCCCCACACGGTTTTCGAGCCGCAACGTTCAGTGAGTGTCATGAGAGGGATAGTAAGAAGTGAAAGAGCATCAATCCAACATTCTTATGGCTAAACAAAAGACAAAGGCATTTTTTTTCAAAACACAACATTTTTTATTCAAAAATCACTTAACACTAAACAACAACAACTCTAACATTTTTAACAATAATCCAACAATATAACATCAAACAATTGTTTCAAATCACAAACATTTTTTCTCAATTGACAATCTACTTTAAACAGGGCTGACAACGTTGTGAATAAAATTGTGATTTCCACTGTTGGAAATCATTAGGCCATTGATGGACACTACGTTTCCTAGCTTGAGACAAAAGATAAGCATAATGGTCACAAAACCATCGATCTACTTTCACATCATTTCTTGAAGAAGAACGAGGATCGAAATGAGTCACTAAATGTTCTAAGGAATAGCCCAGGTTGCGATGATGCAGAAAATACACACAATATTGTCCACACACCAAGGAATCTGTGCCTTGTAATTTCACATTATTGAATCGGGTGGTCTGAGCATTTCTTCTCATAAAGTCAATGATATCGTCTTCCAAAGGGGACAATCCGTACGAATCGAAATATTCCACACATCCTTCTTGAGGAAAGTAAACGGCTACCCAGTGGGTTCCTGGGAGATGACTGTCGTCCGTGTTGATCACGTAAGCTTGATGGTCTTGAGGTTTGCGATGAGGGAGTTCATCTTTAGCACAGACGACAGGATTCCAAGAAGCCGTATACGAACTGTGGTTCAAAAGGTAATAAAGTTCCCAGGTATCCATGTTTTGTGTGGTTTTTTTTCTTCTTCTTCTTCACAGGTAATAATAAGTCATCAATTCGATCCTGACTTTTTGCTTGAAAATGTCTGACAAATAACCGTTTCTTCGTTTCGTCTCCTCACTCTGATTCAGCAGAGCTTCGATACGATGGATCTCTTGAGTGGTTAATGGTGGACAAGAATGTTCACGCAAGTCTTTATACCACTGATGCAACACGTCTTCGTCCGAGATGAGACTCCAAGCTTCGCCCAGGTACTCGTCCAATTTTTCTTCTTGGCTCAACATCAGGCATTTGTCGTGTTGAATTTGACTGGGATGATCGTTTTGACATCCATAGCAATTTTTCTTGATCAATTCCGTCATTTTATCGACCAAGTGTTTGGCAAAACAGGAGACTAAATGGGCTTCTTGTTCTGGCCATCTCGACTTCATCATGACATCTTCGTCTTTGTCTTGGGATTCTTCTTCCACGGTCTCCTCACATTCCATCTCCAAAGTTTCTCCACTAGGTAAAGAGGGATAACAGTCTTCCATGGTTTCTAGTAATCTAGAATGACTTCTCTCAAACTGCTGATTTATATCGTATTATCGAATTCTGCATACAGAATGACGTTCACCGTTTCATCAGGGTCTCGGTCTTTAAACTGAATTTCCACACGAATCTGGCCGGATTTTATAGGGTGGAAATGTCCCTCGTCGCTGCCTTGGTCTGGAGTGAAATCAAAAGCCCACAAAGCGTAGCCTCCTGCATAATCCTCGTACGTAATGCCGTGACTGGTATTGGTTCCTATCTGTCCGGTGGCTTCGTACAAGGACAAGTACGATCTCAAGTAATTCTTCTTGGTAAAGTCAGGTTCGAAAGGTCGGGTACACAAGGTCTTGCCATCGCGACTGACTTCGATTTTGGACACGCCAAAGTGTTGAAAGTAGAAAGGATTTTTAGCGATAGCTCCGTTGAAGGCTTCATTCTCGACGATACCAACGATCAAACGTTTGGGTAGCTGTCCTTGGAACAGATGATCTTCGATCATGGATCGTTGCCCCTTGGGAATGGTGAAGGTTTTCACTTCCACGCGTCGTATGGGATATTTGGCGGTCGTTCTGCTCAACGTCTGACTGATGTCGTTTCCTACTTTAGGTAACACTTCCACACATCGTACGTAGAGTCTGGCTTCTTGGATTTTGGTTTTGTACTCGTCAGTATTAGCCAATAAATGGAAAGCGGTACTGCTCCGATTCAGTCTCAGGCGGACATCCACTCCATTCAGCAAATATTTCTCTTGGAACCACATGTCCAAATGCAAACGATCCATTAGTTCTAAACTTGTGTTGACTCTCGTGATTCTCTTTCTTCGTTCTAGAAATCCATCATTGTTGTCTTTCTTTTCATCAGTTTCCAATATTTCAAACTTGGTAGCTTCGTCAGCTTCCCATACCACACAGGCATTGAGATGAGTGTTCTTGGCATCAATTCCGTACGTCAAGAGATTTTCCAGGTAGGCACGATAAGGGTAAGTATCCATGCTGCTACTGACTAGTTTGTTATTCAAGTACAAGTCCACTCCACTGAACAAGGAATGCATGAAATTGTTGACGGGAGCTACTGCTTCATCGTCTATAGGACCTCCAGTCTTATCTAGAACTTTGACTTTCAGGTACAAGTAACTGCTATTCAGATCGATGTAATCTTCGGGCTGTCCTTTGATTTCAAACTCGATGGGAGCGGAATCCGTCAAAGAGGAGACGGGGTGAAATTCCACCCACTGGGATTCTTGCATGGTCATCATGGTGGGGGGCATGGCAAACAGATCCAGTTCCGACTTGGAACAAGCGCAAGACTCTCGGTGCATCATTTTTTTTGTTCTTTCTCAATAATCGAAAACGTCTAAGTCTCGAACGGTTCTTCTTTTCTTGGCCTTTCTAGCTTGAAGTCTGGTGAAAGGGTGTTTTCTTCGTCGTCTCTTTCTGCCTTGTCCTTGCTGAATGCCTGATTCGGTAGCGTGCAGGGCATTTATAGGTGTGTCTCGTCGGCCTAAAATGTCTTTACCCGTTTGCAGCAAGACATTTTTGCCAGCCCTCATGAAGGCTTCTTTAGGGTTTTGTTTGTCGATGATGACATTTTGGAGAAATTCTTTGCCTTGCGTCAGTGCCGCATCTTTCAAGGCGTGCAATCCGCGTGTCACCATCGGTTTCAACACCGGGGCCACCGAACGAAAGGCCGATTTTAACATGTCTCCTAAACCGTGTCCTCGCTGTCGAGCAACCCCTCGGTACACTGGATACATGACTTACGAGTCGTGAGAGAACCGTTTTCGAAAATGGAGTTTCACCGTGACTTTTCCTTTGGTGAATGGAATATTTTGTCCCAAATCTCCTTTTATAGTAATGTTGACCGTGTCCAAATACGACTTGCTGACCGGCAAATAGTGAGGATGGACAAATTCGCGGTGGACGTGGTAAGTGTTTCCACCTTCCTCGTCAGCGTTCGCGGCAGAATCCACTTTGAAAGGAATGACACGCAGTAACGGCACGGATGTGTGTCCCACTACGTTGTACTCTACCACATCGGAATACACGAACATCAAATTCAGTCCTTGGTTCAGTTCTACCGGGGTACGAAATAACTTGCTAAAAGACTCGTTGTCGTAAACGATGGGTAATTCGCTGTTGTTCATTATGGTCATTCTCATGTTCATGTCTCCGCCCAACATGTCAAACAATTCAGGACAAAATAAAATGGACATGATTTTACTCCGCTCAAATTTCATCGAGAAGCGACGAGCTACTTTGTGGTACTCCATGGTGACACTTTTGTTGACATGCTCCAAAGCTTTCCCAAACACGCCATTAAACCTGGCAGCTATGGTGTTGACCAAATGTTGACCACTAAAATAATAGCCTGGGGGAATGAACAAGTGATAGGTGGTGGAATTTTGTGTACGAGTTTTATTGTCATAGTTGACTCTCCTATCCAACTCCTGTTGCAATTGCTCGTCATGAACTTCCACATGAAAAAAATTTTGATTGGGAAGGACATTGAGGACTTGGGTCGGGTGAATCATTTCTACTAAAGCCACTTCCCAATGGGCTTCGTGATCTAAGGGGATAGCCTGAGGTAATTTGGCCGTGTAACAGCACAACGTGTTGTTGGGAAACACCTGCATGGAACTGTCACTGGGTAAAGTTAAGTAAAATTGGTTTTGGTTTCTCATAATTCTAGAGTTCTGTGGCTGTCCGAGGGGTTACTGGACGTCAGAGGCGTGTCTCCGCCCAAAATGGGGTTCTGATTGTGGTTGGAGTGGTGACTGGCACTGGCACTGGACACAAGGTTCCCGTTCGAGGAGAATTTCAGGGAGGGATTGGGAAGCAGGTAACCGATGCAACTGCTCAATAAAATGGTCCACAATTGTTTGTCTCCTTGTTGCAAACTCAAATTGGCGATGGCTGCCCCGATGACACAATACACCACGAAGATTTGGCAGAAAAAGACGATTTGCGTTTTAGGCACACGTTTTCCACACCACACCCACAAGGGTTGTTTTTGTAAATCTTGCACAGAAGAACTAGGTGAAGAAGGAGTGGTCGACGTAGCTGCGTCTGATGTGTGAAAGGGCATGATGGTCACTTCTTTTTATAGTCGATGACTTGCGAAGCGTCGATCCAAGAATCAAAACTGGGTGGATATCCTTTCCAACGTACTTTGACTTCTTTGACACATCGTTTGCCCACTTTACGGGTTCTGCGTTCGAGAATGCTTTCGATGTCGTACACGTCGTCTTCTTTTTTGGTGACACGTTGTAACTCGGGCAAATAAAACGTTCCTTTGAGCACTTCTCCGTTCATGTCTTCCAATTTATAGACGGCAGGATGACGGCCATGCACTCGTCCAGTGACGCGAAACAGTTCGGTCGTCCAGTTAGGTAAGTAACCTTTGTCAAAAGTGCGTTTGGTTTTGCCAATGCGCACCCAATCTCCTACGGCCAACATTCCACTTTTCTTGGGGACAGCCCTCGTCGGGGACATACCGAACAGACGCTCAAACACCAGCACTTCGTTCTCGGGAGTCACGTCTTGCGAGGCACGTCCGATGCTTCGATGGTAAGATTGGTTGTACGCTTGCACCAGGTGCGGTAAGATGTCGATGTACTTCAGAGTGTGGTGATGCGTAAAATATTTCCACATGCGTTCTTTCAAAGTGCGTTGAAAACGTTCCACGATGCTGGCTTTGGTTTCGGGATTCTCGGTGGTAAAAAAATGAATGTCACGTTTCTTTAATTCTTTTTGGAAAGCTTGGTTCAGAAATTCGGTGCCTTTGTCCGTTTGCCATCGAAGAGGGTGACGACCGCTTTGTTTCAACACCCGTTGCAGGGCTCGCACTAACTCGCTGCTCGATTTGGAAGTCAAGGGCACGACCCAGGCAAATTTGGAAAAGACGTCGATGACACAAAACAAATATTTGTAGCCACGATTGTAGCTGGCCAAATGAGAGACATCGGCTAAATCGGCTTGCCATTGATGATCGATGCCTTCCACTCGGGTGCGACTTCTAGCAAACTTGCGTCGAATGGGTTTGTGTAAAGTGTAGGTAGCTTGTTCTTGTAACCATCGTTGCACTTGAGGTAAACGGAGACTTTTCAGTCGAGTTTTGGCAGCACGATACAATTTTTGAACTCCTGCGGAACCTGCAGGATGCGAAGGATCGTAGTAAATGCTGGCTAAGACTTTTTCCATTTTTTTTTTTTTTTTGTGTTGGTTGGTGTGTTAATAAGTCACCCACTCTTCGGTGATGCTACTTTGGGTGGGTCGAAAGGGTGGTTTGGAAACGGATTTACGTGTCCGATGGGCTACGGGAGTAGAAGTCGAAGGTAGTGGTGGTGGTGGTGGTGGTGGAGGTGGCAATGGAATGGCTTTGGTTTTCTTTTCTTTTTTCACTTCTGGTTTCCCTTCTTTCTTATTCACTTCTGTCGAAGGAGGAGTGGACATCATCTTTTTAACCCAAGCTTTCATTTCTTCTCGTTGGGGTGTGGGGGACGGGGTCAACAAGGATGCTGAAATCTTACTCGAAATGGGAGCTGCTGACGGTGTTTGAAACACTTCTCGCATCTCTTCTTCCTCAGGCCTTCGTGGGGTAGCATCTCTGGTGACCCCAGGGGATGGTAGTAGTGGTGGTGGTAATGATGATGGTGCTGGACTTTTCATCAAGGTCTTAAAATCTTTCAGAGTGGGTAAAGCTGTTTCGTCTAAAGCTTTCTGGTGAAAGAGTTGCAGTCGTTGCAAGAGTTGACCGTACTTTTGCGATTTTTCTGTTTCGGACAAATCTTGGCGATCCATCAAGGACTGCAATTCGTGTTGTAACTGGGACATCTCGCTCAAATTGGGATTGGGAGGTAAATGCGGGCTGCGTTTGTAAGGCACTAAAGCTAGTTTTCGTCCTTCCATGGGTTGTCAGCGGTCGATTCTGAGATCTTGGGACTTCCGAAGGCCTTTTTATCTTGCTCCCACCAGTCCTCCCAACATGGTTCCCAAGACTCCTTTCAGTATGGGGCCTAACAAGAGAGGTAAAATGCCTCCACGTTGCACTAACATCTTCTTTTTTTGACGAATGGGAATTTTCTTTTGAAACATTTTCCGAAGAACGTGACTATGTTTGCCTAAGCATTGTTTCTGATGTTTGGACAAAGGGATCGTGCCTTTCGAAACGTTCAAACAACATTCGCACACGGTATCGATGACCTCTTTGGAGGCCGATTGAATGAGTTTTTTTCGTAGGGGTGGAGAAGCTTTGGACAGGACAGATAACATGTCCCCATGTTTGGCTAAACGTGGTGGCAGTCCTTTCCTTTTCTTTCCTTGGGGTTTTCTGGAGGGTGACATCTTTGAGTCTTCAGGAGCACCAAAAAAACACTGATACCCTACTTGGTCACAGGCCTTTTTTATACTGGAACGCGTCGCCACTGATTGTCTTTACGTCATATCAGTTTGAGGACAGGCATGACACGTCGTGCAGGGGTACGTAACGGACTAAATCGAGCCAGTTCTTGCTTGGACAAATCCAGTAAACTTTGTAACATGCCCGATCTTTCATGGACTTTGATTTTGGGAGAAGGTACTTTGTGAGCAGCAGCCACTGCCGCTAAATTGGAGGGTCCTGCCACTGGGGAAGTTCTTTTGGGGGTCATCAACGGAGAAGTTCTTGGTGTGATCAACGTCTCCAAGTACTCTTCAGTTCTTGGTGTCATTAACGGAGAAGTGGATAAACGTGAGGCTGTCGGAGACGCAGTCACCGCTGTGGCAGGTCGTGGTTGGCGAGTGTAAGGTTGCGTCCTGGCCGAAGTGCCTCTCTTGCGACTAGTTTTCTTCTGTGGACTTTTCTTTTTCTGGGGACTTTTTTTCTGTTTCTTTTTCTGGGGGCTTCTTTTCTTTTTCCGGGGTGGTGGTGTCTGGTCAGAGGAGGGTCCTGCCACTGGAGAAGTTCTCCTTGGGGACCTGGTCTTTTTCTTCTTCTTCTTGGAGCTTCGTTGGACTTTTTTCTTGGGTATAACTTTGGGGGCATTAGGATCCCATCTTAAGAGAGAGCGAATGATGACCCCTCCTAGAGTACCGCTCCCTCCAGGTTTCAAAATGATTTGTTTTTTGGTTTGAGTGTCGATGCGGGGATCGGCCAGTTGGACCAAAGCGACTTTGTTTCGATCGAAAAAGCGTTTGGTTTGATGAGGAATCTGAATGATTCCTTGGAGTATTTGACGTTCCGTCACCGTGAACCATCGTAAGACTTGTTTGAGACTAGCTTCTAAGACACGAGCTCGTGTTTGTGGATTTTTTTCTCGACTGATGCCATACAAGGCACGAATCAATTTGACGGGAAGATGCGACTGAAGGGACGTCATGTTCACACTGTGTGAGACAGACGAAAAAGGGTCTGAGGTTTTTATAGATTTTTTTATGTGGAGTGAAATTAAGTCGAGATCGGAGACGTGTACAGGACAGGCCCTCCGTCTTGGCACCAGTGGTGAAACAAGTGGGTACGAAATCGCAAATCCTCGGGAGTCGTAGGTTTCAAATCGACGAGTAAATAGGCGTGTGGCGTTTGAGTGGCATCGTCGTACGCCTGAGTCAGCCAAGGCGTTCCTAACTGTTTGGCTAAGACTTGCACTTGCGATTTATCTCGTGGGCTTTTAAACAAGACCACGTAATGCGCATTGAGACTGATGGTGCGATGGGCTTTACTTTGTTGAAACAAATTTTGGGTGATGTAAACGACACTGACATTACGGTGATGCCCTTTGCGCGTGAACCACAGTTTAATTTCTTCTTCGTCTTCTCCTAACATGTCGTCGAAAATGACCAAATGGGTTTGACGGGAGTCAGAGACGATGCTGTCGTCTTCTTTAGGAATGCCTTCCACAAACACGATGGAATCGCCTTGACTTTCTCGCAAGAGGCTGTACGCCGATTGCCACTCTTTGTAACACCACACGATCCGTTGAGGTGGCCGATCGATCAAATGATGTTTATGTTCGATCAAACGTTTGACGAATTCGGTTTTGCCAGAACCGCTAGGTCCAGCAATGAGCATGTTAAAGGGATGGCGAAGATACAAAGCCTCCCAACTGGCACGATCTAAGTGTTCGTCGATGACTTTGACAGTAGAGGAAGAGGGAGCAGAGACAGCAGAGGTAGCCATTGTGTGAGAAATGTCACTTGTGACACGAAAACAAACAAGACAAGAGTTTATATACTTTTTCAGAACACGTTTATTGAATGTTTTTTTTCAAACATGAATACGAAAGACAAAAATACATAAAAGCCAAAGGCTTAAGTACAAGGATAAAAGGCACATGATAACCATTAACGTGGAATAAAAACAAGTGTCTGTACAATATGTTTTGGGTAATGTTCTAACCAGTTCTTTAGTAGGGGGTAAGGTCACACAAGTGTCCTCCCGAAAGGGTCTTTCAGGTCTGTCCACGACAGTCCTGTCCTGGGTGACGGGTTCTTTTGGCACCGTCACTAACACGGGTTGAAAAGTAACTTTTTTCCTTGAACAACTCTCGTACATACTGGGCCACTTCTTGGGTCCAAGCCTCAAAACCCCATTCTTTCCAGGCACGGACATCTGTCCAATGGGGATGTAAGTCACAAGCTACACACACATCGTCATACACATCTTGGGTAGCTAAAAGTTGACGAATCTTTTTTTCCGGTTGAGGTCGAGAAGTATCCAGATGAAAACGCAAGGCTTTGAGCAAAAGGAGTTTTTCGTGACCATTTAAGGCCATTGAGGTGGTAAGTACTGATCGTAAAGAGTCCACAAAGAATCGGCTGGTAAACGAAATCCCAGAAAACAAGTCACTAAGACACACACCACTTGTCGTCCCAAATTGAATGGATACAGTTCTTGTAATAACTGATGGTAATGATCCACGGTTTGAATATGGTCATTGAGTACCTTCCACGGAATCTGTTCAATGATATGTGACATAATCCGTGGCATGGCAACTTGATTTTATAGTGTCTTTGTTTCGGAAGCAATAAAGGTAATTTCTAACCAAACATGTTCGTTCTCCAGTAGGGAATTTAAATGTTACATACTGTAACTGAAACGTCAGAGTTTGTCTAGATGTTTCGTCTTTCTCTAAGCAGATTCCATGTAACAAATGTTGGTAATCCTTTAACTCGTCTTCCTCAATACGTTGTAGTAAGTGAATCTCTAAGTAACCAAAATTACGAACGTCTGGTCCATCATCATCCCCAAACTGAAAGTGTTCAACAAGGTCTGACCACTGAAAAAATTTCTGACGAATCAGTCCTCTTATACCATTCAGGTACCAGTGGTTAAAGATCTGGTGACGTAACTGATGCAATTGTTCTTTACGTTTCACTTGTATTTTCACCAGCTCTCGGTAAATCCTTTCTCTCAACTCCTCAGGCAAGCCCAAAATGTTCTCTTGTAAAGTATCCATAAGTATATACACTGTTTTTGGAATCGTTGGGTGGTGGCCAATAGCCTCGTTTAACTTTGTGCCTGATGTAATATCCACTCATAATCAGTCTTCTTGTACTTTGGAACATAGCATAATTTAAAAACGGATGAATCACTTTGAGTTTGCGTTTCACTTGTATTTTGATCAGTTCTCGGTAAATGCGTTCTCTCAACTCCACAGGCAAAGCACGAATGTTCTCTAGCAAAGTATCCATGAATAGGTCATACTAAATCCTCTTTGGTGTGACACAAGAAATGTACTGTTTGCACAAACATGGTTTTACTTCAGTGTCGAATTTAAATCCTTTAGTTACTAATTTGCACATTACAATTCGTTCAGAAGTTTCCTCTTTCACTAAGTTGACATTGTGTTCAAGATGTTGGTAATTCGTTAACTCTTCCTCTGGAATTCGATGCAGTAGGTTTACAATGATGTAGGTAGAATCGTCCATACCAAACCAATCCTTTTTAAAACTAGAGGATCGTTCATCAATGTCTGTCCGATGGAACACTTTCAATTGAATCAATCCTTGTATAGCCTTCAGGTACCAGTGGTTCAAACACCGGTGACGTAAGGGATGCAATTGTTCTTTACGTTTCACTTGTATTTTGACCAGCTCTCGGTAAATGCGTTCTCTCAACTCCACAGGCAAAGCAAAAATGTTCTCTTGTAAAGTATCCATGAACAGATTATGGTAAGAAGTTACTTCAATGTCTCGGTCCCACTAAGGGTAAGTAATGACAATTCGGTGACCATCGAGCATGTTCAACGTAGGCCGAATCTTGCGGTTCCCAGTGGTGAAGTGACACACCGCAACTGAAGCACTTGACTTTATCTCCTTCGCCCAAGTAGAAAAATTCGGCTCTGGCTAATTCTTCGGGGGTCGGTCCTCCCAGATACTTAGGCCATTTTCCTTTGAACGATTGAAGACGATTTTCAAAGTCGCAGTATTCCGACAAACGCACAGGGAACGAATATTCGTCTTTCACAGGTTCGTTTCGATGAGGGTTGAGTGACATGGGCAGGAGTTTGCTCAGGGCTGGATGACATCCGTAGCGGGGTAGACGTGAAGGTGAACATTCCCCTTTAAAACCAAACTCAGTAAAATGTCCAAGAGGACGAGCGGCATCACTTTCGCATCCCTCAGGTTTGACACCCACAGCATCCCTTTCCATGATAGGGGTAGGGACACTAAAGTTCCCATGATGCTTTACGGCATCGCTAAGGTCACAGCGTACAGCATCGTACCCATCGCAAGGCTCACAATCGCATTCCACTTCCGAAGCCTCACACTTGAATTGTGCCTTTCTAAACAACTTGTTCTGTGTTTCTCTGAAAGTATTCATCTTGTTCGTTCGGTCTTGGTAGTCCCAATGAACTATCGATCTTGCCTAGGGTTCCTTTTTATATACAGTCCAATACCGACGTGTCCATACGGTAAGGTGAAATGATTGGGAAGTCGCACTCGCTTCTGGTACACGATTTGATAGACTTTTTTCAAGGGCCGACTGACGATGTGGTGAGTGGGTAAACGTACAATCTTGTTCGGTTGGTGAGTGGTCACTTTAAAGTGTCCATCCTCTCCCGATTGTAATGCTTCTTTCAATACCCCAAAGTTGACCACTCAACTGGTACGATAATTCAGAGTCAGTCCTTTCACTTTGCACGTCGTGTGCACTTCTCCTTGTTTGTCCCGGTATTCGTAGCCGTAATTTTTGGGACCGCCACTGACGAAACTTTGAATCTTGTCGTCGGGATGCTCGTCTGTCCAGGCTCCTAAACGGTCTCCTTCGATATTAGGGTGATGTTGAATCGGGTGATGGATGTAAATGCAACTGTCCGTGTCAAAGTACAGGACGCGTTCTTCTAACAGTTCTAAAGCTTCGTACAATTTTAAGCAAGCATGGGCTGTCACGTAAGCCGCAATGATGACATTTCCAAAAGGGTCGTCTTGTACAAAGTCCAGATCTTCTTCGTAATTGACCAAGATCAAACTGGTTTTGTCGTGAATCATCTGGAAGTAGCGGGAAGGTTCTGTCAAATATTCCGTCTTGGGTAAACACGGGCGTTGTGCCATTTTACCCCACAAGCAATTTAACATCACTTTGGCAAACGATCGCCTGCCTTCGTTTTTCTAGATGTGGTCTAAAGAGATGCCTTCTTGTTCGTAGTATTTCTCTTTGAATTGTATTTGGTCTTCGGGAGTGTGACACCAGGAAGGATAGCCGCTGGCTTCTTGTTTCAGTTTCAAAAAGGCATCCACGTAGTCGGCGAAAATGCCTTTCTGACTGGGATCACCCTTGTGGTATTGTTGTGTCTTGGGAAAGTGGCAAATTTCGTACACATCTAACAGTTGGTATCCCATGTCCAGAGCTTTGAACAATTCTACGCTGACCCAGGTTCCCGTCAAGGCACGTTCTTCCTGGGTATGCTGACAAGGTTGGTCTTGTTTGCACGTTTCGGCACAAGTACGGCACAAGGGAAACATCAGTTTGCCTTGACAATGGTGAGGTAAGACGGGATGGTATAGGTTCGTGGGAGGCAAAACTTTACACTTGATCAAGCCTTCGTATTGTCGAATGTTTTTCAGGTCGATGTGTTCCGTCAGCAATTGCGGGTGCCCTACAGGAAAGCGACACTATTTGCACACGTAGGGATACAGCGAACACACGTCCAAGTATTTGATTTCTTCTCCTTTCTCTTCGTCGGCTTGGTACAGCAAACAGGTGGCATTGGTCCTTCCTCCGTACAAACTATCCCTCGGGTTCAACGGGTCCATGAACTGGTAACTTTCCACGAGGCGTTTAAACTCGGGATCGGTTTTCATACGGTGATCGTACTCGTGTTCCCACATTTCCACCACTTGGTATCCTTGCTGTTCTAACTTTAGGCGTCGCTGACAAGTGTCCTGGTACAAGTCTTCCATGGTTCGTTGCAAAAACTGATTTTTAGTGCCACGGTCAGGGTAACAGACGGGACATCCGTGAAATAAGCAACCGTTAAACTCGTACACGATCTTGGGGTTTTCTAAGTCCCAGCCATCCACCGAATACGTTCCGATGGTCTTTTCGCCCCCTCGGTTGCGGGCATGCTGAATCCACTTGTCTTCCTTGTCGCACAAGTAATGTAACCAACGTAGGGCTTTGACCGAGTATTGACGTTTGACATAGTGGGTCGTTTGAGGACTGATGACAGCCACGGTGTTTTCAGGCATGAATCGTTGTCGATACACTAAGGAACACGCTTTGGCAATGGTGCAAGCTTCTTTCAAAGGATCGACCCCTCCGTGTTCCATGAACAGTTCTCGAAATTTTCCACAGCAACGCCGTAAAATGTCCACGTCGGAACGACAATACTTTAGCATTTCTTCCTGAAAGTCGAAAGGGTCCGAGGCGTGCGCCTGGTAGCAAGCGTAGAAAGCTTCTCGTTGTTCGGTACGCATGTTGTCGGGGTCGTAATAGTGAGCCTCAGGTAAATGGGGTAGAACGGCGTGTTGATTGGCTTCCGTATTGAAAAAGTGTGGAAAGTACCCTTTAGCCATTTCTGTCATTCCAAACGTTTTAGGCATTCGACTCAAAGGCATGGCCAAATAGCTCATCGAATCTTTAAACTGCACTTGTCCCACTTGCATGAAAATGATTTTGGCTCCGTTCAAAGTCACTTTAGGACGTTCGGTACCTTGTTCCGTATAGTACCTCAAAAGAAACTGTCCATCGTATCCGGAGAAAGTGTGAGCCATCACCGTGGCATGACGATGACAATCTCGGTAACGTTCGATATCCTCTTGGCTCCATGTCTTGTCGACGGGGTCTAAGACCCATTGGGCAAAATCGGCTAACGTGTTCGGTCCCCGAAAGATTTTTTCACGCCCTCCAGGAATCTTGCTGCAGTGAGGGCAATGACTGAAGATAGGTTCTTGAATGCACTTCTCGCACGCTCGATGAGCCACGCAGAAATTAGGAATGTGAATGCCGGTCTCTTGCATGCATTCGAAATCGAAAAAGATGAAATTGCCTTTCTTCTTGTGACCGTCCTCTTTCTCTGGTGGGGGTTGGTATTTTTGCACGTAACATTCGTGTTCCAAGTCCACGATGTGGTGACAAATGTGACATTTTTTCTTTCCTGAACATACGTGTGCCTTGGTATTATTGGTACGTATGACTTGTCCACACGTAGGGCACAATCTCAGCAGTTGACAAGCACATTTCTTCTGTGAACCTTGCGTCTTCAGATGTTGTTGGTAACAGGTAGGGCTGACAAACGTGCGCAGACAAGTGGAACAAGGCACTGGTTCTTCGCTCAGACAGGGTGAAGAGGCCAAACATCCTGAGCATTTCAATCCAGAATGCTTGTGTTGCTCTCGATTATTATAACCATGGTCACATTTCTCACAGTAATAACCGTATCCCAGGAATCCGGTGATACTGGTAATGGTATCGAAATGGTCATCGTGATAATAAACATGAATGTATTTTCCGTCCTTAAAATCTTGCCCTCGAGGGTGCACTTTCAAGGTGTATCGTGGAGCTAGGGCATCTTGCAATTTTTGCATCTCAGGAATGCCACAGGGTGTGTCTTTGGACAGGCCAGCTTGTTGCAACAGGAGTTCTGCTTCGTTTCGTTGTTTGCTCGATAGGAACGTTGAATAGTGTTCCAGGTTCTTTTCCATTCTACCGTGTCGTTGTTGTTGGCATAGGTTCGTCCCACCACGATGGCACGGGCTAAACACATCTGGTCATGAGGATTGTGAATTTGGACAAGGCTACGCTTAATGCTGCGAAGCTCGTTCACCAATAACATCTTTTTGCGTCCGGTCCCTTGAGGAGGAGAGACGTGGGTCATGTCCAATGTGGCTTTTCCATCGGTGATGTCAAACTGGTCATTAGATTGGTGCACGTGTTGAATCTTTTCCATGACTTTGGAAGCGGTCAATTCTGCAGGGGTGCTAAACTCGATCCAAACAGTGGATTTCAAACCGTCGTGTTGTATGGAAAGTCTCAAGCGATCGTCTTCTTTGGGTTGACATTGTCGCTTGAGTGCGGTGAGCAAAGAATCCCACACCCCAGTGATAAGCACTTCTGCTTTCTCTAACGGCACTTCAGCCTTGAAATCTTTAAACTTCACTGTGTATTTGTAAGCCGTGGTTCTAAATTTTCTAGAGGAGCGCTTTTCCGTCTCTCGAATGGAATAGTATTTTTCAGGGTTGACTAAGGGTGGTGAACTTGGTTTAGATGGTTTGGATTCTGGTTCACTCATGTCCTCTTCAAAATCACTGGCATGAATTTGTGCCAAAATTTCAGCCCTGGTACGAGGCGATAGATCACGTTTCTGCCTCTTACGTTCTTCTTCTTTCTTCTCGAATGAATGGGATCGTTTCATCTTGAGTGCAAAACGTCAAATGACTCAAGTTTAAACACCATAGACTAATTTATAGTCATAGCAGACCAGCGTATATAAAAGGGTGTGTGTCTTGTCGTTTCACTATTCATTTCACTCTCAAGCCGAGCACAACGATGGAAGAGACTAACCAAATCGAACGTTTCGTCAGAGCTTTGCGAGGGGTCATTAGAAAATTCTCTTCAGACCAGCCCACGGACTACTCTCCTTCCTTTCGAGATAAAAGTCAAGATACTTGCTATATCTGTCAGAAGAAAGGGCATTGGTCTTCAGAGTGTCCAGACCGTCAAAAAAGAAAAAAAAACAGGGGCTAAAAAAGACAAAAGTCAAGATACCTGTTATTATTGTAAAGAAAAAGGACATTGGTCTCCAGATTGCCCAAAAAAGAAACAAGAGGAGTCAGAAGAAAAGAGGAATTCTTCAGAAGAAGAGAGGAATTCTTCAGAAGAAGAGAGGGATTCTTCGGAAGAAGAGAGGGATTCTTCAGAGGAAGAAGAGGAAGAAAGAAGACAATTCTATTTACAAGAGGCGAAGAAACAGGAGAAGAAAAGAAGAAGGGAAGAAAATGAGGAAAAAACGGTAAAGAAATTCAAAAAACAGAGAGACTAAACAAGGAGAAAGAAGAAGTGTATGAACTTTATATTAAAGTGTTCTGTTGTGAATTGTGAATTGGATTGTAACAATGGATAAAAGAATAAATTAATGATATAAGGTAAGTGTCTTTGAGTTTTGATTTTAAAATAAGAAGCTACACTCACGCACTCATACACAGACACGTACTATAAGGGTAAAATGGGTTGGTTTATTATTTTTTTGAGTTATTGGCAAATTGAAATTGTATTTCTTTTCGAGAAATGTGAGTGGCCCTGAAAAGGACCTTTTTTATTTCGGTGTAGGGGTGAGTTTAAGCAATCAACTTTAACTGCCTTAAGCCTTTGCCACGGCCAAGGCCTACTTCTGGACTACGTAATGTTGATGATGATTGGGTTGAAATCACTAAGGGTGGTACGGTAGGCTTAGTCACAGGGTTGGCGTGTTTAGCTCGGGAAGGTCGTATTCTCTTCGGTCGTAATAAAGAAGTCTGATACATTTGTTTCAGACTTCTTAACTCCGCTAAAATGTCCAACAGTACCGTGACCGTTTGATTTTCACCCTCTTGTTTC
Organism: Sinohyriopsis cumingii; assembly: GCA_028554795.2. Taxonomy (NCBI): domain Eukaryota; kingdom Metazoa; phylum Mollusca; class Bivalvia; order Unionida; family Unionidae; genus Sinohyriopsis; species Sinohyriopsis cumingii. The sequence continues at coordinate 6,930,944 of JAPYKE020000037.1, read as the reverse complement.
TTTGCTGCTACTTCTTCTTGCTGTTGTTGCTGTTGTTTTTTTCTTACCTCTTCTTCTTGCTGCTGTTGCTGTAGGAGAAAAGCTTGTTCCGCTTCCTTTTGTCGTTGTATAAATTTCTCCAATTCTTCTTTCTGTCTCTGTCTAAAATTTTCCACTTGCGGTAATGAAGAAGGTAACGAAGGTTCTGGAACAAATTCTTGCGAGGAGAGAAAATCCACAAAATCCCAATTCACCTCTTCTGAAAGTAAGTCCGGGTTCCCTTGGGCAGTCTCCCCTGTTGGTGCACCCCAATGGATCGTTTTCTGAATTTCCGTCATGTTGAATCACTGTCGTATAGATTGACTGCACACAAGCGCTAGCGAATCTATATAGACCAACTGACGTCACAGACTGCTCTCTTCGGATTGGATGCGAGCTGACTGAATTTTGTAACGCGTGTTTGGATTGGTGAATGAACTCAATCCGTTTCAATCCTTCCTCTACCTATAAATAAGCGCAGTTCACTGCATTGATTCACCTGTTCTCGGCGTCTCAACATGTGGACCGATGTGCACTCTTCAACGCTTGTGTCAACGATGATGTTCAGGACGGACATGCTCATGTATGTCCGATCCAAGTGGACCGTTGTCCACAGGACAAACACCAGTCTGTGGATACGTAGGATCTACGTCGAAAGACAAGGATGCCTGAAAAGAGTGCTAATTTACGGACCAACAGTGAGACGCAGCCTAAGAACAAGAAGAAGACCAATGCGGTGCCATTTATGTTAATGAATACATTAACATAAACCCAAAGGCCCTTTTCAGGGCCAGCCATATTTCTCGAAAAGAGATAGCCTTTGCATTGCCTACCCCTTTTTTTAATTTTTTTTGTTAAAAGAAAAAAATCCCATGTTAAATTCCCCTTGTACGTATATTGACCCAAGATTTTTCGCCATGTTAAATTCCCCTTGTACGTATATTGACCCAAGATTTTTCGCCATGTTAAATTCCCATTGTACTTATATTGACCCAGGGGGGTCTGTAATGCTAATTCCCATTGTACGTATAGTATCCCCCTTCACTACTAATATATTTGCACTTTATTTCTAGCCATATTTGCGACTATTGCGATCACTACGTACCTGTTATACATATTTAATTTGTAATTGTTAGTTTTTTAAACCATGATTGTAAGTTTTAATTGTATTTTATACTTGACCCTGTCCAAAATCAAGTTCATACAGTACCTGACAAATAATGTTTATTTTGAAGGCAAATAATACATAGCTAACATATTATTATACGCTAGAGTCGGTTAAATATTCGTGCAATCCCTGTCATTAATAAGCCAATGCATGATAAGATCTCTTCAATATGAAACACACCAAAAGTTTATTTTGTATGATGGCAAGGTTTAGTTTTAGTGAGCTCATGTCAGTGTCCCTGGATTCAAATAGTCCCTATTAAAATCTAATTGTGTGGATCGATTGTGTGACACCATGTGCAGAGAGAGAGAGAGAGAGAGAGAGAGAGAATATAAAAAGGTGCTGACTAAACGACATATTTGATAATTTACCTCTGAGTCAAACAAAATGTATCTGATTGTTTTCTTTCACATTATGTATACTTCAGCCAGCATGCACATTTATTATACATCGAGAAAGACTAAATTGGAGTATAAAAGCTTGTATTTTCAGCGTTGTGACTGCTGCCATGAACAGGAACTTACAAAATTATTTTTATTTCCTATTGGCTCAATCTTAACTTGTTGGATTTAACTCTAATGCAATTAATTGTATGAAATAAATGGTATTATGTTTTGGTCACCATGTAGACTGTTCGTTATTATGCTTCTAACTACATTTGAATAAACTTTTGAATCAATGATGATATTTTCCAACATATTTCTTATCCAAATGTGCATGGCTCAGAGTTAAATAGGAGATAAAATATACAAGCTCAGATGAATTGATAGAATCTCTTGTCCATCGTAAAAACCGTGCATAATATCTGCATGAAACCTTTTATTCAGTTTTCTTGGTTCCCGATCTACTTTGGCGAAATGTGTTATGAACGTTGAACTACCCATTAATAAACATATTTATCAATATTACCCTCTGTGTTTAAATAGAAAATATATCATATATATATATATATATATATATATATATATATATATATATATATATATATATATATATATATATATATATATATATATATATATATATATATATATATATATGTCTATGCTTATATAAATGATTTAGATCCTGTTAGCTCTTCTTCATGCTATCTTCGGTCACTAATTCGGAAGTGATGTAAGCAAGCCGCCAGCACAACAGTGTGAATTTTAACCGCGTAAACGGGGACGCAGTTTTCCGACTGATACACACTAGGCTTTGAATCGAATGGGACGTGTGTATTATTGTGCATAGCATGACGCGAAAAAAAAAAACAACCCACAAAATGGAGACATGCTCAGATACGCTTATTTTAAGGTTTGTATCATTATATAAGGCCTTGACATTCCATTAAAGCCGAAATTACAAAACGGGGACGTCCCTGTTTCGAGGTGTGTCCCAGGTCTGTTGGTGTGTGTTCACAATGATGACCCCGTTTCGCGCCTTTTACACACACACACACACACACACACACACACACACACACACACACACATGCTGTAATATCTTAAACGAAGAATCAGTCTTCTTTACTGTGTTCAGTAATGTGATTTCGGCTATAATTATTTGTTCCAATTATTTATCTCTGGTGTTACAAAGTGCTCAATAATATTCTTGGTCAGTGATATTAACTTGCGAATTAGTTAATTCAAACAAGGATATATCGGGTTATATTTCTGTGATTCATCGAAAGACTTGGCACATCATTACACTTCAGGCACTTGTTAGGTTACATTTCGAGACTACACGCACATTTATGATGAGTTGTTTCTATGATAATGAATTTGTATTATTTAGTTCAAAGCGGTTGTATATCTTGACTCATCGGTATTTTTGTACAAGCTTGAATGTGCATGCAACACACAAGTTTAATAAAGAAATATAAAACAGCGATGCACGTCTGTGCCACGCGCGCGCGCATGTGTGTGTGTGTGTGTGTGTCTTTGTGATTCGCTTTTTAAGGTAGCTTTAAATATTTCCAGTCATATCGCTACGATGCCTGCAATGTGGCAGTTTATAGTGATGTCTAGCACTGGGGCATCATACCGAAGACATGTAGCATCATGTCCCACTAAGTCACATGATGCTGAAACCAGGCCAACCAGTCCAAACACTAACATCATAATGCTGAGCGACAAGCGATGCCATTTTTATAAGTCTATGGCATGACTCGGCTGGGTTTCGAACCCCCAACCTCCCGCATCCGACGTAGACGCTCTAATCACTTAGGCCACGGGATAGGCCCATAAAATAGCAACGTTACATTATATATTAATGATATACGACGAGATATAAAAAGATTTCATTAAGAAGCCTCGTCTCCTTTTTAATGAAAAATGTATACAATGAGTGATAAATCATTGATACAGCGTAAATACTATACATACATACCTCACATCCCTGCCGATTGTGTTCGCAATAAAATCTAGTTCTATGCCTTCTGTGGCTATTTTTATTGTATATTAATGGATACATGTTTTAATAATCCCCGTTTTCTAAATGAATTTAATATGGTGCTCAATTTTATCGCAATCATTTCTTTTTTTCTGTTACCAAAACCCCTCTCATGTTATAAGGACAAAATACGCAGAAATGTGGAGTGAGAGAAAAGGAATTTGTACTGGATGAAAACATTGAAATATAACTTATATTAAGTAACCTCCAACAATATGGTTCGTTGTAAGGGTATGAGTACACTTGCCTTGGGATCTATTTACAATGTTTATGTAATAAATGATACAAAGTTGCAAAACGTGTCGCCTGTCTCGGTTACGTGGTACATCTAATGTGATGTATTTAACATTTTGTTTTTTTTTTGTTTCCTAAACCTATTTTAATGTTCTGAAAATAGATTATTATTAATTAAATATGAAATGTCCAAAGCCCATCCACCACACTCTCCACTACCTCTCTCTCTCTCTTTCTCTCTCTCTCTTTCTCTCACTCGAGCATCGTAGTAAGGGAGATCCAGCCGAAATTCAATGAAAAGCGACTCTCGTTTCCATTTAATAAAAGATGTATACATCATATGTGTTCGATCATTGATGCACCGTGAATTCTTTATATATATTAATGGATACATGTATTAATTATTCGTATATATATATATATATATATATATATATATATATATATATATATATATATATATATATATATATATATATATATATATATATCTGTGTGTGTGTGTGTGTGTGTGTTGATTGACCATCGGGCTCGATGAAGTCAATCCTGCGCTGCTCTTTGCTGATGGATCCTCATGTAGCTAATGAGTCCGAAACGAGATGCGTATGTCCTAGATCAGTGTGTACACTATAATCATGGGTTGGTTCTTGACGTTTAGATCTTGCTGCGTTCCCTGGCGTCGGCGACATTCGTTCTGCGGGCGTTCGCGAAGGTGTTACACCCGTTACTAACAGCTGCACGACAATCAGGTCTATCCTGGACGCAGGACTAGATGTTGGTCACATATATCGAGCATCATCTCAGGCTGTCCTTGATGGAGTCTTTGAATCTTCGGGCAACCAATTGTTCTGTGTTCACATGATAAAGCTACATACAGAATCTGACGTGGCATTCGAGAATCCTCTATACCGATGACACGACGTTTCCACCGGAGTTGGCCTTTCATGACCATCGCTTCGATACTGGTTAAGCCTGCTCTATCCAGCACTTCTAGGTTCGTCACTCTGTATTGCCATCTGACACCCATAACCAAGCGAAGGGCTCCCTTGTATATATATATATATATATATATATATATATATATATATATATATATATAATAAAGAGAGAGAGAGAGAGAGAGAGAGAGAGAGAGATTAGGACAAGAAGGGACAAATTATCGCCGATTTCTTGTATCTCTATATGTGCTTGGACCTTAATCACTTAGGACATTTGGTAACTGTCAACTGCTTAGGGCCGTGAGTAAGAGTTCATCACTAAGGTCATTTATTAAATGCTTTGGACTGTAAGAGATACAATATGACAAGTGGATAGTGAGAAGTGTTATAATGCACGATAACTTAAGATAGTTATGCAAAAGTATCTTGTTCAAGTCAATCCAATCGTCACATACGGATGTATATATATATATATATATATATATATATATATATATATATATATATATATATATATATATATATATTAATGCAAGTAATATTATCATATAGGCTAGATAATTTTTTATTCGTACTCTACAGAGATTCGAACCCAGGTCCGCGGGTAAGCGAAACTCATCGCCTTGATTGCACACACGAGCCCATATTCCCTCACGGCACATCACCAACAAATGATGTCACTCAATCGGTGTTATATACACTCGTGTGTAGCAGACACGCTCGCATGGCAACCTTGCAATTAACTCTCATGTACATACACAGTCATTCAGGATTCCTACGAAATAAATCAAAGTATATAGAATTAATTATAGAGAATTATAAATATATGCCAATTAGAACGGAAAGTGATATCCCTGGATTCCTATAGAAGAATGTTTGATAATAGAAGGCAGAATTAATATTGTAATGCAAATTTTAACCTCTGTGATAGTATTAATAATGCTCTGATGCAATTTTCCTCCTGTTAAAGTTGCGACATCGATGAATGATTATTTTACAGCAATTATTCTGGAAATATTTTAATATTTTCCTTCTCGTGCAGCGAAATAGCTCCTCCCATACCGCTAATTTACCCCTGTATTACGAATCTTATTGTTGCAATAAAAATCTAGATGGAAAATTATATGTATAATTTAGTGGCATGTCTCACCCAGACAGATGATCAGGAAGCCAGGCTGACCAGTCCTAAGCTCTTAATACCGAGCACCAAGCTTGGCAGCCGCCAGTGCCATTTTAGGCAGGCGTTTCAATCAGCGATCGTCCGCTTCCGAGGCGGACGCTCTAACCTCTTAGGTCACCGGAGAGGTACAGGCCAGTCGAGTAAGTTTCCCTAAAATATTATTGCATGACAATATCCTGAGGTGTTCGTCTGTTTTATTTTGAAGCAGTTCCTAAATGTGATGAAATTACCTCTTACTCTGTCCACAGACAGGTGTTATTTTCTTTCCCAGGATAAAATAATAAACTTAATTATTCTGATTCTATCACGAAGTAATCGGTTAGCTGGAGTAGCACGCTTTAAAGAGGACGCATCTTTTCGGCTATGTTAGATTGATAGCGCTGCTAGTGTATACGAGTCTTTGAACACTTAGGGACTTCTACCATAGGTGTGATTTAATTGTTAAACGATTTGAACACTTGATCCGAACGACTGGAAATTGGCTGCAGAACTAATACAAACATCTATGTATTGTATGCCCTTGTATTAAAATATTACAGAATCATTATAGTTCATTATACTCTCATGCATGGGTGAGAGTAACCACTGTTTATGTCCAGGGTTAGAAGCTGATGAAAATTGAAACGTCCCAAGAAAGTAAGTAGAAACAATAAACTTTATTACGTCGTCCTGGCAATGCGGAAACTTAATTAATACTTCTATCAGTTAATACACATAAAAGAGGGGTATACATAAATGTAACATTTCAGAAATTCCTGGCGATAGCTAATATCGATTAGTAAGTCATATTACTACAAAAAATATTGTTCGAAGAGTATCTTCAACAGTTTTAGATTTTGATGTTATGTTTAAATTTTGTTGAAACATTGATGATGCTGGATGCAGAATTACTACATGGACTATCTTCCATTCGAACTTCATACATTTCAATAATTCGTATCCACGCCAAAATAAATTTCATTAATTTTCCAACAACTCCATCTTCTGTGCTAAAATTGTTGATCTCTGTTACAATATGTTTTTGGAACTCAGATGTTTACATTTAGCAAATATAACCAATTTTAAGTTTCAAAGTTTCAGAAAATGGGAATCGACTACAGTTAACACCGACAATGATTACACCTCTTACTCCACCGAATAAAGCAAAATTGAATATGACTAAGATATTATTAGGATGTTTTGGCACAGCTAGCACCTTTGACGGATCTGTTTATGGACGATACAAAATGCAACTTCTTCTACTAAATTTTAGCATGTAATGAGTAATTCACAGCTTCGCATTCACGTATTCAAGTATTAATTATTCTCTCAGCGTTTTGACTTTTTCCATCTTCGTCATTTTCTATTCTCTCTGTCTCTGTCTGTCTGTCTGCCTGTCTGTATGTCTGTCTGTCTGTCTGTCTCTATATATATATGTTATGTGAAGTGCATCATTAAAGTCATGTGGTAAGTGCAAACTAGTTTGTTCTGTAAGAGCTAGGGTCACACAAGTGTTATTGATATCATCGGAAGCAGGTTTTAACCACTTCAGCTTAAGCTGAGTATTATAGTTAATAGTACTATAACAAGTTCTTTTTAACAATGTCCTTTCTAACATTTTGCACTGTTCTAATATAAAGATTTAACTGTATAACAGTGTGCAATTTTCCCACCTGTAAAAGTTTTAGATTTGACCAATGATTGATGCCAGCAAATTAGTCTAAAATTATTTTGTCTCTCCTGAATAGAAATTAGCTCTCCCATAAATAATTTCCATTCCTTGTTTCATTATTGATAATGTAACTTCAGCAACTAATGTATTATCGTTTGCACAAAATGTGAAACGGATGAAGGTGATCAGTCACGTGTCATGAAAACTTTAATGATGCTAATAGAGTTCAACATTAATGTAAAATGCTCTGATAGATGAGCAAAGTGCATCAACATAGAACTATAATATAAATTAGGATGTTATTGTTGTTGTTGTTGTAGGGTTTAACGCCATTTTTCAGCACGCGATAGGCTATACATGGCGGCCAGTATTAATGGTGGAGGAAGAAACCCGGAAATCCCCGGAAAGAACCACCGACCCTCGAGAAGCTACTGGCAAGCTTTCTCACACATCCACATTTGCCGAGTCCGAGACTCGAACCCACGCAGACAGGGGTGAGATGGCAGTGATCCGTAACGGAGAGCGCTTTAGACCACTCGGCCATAATAAAATAATTCAAACAGAATGCATTGATAAAGCGGTGTATAGTGAGAATATTCACTTAATGTTATATCATAGATAATGAACGACTCATCCATGTTGTTTTGATACGATAAATAGGGTACACGTCATCTGTGCAAGATCACTAGTACCGAATTCTTTCATAAACTGTATTTTGATATGGCATCGAAAAGCAAAACATTCGTATGACAGTGATGTGTATATATATATATATATATATATATATATATATATATATATATATATATATATATATATATATATATATATATATATCTTTTGTTCTTCACTTTTCGCATATCGCTGTCGATTGCATATAATGGGGCCAGGAAAAAGAGGAATATAATATAAAATCGCATAAATACGACAAGCGTATTTATACACAGTAAGTTATACAATATTAGAATAATGAAAGAAAAGGAAGAGAGGTTAAACATACAACCAGCGATAATTTAGCATACAAAATAATGAAAGTAGATAGAGAAAGCTTATACAGGACTATTAAACAATTAAAGTAATAATTAAAGAAAAATAAGAAGTCAGAGTACAATATGAAAAATAGACGAGCACAACAAAGGAACGGAGATAACAGCAGGGAAATTCAGCAATACAAACGCGTAAGGAATACACAGAGGAGAAGAGACGAAAAGAAATGGAAAGCGTTAAGGAAAGAAATTTATAAAATTAAAAGACAAATAATACCATCCTTGCAAATCGAAAAGATTAATGGGAAAACATTTTGACGTGTATAAGGATGTGTACACAAAACAAAAATATATAAAAAAGGACACTATTTGTCGAAATTTTTTAAAATTTTAAAAAAAACAATAAAGGGATGAAAAACATTGCTACAATTTCATGACACAAAATCAAATCATAAAGCTTTAACAGAATTAAACAAATGAAATATAACCTTAGTTGGACTACTAGCAAACTTTTCAAAAGCATCTAACAAAAATATTTGAACTCGTATGGGGAAATGGCAAAAGAAATGAAAGAAGTAATAATACCTTAATTTATAAAGGGAAAGGAGATGGAGAAGAAATTAAAATTTGGAAACCAATATCAATACCAAATACCGACTATACAAACAATAATTAATTACCAGGAAAATGCATTTGAACAATTTATAGGAAAATAATAAATATTAACAAGAGCTGAGGAGAAGTAGGTAGAAATATAAAATAATACACATACAATAAAAACTCATACACTGTATACAAAACAAAGAAGAAAACATTGCAACCATTCAAAGCTGCCAATAGAAAGCTTTAGGTACGATGGAATATAATTACATCGACCCGATATTGCAAACCATGTTTTCATGAAAAATTCTGTACTTTGGTAAAAAAAAAAGATCATTTATACAAGGTTTTCCATGTTTATCATCCTTTATGTAATATCAGCTGAAGGTCATGCATACAAATTAATTAACAAAAGAAGATATGCACACGTTCCTGATATATGAATAAATGATACACAGGCGGCAAGGAATTGTAACGCTGGAAGAAGAAAAAGTAACTTCGGATCAATAGAAACACAATAACCGACTAATCCTCGCTGCCTAAAAGGGAGAGGGAAGAAAGAGCCACTGAGAGGATGGGTGATGTAAATATCCTTTCTACTAGGGGTTCATACAGATATAAATCCTTTAGATCTTGACCCAAAGAGGGCCATCTGAACAGTGCCGGATTAAACCCTGTGGAGGCCATTACGCAGTTCTTAAGCAATCGAAATCTTGCACACACCCCTCGCAAATTGTCTCCTAATACGCTTTATCAATTCCGTTTTCGAGGGGCGGGGGGGGGGGGGGGCTAAATGGCGTGGAGCATCTGAAAAGCATGCTAATGTATCATAGCTAGAGATCTTGGAGTTGTCTCAAATATAAAACTTAAGTCCACGACTTCTCTCACATTCCATCATTATATACTTCATGGAGTTCACATTAAATATCTATGTCCAGAATCAAGCGCTGCTGTTTTTCACGCTAGTAGTAGACATACTCGACAACATTGTGTTCCACTAACATTGGCCACTATAATTATGTGAACTTTGATCCCAGTAGAATGTCATGTGATGAACATCGATATATTCTGCAACGTTGTTCTACATTGAACAATACTTTCACACTGGGAATGCTAAAAATAAAATAGATTCGTAAGTGATAAATGATACATAATGGTAAACTATAGATGGATAGATAGATAGATAGATAGTTAGAGACATATGTATAGGTGTACATGTTTATTTCATCCAAGAACAAGCCTGTAATCATGTTTAACAATCCCGATATATTTCGAAAAAGAAAGGAATCACTTGAGAAAATATAAAACTGACTTTTAAACTAAGCATGTCCAATTTAGATCGAGACATGTTTTAGTCAGATTTGAAGTTCGATTAAGATTAATGTCGCGTTTTTCATTTTAAATCACTCTCCTCGAAGAGCTGCAGGACTACAGACAAATCCGAATTTCTGTAGATAAAAACGTCATTTAAACAACATAAAAATGCAATGAATATATTAAATTCAAATAAATGGAAATATCAATGCAATTCAGTTACAAAAAGTTTATATCTTCCCGAACTTGGATTGAAGCGGTAAAGACGTCATTTTGAATTTGTTGCTTAAAATATAGATTTTTCTGCCGTTTCGGGATAGTTTCGATACTAGTTGTCCAATAGAGATGGTGATTTTGATTGCTTTCTGTGTTTTAAATTTTAACAGATGCGTAAAAAATAAAACAATGCCAAAGTGTTAATAATAACCATTTCCCGTTGTTGTTGTCATTTTCTGTGCTGTGATTGCATTTAGTCTCGAGTGTTCGTTTATGTACCCTGTCTTTAAGGGATTGCGACAATGTTCGCAAATCAAGGCGAATATACCAAACTTCTAACGCATTCGTGATGTTGTTTTTCACCCGTGAACGTAATAACATTCAAATAAAACTATTGAGCCCCAACTGAAAGGAGCGGGGTTAAAGTCATTACTACTTACGTCCAAGACAATTCGTTTCTATTTACGAACTCTTCTTGTTTAGAAAAACAGGAGGAAAAGCCATTTTCTAAAATAACTGATAATAACGTACCGTTGATGTTTCAATATATAATTATACTAAGGTTTTCTTTTAACTTTCATTCGTCATCGAGCACACTTCGGAAAATTTTATTCGTTCCTGTAAATTTGGAACTCGGAAAGCAATCACGATCAGACTCATCCCCCCCCCCCCATATTCAATCCTACAATCCTAACTGTAAATGAGTGCATATTTTGATATCTCTATATTTAGTTATGACGGTTGCGATTACAGTTATATAATACAACAACAGAACACTGGCCTAATAAGGTTAGTTTAAGCGTGATTCCTTTTAGGATAGTATTGCCAGAAGGAACATCATTTGCACTGATGTGCGGATTTTGGCATCTTGGAATATACCTTTCGCTGTAGTTTCGTGTCTCCTGGTAGGTATGCATATAGTAAGTAGAAACTTCTGAAATGCTGTAAAGCAAACGAGGAAGAGCCGTTATAGAAACCCTTTAAACTGGTATCTCGCCGAGTATCAACACATCAGCAAGTGAAAAGAGAGAGACAGATGACCAACTTAAGCATGGGTTCAAGGTGTAGCCATATTTGAAATAATAATAGCCACCCAGCCAGTGTGCGGAGGTAAAATTTATCGCGATCATTTAGCTATTGCAAAAGTATTATCCTTGATTGTTCTTGGCACACTTTCATAAACTGTTCTGATGTAAATGTTTGTTGTAACCCTAAAGAGCATTACGGCACGACGTAAATCAGTCTGTCACGTTTGCCTGTCCGCGATTACGTAATTCAGGAACAAAGGAATGGGTTAGCGCAATGAGTATGTCGACCCTGCACTGTTATGGCTATTGTTTGTACAAGAACCCCCCGTTAGGTGTTAACACTAGCATATAGATGTCAGAAGCTTTGTTCTAAGAACAAAGGACCCTCAATGCTATTGCAAATCTCCCCGCTTTGACAGATAGCCTGAGGCTCGTCTGTTAATCTAGACCGACTGGGGGTAGAATTGATATCCAATCAGAACTGAGAAAGGGTGGGGCCATCAATTCGAACCAGAACTTAACAGTCAGTCGGATTGATAACGAATTAGTGATTTGTAAGCCGTCGTACTGGTAAAGCGGAATATACTCACTCCGAGGGTGCCACTCGTGAGTTGGCGGGAAAACTCTTAGTACATTCTAAGGACAGAAAGCTTCGTATAGGTCAGTGAGTTATTTGATCGATTGTTGCAGAATGTTACGGCATTGTAATTCTAATTAAGTGCAGTATGTATATTTACTTACTAGAATCGTTAGCACGTAGAATTACCCTTGCATTGTTTAATTTACATGCGTGCTTGAGAAATGAGCTATGATTATGTAGATTGCTCGCTCGTCAGAATTAATATTGTATTTCGCTATTTAGTTACTTTGTAGTAAACTAGTGTATTTATTCATGTGATATTCTAGATTTTGCCATTGTGAATTAAATGGTAGCTTGTAAAATGGCTGCAGCGTGTAAATTTAAATAATATGGATATTGAATATTTGTGTACACTTGTGAGAGTGTAAAGTACAGAAATGCGTCGGATTATTGTGATATTGTTGAGAATAATGAGATTAAGAATATATATATATATATATATATATATATATATATATATATATATATATATATATATATATATATATATATATATATATTGATGTGACGCAATTTAGTGATTTCTGTATGATAAGTAGGACACCGCTCTTATCGCAACGTTGTTTCTATAAGAACGTGTGTGTTTTTCGATGTGCACGAATGCGTGACCAAAGATGTAGATAACCTTAGTCTGATGATTGATTGATTGTTGATTTAGTGTGGCGAGATGGCTAACACAAATGCTAACGTCCTTGTGTTTTTCGTAGGAAGCTTTTGGGGACAGAGTAGTCAAGTCCCGAGTCTCAGAGAGACAGGATAGAAGTAGGCGGAGAACAAGCTTCGTTGAAGGAGAAATAGAGAATAGAAGTAGGCGGGGAACAAGCCTCGTTGAAGGAGAAAGAGAGAAAGAAAAGGAGGAGGAGAAAGGAAGACAGAAGGGGAAGAGGACAGGAAAAATCGGAGAACGCCGGAAGGAGGAAAGCAATTGGCGTAGTAAACACAGAAGAGTAGAAACCAAGTACAGGGGAAAGCCATCTTACACTATAATCACGTGATGAAATAGGTTGTCACATGGTCGAGAGGCAGTAGATTGGTTGAGAAACTAATATCGTTTAATTTGCATTAAATTGTTATTCTTTTGGATTTCACCTTTGTGTTCTTAATAATTTAATTGTCGGTATTGCTGATTGAGGGCTCGTAGCTTTACCTCTCTCTATCACTAATTTCACTTCCTACAAAAACGAGCCAGGGTGGGAATTCCAAAGTAATTCAAATAAATATTGGGAGCACCCCACCCTAACGCATAACAGGGAGTCACATAGAACTTCACACAGTCACTGTCGCTCGTCTGTGCATTATACTAAACGTTTGTATCATTGGGATGACATTTATGCTAAATCAACCATGAGGATATTTGTCAGATGCATTATACATAAATTTAGTATTATGTCATCAAATGTATAACTAGTAGAACATTGAAATAATACCCTTCGATATAATGGATATAATCTCTTTTAATTATTAAAAAAGAAAAAACTATTCCTCATCACGGCTGTGGCATTGTAAAATCATGCTATTTTCCTGTACTTAAATATCGGTCGGATATGAAAATAATAAAAGAAAGACCAAACATATACCATCATGCATCGTTATCTATAGGTTTAATACATTTTATACCTACATACAAATTATTTTGTGTAGTATATTCATGATCATGGTATGTTATTACATTTGAATTATGTTTTCGCATGTCCACTGCCTATATCAACAAGACACCATTTAAAAAGGTAAACATCATTATGTTTATATAGAATTGATTTTTATGATTAAAGTTTTACAGTTCCCTGACGAGATTAGTAATCTCTAAGTATCGATATAAGACAGCATTGGGTCTTTTCACACATCATTTACTTGAAACAATTGAAAACAAACTCTCATTGATACGTGTGTGATTCGAGTCAAGATAATAATCAAGTATTTCACAATATTTACTCAAGTGACCTAATTCGTCGATGCTCAGTCTCTAGTATCTAATCATATATTCTGCATGCATATTTATGGCTATGCGTGACTAGTAGCCGCTAAATGAGGTTTAATGGAGTACCTAAAATAACAATTCTTGTCGCTTTTGGAGTGCAGTGATCAAAACTAATCATGAAAAAAATGCGGTAGTATGCAATCATTTTTTTCATATGATGATAATGATGATGAGAAACGTGAATTTTTTCCATTTTGTGTTACAAAATCAAACGAAACAATTGTGATATATGTCATGAGCATAAATATCCGCCTTGAAATGATATATTTCATAAAGTATTTTATAATAAATCACATTTATAAAAGCAATATCCAGATCAAGAGAAACTTAAGTATCATGAATTGAATTCAAAAAAATCTTAAAAGTTAATCAAATTTCTATTCAAGTTCTAACGAATCGAATGTTCGGTATGAATTTCAGATCCTCGAAAGCAATGCAGTCATGATATATTCATATGACATTGTCCATATCTTCTCTGTATAAGTCCCAATTGTCCTAGAATAATATTTTGGTCCAATGAGCACATTGAGATTCCATCGACTACTGCTAACAAATGTTTCCTCTCAAGTAATATGCAAACACAACATTAACTGCTTCTGAAGAACAAAAACTACAACAATACGAATATAATAAAGAAGACTCCAGAATAGGAATCCGAAATAAGTATGAATCCAAAGTAGGCATGAATCCAAAATAGGAATGTATATACATCTTTTAATCTCTATTACAAATATTACTATCCACCATGTCACAGAACTTCCTTCTTAATCAAAATGTTTCACAATATTTACTCAAGCAACTTTACTCGTCGATTTTCAGTATCTAGTATCTAATCATAAATTGCCACAAAATATATATTTTGAATTTAAATTGTTTACAGCTATTTGTAGCTTAATATCTATGAAAACATAATCTATACGAATGGATAACAATTAACTACGTATTATTTTGTTTATATAAGATTACTACAGTATACAATCATGAACAAAAATCGCACACATCATAGGCAATGTCATGTACCAAAGATGCAAACATATTGATATACATAAAACTGATTTAAAGCACGCTTTAGTGATATGTGCATGTGCAGAACAAACATATTTCTTGGTCTAATAAGTATTCAAATAGGTAGCAGCATTCAACTTCGTCCTCTACGGTGATAGCAAAATATAGCAGTCACCACCAGCGGATTTCGTGCATGCTGACTGCTCGTGGAGTGGATTGATTGCCGAGCTCTTGCTATCTGTTCCAACCTCCGAGAGGTCGGTTCAGCAACCAAATTAATACCTGTACATAATTTGAACAAGAGCTAACACAGCTTAACTTGCTGTCAGATGTTAAAAATATACTTGTCAAATTAACTATAAATGTAATATATGTAGGTATCGTACGTCCTTCGGGGAGAGAGATTCTTCGTCTAGTTTTAAACTCATATGATTCAACAGCCAGGAGAAAATCTGACCCTATTTTACATGGAAATTTTGTGTCATACATAATATAGTGCGTACCACTGATCCTCAAAAATCATTATGCCTATTGAACTTGTATGATATCGACAGTCTTTGATTTTCCATAGTGTTAGATTTTGCAATAAATAAAAGTAGGCCGGTGTGCGTGAACATTATCATTTCATTTCCGTGCGCACACGAGTATAACCAATAGTAATTTATATTCATATTATTCCATTTGTATTGATAGTCGGGATCATTTGATTAGGGCACGCTGGGGAGGGGCATCGTGCGGGAAACATGTTGTCCACATGACTCCAACCTGCATGTCTGTTGCACGCAGCTTATGATGAATTACCGGCTGCAATCAGTCCTATTTTAAGAGCTCTGATGAGGTCTCGTCCCTTACGTGGTGAAATAGTTCGTTTTCTCTATTTTCGTCGAAGGCGCCTTGGTTTGCAGGGATATTATCTTGTTTCTGACAGCAACGTATTTGTCATTCGTGTCAAGGATGAGCTTAAATTATTCCTTGGATATCACGTGGTTGTACAGCTCTTTTGTCACGTGATCGAGGATGATATTGGCTTTGGACAGAAAGAGAATCTCGTGTTATTTTGTGGCAGCTTTATTCGTATTCCGACTAAAGTTTCTACGGGTATCAACAGCCGACGACAAGACAGCAACGCGATTTCTGGGTCAGTTGTGATGCAAAAGCGAAGATTGTTAACAGGTCGAAATGTCCTTGTGTTACATCCACACACATATGGTTAGATTGTTTTCTTCTTTTCAAAACTACATTAAAAAAAAACGTAACGCAGTTAGTATATTTTCTTTGTAATAACAGTGGCAACCATTGTTAAATTTCTCCATATGTATGTTTTCGCCCCGAATGGGAATTTTCCCTTTCAGACAAGAACACAGGGTCATACTAATCCCTTTAACTACTGATAGAAAGGCTGAGTGGGTATTGCTACTTTAATATTTTAGCCATGGAACTGCGCATGTTACACACAATTACTTCAGGAAATGAGACACTTTATCATATTTACAAACGTCTGTGTCAGCTGGATACATTGTGAGATCTTCAGTTTCGATGATTCAAAGAGCGTCGCTTAACGTGCAAATGTTGGAAAATTATTTAAAAGAAGACACATCATTACTAGATGCAGAAATTTTCTAACCGGGGTAAAGTATGAAATGCTTTCATTATACATGCGTTAGAATTATGCCACTGTGTGCATGTTCGTTGCTAATTAGATGATATATACGTGCTTTGAACTATAACAAAATAAATAAGTCGAAACATTATATTGTCATGGGCGGCGAAGTCTCTCTAGACAATATCAAAATACAAGATACGATGCTAAATAAACGTGGATTTTCTGCTGAATATGTTTATTTAACGACATCAAACGTCCATTTCCCTGACTTTTCTATATTCTATAATATCAACACTTTGTTGACCGGTTAACCGTTTTACTACACCGATAATACTTTTACAATGTACGACAATAACACGTACCAGTATATATCATCTAGGTAATACTCTGTATCGGGTCTTTGTTCAAAATAATTACTATTGAATACAAAACTGTTTTCCTTAGTACATATTCCATGCATATTGATACCAGGAAGATTGCTTTGGGTATGGTCCTATTATCGAGAGACTTTTTAGCTTGACCGCTGTCAAAGCATAACACTTATAATTAATTAATTTAATATTTTAATGAGTGCGACTTTATTCAAATTAAAATTTTGGTTTACAATCAACAATCATCCACGACATGACATATCGAATGTTGATAATCCAGACATGCATCTGGTGAGATTTAACATATATTGCCTACAAGATTTTAATTATTCAAGTCAATACGGTTTTTTATATTCATTTTGTATTGTTCGTCGTAGGGTTTATACCGAATTAGATATGTAATTTTACAGGAGACTGGAATATTTTTAGAAAGGAATAACCGATGCACTTAATATCCTTGTTCGTATTTTTTCAAAACGGTTATGTATTTGTCATGTATGTAATGAAACGAAATCTAGCTTTGACAGTATAGTACATACTTAAACTATTTTCAGACTTGGAAAAGATTCACACAGCTCAACGTAGGCAGATGGCACATATAAATATTAGCTTTGAGATACACGAGACGTCTAATACGCTTCCAGACAATGATATATCCCCGACAAATGTTTATTCTGGGGAGAATGGTAGCCAAGACAATCAGAATTACATTTCTGACTATTATCCTGAATTCTTCTACCAATTGCATGATTTTGAAGAGAAGGTATATGTCTACGTCTGGACGTTCCTGGTTATTTTAACGGCGTTTGCAAATGTGCTGATCGTAGCAGTTTTCGTCCGGAAAAGCATGAGAACAACCACCAACCTAATCCTTATTCTCATTGCAATATCGGACTCTCTAACTGGACTTGTGACCTTACCTACGTATATACATGTGTTCACCAGTGGAATACAAGGACATGTCAGTCTGAATGAAGGCTGGTGTGAGGCATTTATGATCTCTAAGTTTTACATTTCTAAGGCTTTCCACACTGTCTCCATATGGCAGACATTGTTGCTTGGCTTTCAGAGATTCTTTTGCGTCTGGTTTCCATTCAAAGCAAAATCTTGTTTTACGACTCGCCGAACTTTCATCGCAGTCACCGTCATCACTATATTTGCGTTCGTCATCCATACTTACCATCTTAATACGATGAAAGCACACAAAATAGCTGGTTACTGTCACTGGATTATTGAAGATCCATGTGTGGAATCTTGCATCTTTCTGTGGATAACTTTGCTTCTTGTGAATATATTGCCATGCGTCCTATTGCTTGTCCTTACAATCTTAATTATCCAAAAGTTGTTTCATAGAAACATTCGAAAAGGGTCAATAAGTGCTGAACAAAGTCGAGTGAGGGACCAACAAAATAAGAGAGCCTCCATTATTGTCGTCTACATTGTCACCATCTTTCTGATTCCAGAAATCCCATACGGTATTTTTCTACTGGTGACTGTACTGAAAACGCATAGCGGTCAAAACATACTGGCGCTAAGAGACAATCGTCTTTTCCATGTTGTATACGAAATTGCCTTGTTGATAAGTTTCCATTCAAACCTTTGGGTCTATATAATTATGAACAGACGTTTCAGAGACGAACTTAAATCGATGCTCCTAGAGAGTATCAGAAAAATGCTGCCAAAGCGTACCACTGTCCCTGGTACAACTGAATCAACGGAAACGAGCCAGAGTCAATCCAATAGCACAAAGGGAAATGATGTGAACGAACAATCTACCTTTGTGTAGATCTACATCTTATTGTAGTTAAAAATATATGGGTACGTCTGTTTATGAAAACTAAAGTAAAGTAAACGTTCTTCTGAAAACATCTATGCGCAGTGTTCAATGTCATATATTTCTGTAAGATGCTGCCTGACCCTTTAAAATAATTCACATTGGAAAACATTACTTCTAGACAAGCGGACGGATGAAAGAGGATATAGAGTTGGCTTTTAACAAGGGATGGACACATCTCACTGATATTAAAATTCAATCGAATTGATAGATGTGATGACCGCTTCAAATAGTTTTCAAATAGATAACTCCGCCGAGTATGTATTTCCAGTATTGTATGGTCAAGCAAAGATATCCAAACAAACGAACATTCAATTTTCTATTACAACTAGATAGAATGTGGAATATATTGTTATGACTAATGCAGGATAACATGGAAAATGTCGAAAGTGCAAAATTCGAACACAAAAGAATGCCAGTTAAAATTAAGTTTATGGACTTTTATATGCCGTATAAAATAAATGGAAAGGTTTAATTAAAAATCGAAAAATATAAGAAATTATTTAACGAACGTTGATAGGTGTGGTTTACAAAAATCGTAAGATCTTGCTTCTGCAAGCAATCAATTATAGCTGTTCTTAATTATTGTAATGATAAAAAAATCCGTGTATATGTATGTATGTATGTATGTATGTATGTATGTGTGTGTGTGCGTGTATCCGTGGGAGCGTACGCGTGCGAGCATACGTACGTACGCACCTATGCATGCATGTATGGATGCATGCATGCGTATGTATGTATGTATATTTGTCTGTAGGTATGATGCACATTCATGTTTTAGAATGTTCACAATACACTAAACACAAACATAAGCATGTATGTATATATGTATAATCTTTTGCGGTAAAGTATTTAACTATATTGTACTTGAAATTAGCATTATTCGGATGTATTTCGTAGATTATGTTACACATTATGTCCATTAGTTCCTCGAAACAATGAAAATTATTTTTATGTTATGCTTAAAAGCGTGTTGGAGTGCTAAAGTGTATAGCATAATAAAGTAACTGATCTATAGGATACACTGTACTAACTATACGGAAGAACCGTGAACCAGTCTAGAAATGGTTTGTACAAATAATAGAGTATATAATGGTTTAGTGATCCATAATTTGTTAATAATGAAAATGAAAATTTTATTAAAAATTTCTTTTAAGATGTTACTATCTCCGTAATTGTTTGGTAAATGTAGACAAAATTCTATTGATTCAATTTTAGTATTTTTACACGCCTGACTTAGGAGTACTCACTAATGAAAGTAGCACCTGGTTCATTTGGTGCAGAATCAATAACTTGTGTTTCATGCACATGTAGATTATAAAAATGCCGCGGGTCATATGGCGTTCTCCATATATAAGCTTGCACTAGTGATAGTTGTGCATGGAAAAATATGTCTGATCAATACCACCCAGAAATTTTCAGTTATTGAATTTTGAATATTATGGTGTTGCCATATGTTTACTATGGGACTTGAAATACTACCGTGAATCCTCTAACCCTAATGTCTGATGCTTGTAATGTATGTTGTTTTTTGTACATTTGTACATTTGCACAGAAAAACTATGAATAATAACATAATTCTTTACCTAATCGGATGAAAAAAATAAACACATACATGAGTGAAACAAAATAGAAAAAATAAAGTTCGAAGTGGGATTCGAACTTGCTTCTCTTGCCTTACCTATTTATTACAATGAATAAAGCGATTGTCATCATGGCAGATGACATTATTTCAATATATGTTAACCATATATATTCGATAAAAAGTTGAAAAATAATATTAAAAAAATCAATCACTTGGAATATGCACTTTCTCATGGATCACATACAATAAGAATTGTATTTATAGTTGAACATCTGATTAGTGTGAGTGTCTATAACACACGAATACACGATTATATTTATATGTGTGTTTATTTTGCAACGTTTAGTTCTGACCGTATACGTAGTAGGTTTGAGGCCATAGAGTATCAAGCATTTAAGCCAAGGATTCAAACGGTTTCATAGCCTCAATGAGAATGGTAATGTTAAAATGGTAATGGGGTAAAGGCTTAAGGGGTTTTCACTTCCAGTTTTTGTTTTTAACAAAGAAAGACAAAGAACCACATATAAAACATACAAACACAGATGGAAATGATTGAGTAATCTCTCTCTTTTCTAGAGATGTGGGTGGTCCTCAAAACGGTCTTTGGGGTTTGTTAACTGAGTTAACTTAAGTGGCATCACGCTTTTATTATCTTCTTCCCCAAACGTCGTCTCACAAGTACTCCATACAACAAGAACCTCATCTGACTTGTCTCTCGCCATAGATTGGTCTCTTTCATATAGTTTTTCTCTGTGATGCGCGTGATCAAACATGATGATCAGATTGACATCAGATAAAGTCCTGGTTAAATGCATATCCATAAATAAGTGTTTTTGCCTCTATGCTAGCCGGTGTGGTGTACACCTTGACCGTGTTGACAACATATGAAATAATGGGACAATAATGTGTGTGTGTGTGTGTGTGTGTGTGTGTGTGTGTGTGTGTGTGCGTGTGTATTGGTGTACTTGCGAAGACCTGATATGAGATGAACACCAACATTTCGAGGACATGACTGTATTCTGAGGACTTACCAGTCCTCGAAATGATACTCGGAAACTGGTTGAGGATGATCATAAAGATGAACTTGTTATTATGATAGTCCTCATAATGTCAGTAATGGTTCAACAGACATTTACACTTTGTGTCTATAGTACACACAATTTCCGTTCTTCCTTTTGGCGCTTGACTTGTGTGTAAACGCTTATTCAATCAGAAGGCGTGTCATTTCTGACTGTATGTTATCCATTCAGAACATCATTTATGTGCAGTAAAACTATAAATATCTTATACCGATAAATGCGACTCATACAAATAGTTACCAGTATTATTAGTGACTTTTCAAAGCAAATGGTTTTGTAATATTTGTAAACAGGTAATTCCATCAGAAAATACTATATTTTAAGCCAGGTGCGATTGATATAGTGCGGTGACTTGATGTTTACATTGATTGTATTCCTTCAAAAATTAACACACCTAACTATTGGAAGATGGCAAGACGAACTAGATCAAACCCTTAAGAAAGAAAAAGAGTTTTAAAAAGTTGTTTATTATATTCGTCTTCAACAGCTGTTAGTTCTTTCATTCGTTACCATCTGTGACAACTTGCTTGTGTCCCGTTCCACCAAAGAGCGTGATGTACAGAGCATCGTATCATTACTCATATTTAACTATCAGTCATACACATAGTGAGGGCCGGCGGTACCATATAGACAAACTAGGCAGCCGCCTATGGCGCTGATTTTAGGGGGCACATATTGATTTTTTTTATTGTTTATAAATTTGGAAATTGATATTTTCCGGGGGGGGGGGGGCGCCAGAATCTAACATTTCAAAGGGCGCTAGATAGTCTGTCCGGGTCTGGCGCCGGCCGTGCACATAGTATACAATATTAATAGTTTATAATAATGTAGGACTGACAGTTAAATTATGAGCAACGACACGAGCCCCTGTGCGAAGGTCTTGATTATTAGATTATCATGTCATAAACATTTCACATTAATCTCATAAGAGCGGGTTAATGAAGAAGTTGATCTAGATATCTCTCTCGCTCTCGCTCCTGTCTGTTTCCTTTTCAACTTTTTTTTTGAGAGAATGAGAGAGAAACAGAGCAAAATTTTCTTTTTAGTTAAGTTGAAGACTATTGTGTTTTGTCTTGTTAATTTGTTATAGAAAGTAAAAACATAAAAAATTTAAGACCTGATACCCCCGACAAATATTCAGTTGGTCACTTTCAAGCTAGTACAGTTCTCACTCCTGATGATACAACATATCCCCCAATATAAGATAAGGCTCTGTACATGACAGACTCGTTGATTAACAAAATTGGTTACTATAATCTGAATATATCTCCCCGTTTGTTTGAACTATGCCACCGATGTCAATAACGGAAATCTTTAATGTGATAAATACTGTGCAAAACATTGTCATTTCCTTCATTAAATTTATAACCTAACTGTGACCAGATGGGCAATAACACTACCATCCTCCGGAACTTTCATGCGTGATGGTCTTTCCATACTATCACTGCAGCATAATGGGTACACTATGGGTGAGCCTCTTATCCTCACACAACATTGTGACGTAAATCTTCCTATTTGGTAACTGTTTGATAATTCCGTAAATCACCATAATGTTGAGAGTTTATTTTGAATCATTTTGCACACATGAGAATAGAAACTGTATCGCTTGTTAAATCCATTGGAAAGACAAATGTTTAGTTGTCATTCATTTATGTTGCTTGATTCGGCATTGTAAATATCGGAAGCAGATGTCATAGTATTTTCCTCATATGCACAGACCACTGAAAATGAACTTGTCCAGGAACTGGAAATGACTCGCAATCATGGTCATCTTTTACACTGAAAACTTCGTTTGGAGTGAAACGAGCAGAAGATAACTGTTTTAAAGCCACCCTAGGCATAACTAGGTTTGAAATTATAAATCAGGAAATACAATGATTAAGTTCATAGCATCTTTAATCTCATTTGTGCTTTAAATTTTTGTTAATTGGAGGAGGGTTTACAAACAAAAGGTAAGATATATTCAAACTAGTTTAAGCTCGAGTTAGTGAACTTGATGTTTTTACTCAATGGAATGGCCATGTCAACATGTGATATGTCAGAGCACATTTAAATTAGCACGAATATTACTGCATACAATTAACTACCAAATTTGGAAAACTCTGCATATTGCTATCTATACCTCTACACTTCCACACAAAGCTTTAACAAACATTAAATTACATAGGACTATCCCATACATATATAAGGTAATCAGCTGCAACTGGTTATGAGTCAGCTGTGAGACTGCAAATATCATTTATGACCAAAGTATTGTTTACATTAACTTACAGTGTTGACAACAGCTTTCTTTTGCAAATATATCTGTTGTAATATTTCTTTCAGTTTGTGTTCTGTTACAGTGATACAGAGCTATGTACTATTATATATGGTATCTCCCTGCTATTAGCATGACACGATGAACAGTTGCCCTAGATTAAGCATCTTAAAACGTCATTGTCCTATGCCATAAATATGATAACAGCACACAGAGCTAGGTAACGTTTGAACATAAACATATTTTTCCCACAAACAAATCTTGGCTACACCATCCATGCATATATGGCTTCCAAACAACCCAAGAAAGGATTTGTCACACTTCACACCTTCACACAATTCTACTACTCACCGCGCCATCTCGTTGTAATATATGCTTCAGTAGAAAACGATGTTTTACAGTAACAAAGTGGTATTTAGAAAACTCGAATTTACAAGGTGACACAACAAAATCACTTTAGCATCACTAAAGGTTTTCTTATATGTATCATAATTTTGATTGGGGAAGAGATTTAGTGTTGAAAGCAAAAAAAAAAAAAAAAAATTTGCGGAAAATATTTATGGTATTATAATAAATTGTTTTCCTGTTAGTAAATTAATAGCCATTAAGATTTCGCTTTTATCTCGGATTTAAAGCCAGTAATGGATAATGTGCATATACAACTCATTTCTCTGGAAATGCAGATAATCGGAGACAAAATATAAAGTTACAGGAGAAGATTTTAATTTCAATTTATTATCATTCATACCTTTATCCTCTAATGAACTTAATCTTGTAGGTCAGATTAAGTTTAATATCAATATTCGTTTAAAAGATTATTGAAAATTTATATGTAAAGTAAAAATACTTATCGTCAGGTTTAAGATCATCCAACTTTCATATCAAACAAATATAATGGACGCTGATACAACTATGAGATTTATCATACAAAGTATTTGTTTCTTGTAATATGCACACATTACAGTAAGAAAGAACCGCCTAAAAAATCGGTTACAACATAATTCATTACAGTATTCTAAACAGTTAATCTGATGTAGGTGTTCATTGTCTGTTAAATACTTATTGAGGACTTTTATGTGAACGTTACTGATTTAAAATAGGATATTTTGTGAAATCGATTTGTTATGGCTAGTAACTTTTTTGTCATTCTAGAGATTCATTTTCTATAGAAATGGAAGTTTATGACTTTGGGTCAAAATAGTGCATAATCAAAATGGCGTAGAATGATACTGTTATAATATCTACTATTCATTTAAACTTTGATATTTCTCATATATAAAGCACAATACTATAGATGCAATATCAAAACTGATACAGCATAGTATTAGGGATGATTTAGATTAGACACATAATAAAATGCCCTTGAGATTTTGAAATTACAGCAATTGTCAAATGTCTCTTTGGTATGGAAAACTATTGAGAACCCTGCCTCTGTGTGTAAGGAGGGCATGCCTTGTTACGTTAAGGAGGGCATACCTTGTCATGTGTAAGGATGCCAAAGATTGTCATATCAATTACATGATAGTTTCTACCCATGATGACAGTATTGGAAAATGAGAGGAGTTCACATATTAAGGATATCCACTTAGTAATATCGATATGTTAAAATTACATGATTATATCATGTTATCTAAATGAATCGTACTTAATTGCTATGATCTTTTGCTGTATCTAAATAGTTATATTTCAGGCATTGGACTCCCAGCAGAAATATACTTTTACAGAACCACAATTTTTTCACATAAAAAAAAGAAATCACTTTTAATGATAACTTCTCAACTTTCATGACTTAAAAAATATAAAAATGGAATATAACGTTATCCCACAACATTACAATGAATTCATTTTTATGTCAAAACGTATTTTTCCTTTTTTTCTTTGATTTGTTCTTGGAGATGTTAACACTTGAACTTGTTTACTTTCGTTTACTTTATACAATTTATATATTATATGGCTATAATGCCATATAAAAATTAAAAATTGGACATGATGTTTACAATGTTTGGAGATGACATTCACTGGTAGCTGTTGCTGTTAAAGCAAAGTATTAGTATGTTACATTAATATATTGGTCAGTGTGAGCTTATGACGGTACTTTTAATGTTTCCTATTGTCAGTATTGGTTTCTTTACATTGCTTAGGACTGTTCCATTTAAACATACACGATACACAGGAAAGACAGTTTTTTAAACTATATGCCAGTATACTTTGACTTCACAGAGTTCATATTAATATGATAAGAATATTTTAAATTGCACCCTTTTGTGGAGAACCCCATTTTAAAAATATCTTCTCTGGGCCCATGTGTGTTTTAATGGAACAGCCCTTACATGGTAAACAGTTGAAAAATTCCTATTTAAAATGGTATCAATGTTTGGTGAATGTAACATCTGAAAGTAAAAGGGATTATTTTTTATGTAAAAACTACAAGTCAAGTATGAAAGCAAAACGGAAGAAAATGACTATAGTACCATAGTTTAAGGAGGAGTATTCAACTGTAGAAAGACAACCGGGATAATTTATAAGAACTGCATCACTACCAGGAAAAGCAACACGTGAGGAGACACAGAGGAAGGAACCTATTACAAAAAATGTCCACGAAACCAGATTAAAATCATAAATAAAAAAACTAAACTCAAAAGAAATGTTAAAGCCAAAATACAAGAATATGTAATTTCAAAATTCAAAAAGATGATACAGATTTGCTGCCCTATAAGTTGTCACATTTGGATTATAAAGTCTGGGCTTCGTCTTATATTCCAAATCAACATGTATGTGTATTTTGTCGCTCAAATCATTTTATTGTATATCGTGTATTTTATTACTATATTAAAAAAAGAATTTTCATCCAAAAAATATAGAAAAATGTGTAAAATAATTTTCATTTTGGCAAGAGATAAACAAATTAGGATCTGACATTGAGAAGGATTATAAAATATCTACATGATTTTTGGTACTAAATTAAAGTGCATCATATGTAATGGCCCTAAAACAGTATGTACTAGTAATATATGTTGTTCACATTTGATTACATATATGTGCGTTAAAAAATAAATAACCATGACAGACAGGTATTCTTTCGCAGTCTTCTTCTTGCATCTCATGACCAAATAAAATATGCCATGATATGAGAATGGAGTTTATGGACAATTGTAATCTTTATTGTTAAGATAGTTAATAAAAGTGATCATATTACTGAACAAAGGCAATGCTACATTCCATTATGAATTCATACCACTGTGTCAACAATTCCTGCTAGTTTTAATTATGATATCCATAGTCTCAAGAACAATAGAGCATTGCAGTGTTATTTACATGCTAATTAAATACACTAATGATTGATTTAAGTCATTACAGTTAAGACCTGTTTGAGGTCAATGTCCGGCAGACAAGATCAAATTAGGAAATGAGACTAATCATGTGGTATTATGAATACAGTACCATGTAATGCCATGTGCTTTTACGTGCAAGTTTCTCAACCAGTGACTCATTTTGTACACGTCGACAGAAATACCATTCAGAGTAACAACTAGCTTGAGAAAATATGGAAACCATTTGCCACCTAAATACAGGAAGGGTACCTTCACTTACTCTTATTTGTTGGGAATTGACAGGTCATTATGCATACAAAGAAAATTACAAAATATGATTAAATGGTCATTTTAGGGATTTGACCTAAATCGAATTTGTATGGATGTAAATATTGTAAATATTTAAATATGAAACTAAAGGATAATGGTATGTATTTTATTAGATTACATTCACTGCTTAGTTTATTTTTGTTTTCTCTTTCACAAAAGCTTCAGATAAACAGGGCAGTAATGTACAAAATAGCACGAAATGACATGGAATGTTCAAGCCTCTCATCAGAACAGAACTCTGGAAAAGACATTTTAGCATCAGTGATACAATTTCCCTATTGCCGGTAATCTGATGCATACTATTAATATTCCAGAAATTAGAAAATGCTACAGTGTATTTCACATATAATTTCGAATTTTATGCTATATGTAAAAACATTAACTTTTCAGGTCATCTATAGCTAAAAATATCTAATTTGTTTTAAATATTTTGTGTGAAACAAATTAGGTACTTTTAGCCACGTTTCATGGTGCTGTTCCTCATTGATGTAGTTAGTATTTAGTTATTGTTTATTCAACCTTTTATAACGTTATAAAATCTATTTGTATTAATTAAGTATGAAAATGTCCAAAGTCCCATCTCTCTGCACCATATTAGCAAGACGCGAGTGAAAATCATTATAGAGACGATCGTATAGGATTTCCGCTTATGTCATCCAACGGCGTCTCAGGACCTATCAATGATGGTAAAAGTGTTAATTCAAACAGACCGAAGTATGAGAGAGAGAGAGAGAGAGAGAGAGAGAGAGAGAGAGAGAAAGAGTTTTATGGTCGGTAGTTCTGTTATTAAAGCAGAATAATGACTTAGATCATGGATCATGGATAAAGGCTAACACAATACAAATTAAATATACATCTTGGTTTTTTTTTCGTAATTTTGATTAGTTTCCAATCCACGCTAAAAACAATTTCCATGCGTCGGTACCTGAAGGGCTGAGCACTCATATCAATGATTGAGCTAACCAAGTGTTTGTAATGTTCTGCTGTCTTCATTAAAGCCATCTTTCATGTTTTAGTCATAACTGTGTCTTATATTGATTTAATCAATGTTAATAAAAATAGAAACTCGAAAGTAAAACAATCAACTTATCAAACTGCAAAAGTGATTGTAAATAGCAACAAAAGGCACAGACTGCATTTGGTAGCGGATACACTTGGACGGTATATAATGAGTTCAGTTTTTCGTTAGTTCAATACATAGATGCCTATAGTCAATCTGAAACTCCATTCAAGGGCAAATATATGTATTTGCATGTGATGTACGTAAAATATATGTACAGTGTATACGATGTAACAATGTGATATCTTTCGTATACATTTTTCATTAAAATAAAACTCGGCAAGCCTCGGTTCCTTTTAAAAAAAATGTATACATCTAGTGGTATATCATAGATACAGCGTACATACTATACATCTATATATAAGGGATTCGCGGACTTCAAGACCTAACACAGACATGGAAATTATGTGGGCCCCATTATATGCCGTGCTTGCAGACTCTATACAATCGGCTTCTCAAAGATCATTTTGATGCATGTCGCCGATTTGAAGGTAATTAGTTAATACATGTATATGTTAATACTATAACACATGTGAGATTTATTTTACAAGCATGTTTATAAAAAGTAGCATTTCTATTTATTTAAATGCTTAATCAGTTAACCTACACACTAGCATTCCAGTCGGTGTTTATCATCTATTGTCTATTTGTTTACATGAAAATTTCAAAAGGAATATAACTATTTATTGTTCGGAAAAGAAATAAACGTATGTAATGTAAGTGTCCTAAATTCTTTCTCAAATTCGGATCGTTAGAGATGGATAGTTTAAATGCAGGTCGCCTACTTCAAGGTGACTAAATGATTGTTGTTAAGCAAATCGATATGTCTCTGTTTTCAAATGTAGTTTTAAGGAGAAAAAATAATCATTCCATAAAGTCTAGCTTTGGGAACCTGGTAGCGCATCTAGGCGTAGAAAAGTGAATTTAAAAACGTTTTAAAAACAAGGCAAATGAACCCTTTCAAGAAAAAAAAGTTCCTGTTTCAGATCAATGTATTTTATTTATTTTAATAGATGACCTGAAAACTTCAGTATGTCTGATATTCGTATGTTTTCATTTTGCGTTATCTAGACTCGATACATAATGTTTTTATACTGACATTTCTCATTTCGCAAGTGAATGGTAATTTTTGATTGTGTCAATAAAAGAGGTCACGCAGTTTCAAAACTGCATAATGTGTTGTTTTCGGCAAAATAACTTAAAATTTTATCTTTATAAAATGTGAACATATACTTGTCTGTCTATAGTTTTAGTTGCAGATGGATTATTTCATATTCTTTTAAATAAATATGTTTCCATGTTTTAGCAGGGCAGGCGCAATAACAACAAAATTGTCAGGTTCTCAGATTAATGGTAGTCTTTGATTGTATTTAGTGAGTCCTCAAAATGACGGCCTCAAAAGGAAGGTAACTTAAGAGTAGTTCTCATAATGTTTAAAGAAGTATACGGCAAAAAGGAAGAGATACAGATATAATTTGGATAGCAGTTAAACTTACTGTCAAATTTATAACCTATACTTTCATTCCTTCTTATGGTCCTTGGAATGTAGAGAGATATAAGGAAAAAATAAGAGTCCGTTTCTCATCGGCAGAAATAAACAGGACAAGCATTTTTATTCAACTTCAGTAAGAAGAGAAAAACGAAGAAAAAAGGAAAACTTTAACCTGTGAAAGAAGTGAAAAGGAAGAAATTGAAAACACAACGCTGTGTGCTCTGCAAGATATGTTGGCAGAG
Organism: Sinohyriopsis cumingii; assembly: GCA_028554795.2. Lineage (NCBI taxonomy): Eukaryota > Metazoa > Mollusca > Bivalvia > Unionida > Unionidae > Sinohyriopsis > Sinohyriopsis cumingii. The sequence goes on along the minus strand of JAPYKE020000037.1, from coordinate 6,900,391 downwards.
TTAAGTATTATAAGACAAATGTATCAGATGTCTTTATCTCAACTCATGGAAACGAGACCTACAAATGCTAGGGTTTCCTTTACTTCAAACAAAAATATGTGGATGCTCACTGCCAGCAGACGACGCAGCAGATACTACCACTACCAAACCGGCAACAGCTACAGGATGGAGGATGACTTTCATTTGTTGTGGAAAGGGCTTGAGACAGTTAACGCTTAAAGTTAAGTCAATGAGTTTGTCAAAACAAGCCCCTTTTCGGGGCGACCCACATATCTTAGAAACAAAATCGTACTCAGTGATTCGTCAAATCAAGTAAACTTTAAATACCCTTTCCCATGATTGAATAATGAGTGTATGTGAGTTTGTATTGAGGTAACCTATCAATAGCACTAAACACTTAAGACAAAGATACACTTCTTTGGCATATTCTTCTTTTTGGAATCACAATTCAAATTTCAAACACATAACAAGTCAAATTTCATTTTTTTCTTTCTTTCATTCTCTGTGTCTCCTTTTGGTTTTGAATGAATTCACTGGCATGGGATCCTGCTCTTCTGCTGTGTCACTGAGTTGTCTTGACTTTTTTCCTTTGGATTTCTTGACTGGTCGTATTTGGGTCTTTTTTGTTTCTGAAGACTACTCTTCCTCTCTAACGTCTTCTGCGTTCTCTCTTTTCTTTGGAAACTGAAGACTAATGTCCTTTTGCCTGACAATTATCATCGATGTGTATATTTGACTTTGTCTCTCCTCTCTCCTGTCTTTCCTTTGTTTTGAGGTTGTGGGCATTCAGGAGACTATTATCCATTATAATGACAGAGTTATCATAAATTTTGACTTTATCCAGAGCGGTGGTGTATTCCATAGTCTTTTTAAGTATACTTAAGAGCGACGCTCTGAGAATTTTCGAGCAAAATGTTAATCTGTTTTGATTCCATCTTCATAGTTTGCATTCTGAATGCTATTTTTTCTAAGGGCAAGAAACTCGCACAATATATATATATATATATATATATATATATATATATATATATATATATATATATATATATATATATATGGAAGAAATGTTATATAGTGAGCAAATGTATGTAAAACTTGGTCAAGTACAAGTTTGGAATCAGACTAGCACACTATTCCTGTGAGAAATCAAAGGAAGACAAATAATCCAAAAAAGCGACGACGACGACTTTCCGGGTCGCCCAATACTCTAACTGAAATGAATGTTAGACCAGGTACATGATAGTGGTTTAGAAGATGACATGGGGGAGCCTGAACCAACACCCACAATTTATACAGCAAGGCTTAAGAGAGTCAAGATACACAGACTCTATAAAATTATTCAGTAGCGGCAGATACATATTGTCACATTGTAGAGATGCAAGAATGACTTCCGAAAAAGAAAGTAACGAAGGCTACCGTTTGAGAGTCTCCATTACTCACAACATTATGAAGTTGACTGTCTGTACCAAGTTTACTACACATGCAAATTTAAGAATCCAATGACGAATTTAACACTATCTATGGAAAAGCCACACTACACATGGCCCGAGCGGCACCTACTCAAGTTAGCGGAACAGCAGACAAATATTTGCGTTGGATGACAGTCGCGGTACCGCAGTATATCGTCCTAAGCAACAAATCCCAAAACTAGGTGTGCTTAACCCGTGCCATTGTCCTGGGTCTCAAAAAGCAATAGCGTTGCAATGGTTGGAGCATAGAACCGTATTCGACAATCGAACATAGCCAAATAACGAAGAGAGCTAGAACTATTATTTTCAGCAGGCGTGCGCATCTAACGAGATGGAGTGTGGCTTTCCCGAATTGCAAAGATAAAATATATATTGGGTCTTCGCTCGACCTTAAAGGTGTATCATCAAGTGGTTCGAGGGCAATCCTGTTTCCAGGAACCATATTTCATAGATGTAAAATACATTCTAGTGTGTCATACACATTTCGATACCATTACACGTAGGACATGGTGTATAATATACGCTTATGTGTCTTAGAAATGGGATCAATAATTCTGCGAATGAGACCAGCAAATTAACTCCGGATAGAGATGGTGAGGTTGTTGAGCGTCCGACATACGCATTCATGAAGCACAGGAATGAATGTATTCCTTCAACTTGCAAGTGAACTTTTGCCAGCCCTAAGTGTTACGAGTAACATCACATGAAACAAGTTAACCAATAGCAGAAAATGTTTTAGAAATATTGAGCTTCTGAACCTCTTGTGGACAATTTGAACCAATAACTTCAGGCCACACGATTGTGCAGGAAACACAGATGCCGTTTCGTTGAACTAATGGTGGATTTCGAACGTCAATGCTACAGAAATATGAGAGAATGAATTTGATGATGACATCAATGACAACCAGATCAAATCCCCAAAAAGTAAATGTTTTCTTTCATGCCTTTTATATACACAAACATCTGATACTCACGTCCATGATTGCTGCGTAACTTATCGGACTTGTGAGAAGTGCATACAATGACATACAATGTTTCACTGTTCCAGTTGTAGGATGTAAATAAATTTGTCTTCCCGATTTTGTCCCAAAGATCTTGTACCCTACCGACAACTCATGGAGTGAAGTGGACATCCATTGTTACGGTTACTGATATTACTATGCTACAATGGTGACTCATGATCTCTCGGCATACGACATACAATGTTTCTGAAATATTATTCAGAACAAATCACTGAATTCCCTGAAATTACCACGTGCCAAACAAATCTACTCAAAGGTGGGGCGGATACAGTTTAAAGATTCCATGGATTGTTGGCTATGCATTATAGTGGGACACTTAAACGTTTGGATTGATATAAATTGCCAATACTATTAATTCATACCTTTTCGATACCGAAGTTAATGAACACTTTGTGTTCTCATTTGCCCGATGCTTGCTACTACCTTCCGACGGTTTGCCAATAAAACAATAAGAAGAATTCGACACTTTTAAAAAACACGCTCTTCAAAGCGTTTGACTTTCAGAAATTTTATTTTTTAAAAACTATTGCCTAAATGATGTGCACAATTGAGACCGCTGCTGTGTAAAATGTCGGAAAGTATTTCTGGATCACGGAAGTATTGACCTTTTGGAGGAAGCTATTACCATCGCTAAAGCCTATGGATTAGTATATGAAAGAAATGTATGCGAGAACAAACTTGACATATGATCCGTTCCAACTTTCCTTATATCAGCCTTCTCTTCCCTTCAAAGCTTTGCGTCTGTTGCAATACTTCTGTCAAAGTGAAGACAAATGGATAGAACAAGCTAGTAACGCTTGAGAAAAATAAAATCAGAAGTAGTTCTTGTCACATAAATAAAGAACTCCCTTTGACTTATGTTCGCAAATAATCTCAAGCTACCTCAACATGTTTCTCTAAAACACCATTTTAGTAGTTGTCCCCTTTCGTGTCATAGTCCAGAAGACAAAGATAAATTCATCGAACGGTAAAACACGTGGGACAGAATGAAAGAATACAGTTGTTAGCCAAGGTCATGTTACATTGTCGGCATGGAAAATCGATTCATGTCCGATAGTTTCCAAGACGGAATATTTGGCACGTCCATGTCAACCTTATCTTCCCTCGAAAGCTTTGCATCTGTTGCAATACTTCTGTCAAAGAGAAGGCAAATGGATAGAACAAGCTAGGAGGATGCAATTCCATTTATCATCGAAATTACAGCAGAATTTCGAAATGTGTAATCCAGACTGAACACCGATGACATGGCTCATGTAAGTCGGATTTGCAGAATTAAGAAAATACATTTTGAGGACATTCAGGATGTGAAGGTTTAAGTATATTTACTTTTCCTTTCTTATCAAATGCTAAAGAAGACATTATATGATGTGTCACTTGTATGTTATTTTTAAGGACCTTATTTTCCGTATTTTAACCTCATGTAGCTAGCCTAAATCCGTAACAGGTTTCCTATCTCTTGTCTGACTAATATGATTGTTTTAGTAGACATACCAGTTTTATAAATGGACTAAAGATAGGAATTGACTACCGACTCTCTACTTTTTAGCTACAGCTGAATTTGTCTACTTGGGGCAAGGAAGCGAAGTGTAGTGTTTTCAGTTGTGGTATGACACTCTGTATAGACTATAAAGATGCACATACACTGCAATATACTTAATGGTCTCCGTACTGTTGATACATTTCTTTTATCTATCTATCTATCACAATACGCTAATATAGGAAGGATAAAAAGGCAAGACTGCCAAGACAACCATTTTTTATATGAATATAAATGCCAATATAAAAAGATTAATAAATTCTCAGGGAATCATCTGAGGAGTTTACTTCAGACCACAAGCTCAATATGAGCTCGAGTGCGACGCTGTGCCTTACGACCAGATGAAAGCCGTACTATTCGACATGAGCGTTGCGTCACGACGTTGCCGAACCTCTAATACCACCGCAAAAGATGCCGTTCGCGTAACTTATCGCTCTACTAGCTACTTTTCTGTTTAGCTGTAATAGTGATGTCGTACGTATACCTATCCACGAATCCCATCCGTGGAATTGATATACATATCAAAGAAGAATACATGTTTTATATTTCTTTCCCTAACTAAAGTGACTTTGAAAGTCAATTCCATACGTTCAAAATACAAAATAAAATGTTCTCGAGTCTGGAAGATTCTACTCCCAAATCTTTAGCCAAAGACGGATTTGTCTAGTAGGAGAAGGAGAGAAGTTACGATGTTTTCGTAGTGATGTGACATTTCACGAATATGTGTATACAAGGCTCGGCTGCCGTGGAACAAGCCCAATTGTTTTCGCAGTGAATCTACCTTCCGTTGGTCGGTCAAAAGATAACATGATCAACTAGGATACTGTGAATGCTACGTTCGTAGCGTGTCAATTGAGCTAAGATAATGCATTTACGTAGACATTATCAACATAAAAGTAAAACGCAAAGCACAACTCCATCCTTAAAACACAGCTGGTTACACCATTGGTATATGAATGGAATTAGATGATTAATTTATCGAAAATGATGAACTGGCCAGACACAGATCAACACTTAGATGTCTCCTTTCGAGAGTCTGCACTTTTGCCTACAATGTGGGACTGATGCAAACAAATCTATGGAACTAAGTCCAGTAATACAAAACACATTAAAGGACTTATCGCATCGAGACCTAATTCCTTTGCGACGTGTAATGTTTAGTGACATACTAATTGAAAGGTGTGATATCCTTTGCGATCAAATTCCGTTTTGGAAAGTGTTAAAATTTATCCCAAAACATAGAAGTACTTGTGAAAGACTAGTTTAGAAGAGTACATTACTATTCTGTCTTTGGAACTAGTTGAAAATATTTACAAAGAGTATTTCAAAATTCAAGTTAGACGCAAAATCAAAATCATTTCTCTTATTTTAAACTGTAAGTATTTCAACAGTATACAAAAACTGATTCTTTGTTAAGAAATCGAATAGTGTTCAGAACTTTGAAGATTGCCAAAACCTTTCACAACAACTGTTTCCGTCACCCAAGATTTCATTGATATATGGATGACGTGTAGTGTGCGAGTTATATATCACTTTTCTCGATTTTGTTTCGCAGCAGATTATATGGGGACTATTTATGAAAAGTACGTGGAAGGAGATCAGGAACACTCAAATTTAATCTGTACACAAGCCAATCATTATGTTGAAAATATTTCGACACCACTGCCTCAGTGTGAAGAAAGGTTTCGATTCCTCTTGCTTATAACGAAGGGTGTATAGCTTGTGCTTTACGCCGACAGACAGATTCACGACTGGGAAAATGTATGTGACTGGAAAAGGTTTGTTGTTGAAGATCAGACACAAGAAATGGCTGACTATGCCAACGATTTTATAACTAATGCAAGAAAATAATTTCACATAGAACCATTGCTATAAGTGAACATGACATTAAGGAATAGTTTTAGAATAAAAACAGTGGTATAAGAACCCGATACAGAGGAAGAAATATTATTATTTTCCGCACGTATGTTTGCAATTATTTAATAAACAATAAGAAAGAAAGAGGTTAGTGAGAATTGACGGTCAGTAAATTATATTAATACTAAATGATGAAGACGATAATGTGCACCTAGTTTGCATATACACACCTTGATTATGAATATTGTACACTGGCCTGTTGATATTCAGTTTTGATGCTTATGGCAATGTTAAGTATTGATGTACGAAGTTATTCATGTAGCATGTGTATTCGTATTTCAGTAGTTGAAATGTAAACATGATTTTGTAGTTTGTGTTGTTTTTATCTAAATAAACTTTAAACGCGTATCAAATGTATAGAATAATATTTGTTTTCTTCTAAGAAGGCATTCCTTGAGCAGACTATGGGATCATGTCTGACTGTAGTCAATCACATCTAGCCATCTTGAATTAGAAGCTGAAACTAAAAGAAGAAGTCATACTTTGGTTTATACAAAAAAGGCATTGTATGTCAGTGTCATTTACATTGCATAAGTCTATTTCAAGCAAGTAAAGTATATTGAATCATCAGTCTTAATGCTCACAGTGGTCTTATTCAAACGTTCAAGAGATAAATCTCCAGTGCATGTGTTGGCCACACAGTTAGCAACTCCTTGACTGAATTATGATTATGACGATGTCACTGAATAATCTCATGCATATTTACAAAAAATTACTTTCAATTATTTTAGATTTGGTATCAATTTTTTTCACTCATAATATTAAAAAGGAGGGCTCTTAAATTGCACGTTTACTTTGGCGTTCCAAAACGCTCCCATCACTATCATACATTGGCTGCCAGTCACAATGGTCAATCAGTCAGTCAACATTACAGGTAGTCACTGACCAACATTCAATTCCTTGGTCAATCATGCAATAAGCGCCCACCAATCGGTCAGCAACCCCCGGTCACCTGATACTCAACCAGCAACAGACTATTCATTCAGCTCTACGGCTGTTATGGTCAGCTTTGCAGATGATATGGTCAACTTATATTGTCAACTCTACAGCTGGTACATCGTTGACTCTGATCAATTCAAAATAAATCTAACACCGTCTACTAAGATTGACAGTGGCATGTACAATGACGTTATATACGGTAAGCTATACAAATTACATTATCGGCACAAAATTACAAATCAGTAACCAAGTTCAGAAGCGAACCTGACTAAATCAAATAATAATCATATTGTTCAAAACGTTTCTTAATAAAATGCAACTTTATTGCTAATGTAGATCTCTTGTTAGGTCACATACGAGAACACAAAATATTTGCATTGTACTTCGCAAGCCTGAGTTACATAGAACATATAGAAACACTAAACGTGATAGTACATTAGTTAACAATTTTAATATGCGTAATACATTAATAACTGACTCGCATACCTTTACAGCTGAAGATGTTCAAGTCCTTACGCAGAATGCTCACTGACAAGTCGTTCCATACAATAAAGATATCATCCTACGGTGAGGCATGTATACAATGACAATGTATTCCTTCATTGTCGGTGCACTTGATAAATCTGTTTTTCGCATTGAAAACACTTCGCAAGTGTGCCAAAGTATGAACGGATGCTTGGTAGTACCTCCAATCAGCGTGTTTCTCCTCAAGTTTATCAAGGTGATATATCTGATAGCAGACACTAGTGAACTTGCTCCAAGCGACAATGCACTGTCATAGTGCGAGTTGGAAGGTCCCTACGTTTGCCTTAACGTTATCAGGGATTAGAATTGATGGTGTGACAGATGAGCTTACAAATTATGATTGTGAAACGCACCCCCCCCCCCGGCAGAAACGATTTGGATAATGTTTCCACAACGTTTCCACAGCTGTACATGTAAGTGAAGCCGTGGTAGCCACAATTGCGCGGAAGTAGTAAGAAATAAATTGTAAGACGGAACATAATTTGATCATTATGAAAATTGAGGGTCATTGTCTTGAGGTGAGGAATGCAACATAAAACCAGTAGTAACAGAAAATGTACAGGTCAGTGGGCCTAAACGAGCTGGGCATCAAATGTCTTGGAATCAGGAAACATAAATGACTAATCAAGTGTCATGTAGTGAGGTAAGGGACCCTAGTACGCCAAGCATGAAATTCCTAGCAAAGGTAAAAAGTAAGGAGCCAACTGGTAAACACACATGCCACTGATACGGAATCAACTGGTAATGATACAATACAAGCGTAAGGATCCAACTGGTAAACACACAGGCCAATGATACGGAATCAACTCCTAATCATAAAGTCCAGTGGTACGTAACCAACTGGTAAACACACAGGCCAGTGATACGGAATCAACTGGTAATCATAAAATCAAGTGGTACGGAACCAACTGGTAAGAACAAAGTCCAGATAGGACTGAACAAAGTAGAAAATGCACAGTCCAGTGGTAGGGAACCAACTGGTAAACACACAGGCCAGTGATAGGGTATCAATAGGTAGTCATAAATTCCAGTGGTACGGAACCAAATGGGAAACAGAAGTCTAACACAAAATCCAGTGGTACAAAACCAAATTTTCTAACACACAGTCTAGTGGTACGGCACCAGATGAAAACACGAGCAATGGTATGGAACCAATTGAAAGAAAACAAACATGGAGACGTTTCCAGATCATGTTCGATAGTACTTTCACAGTGTAGCAAGGACAAGAGAGGGACAAAGCACTTTTAGGCACATGTTGGTGAACTTAATTTATGCAAGAGACGACGAGAAGTCTATCTACATAAAATGTTATGGTTCTCTGGTTTAATTTTGCGTACGACAGAATGTCCGAGCCTGATAATTGTGTCGACTATTCTGCCCACAACCCCATTCATATAAATTCTAGAATGGCGCCGAATAATAAAATCGGGGCGCAATCGATCTTCTATTTCTGTTTGAAATGACGCTGCAATCTTTTGCAGAAGGAATAACCCCAATATGAATGTGACGTAATTTGTAACAAAAGAAACGTTAGCTGAATTTGTGGAATGGAAACAAGTTAATATGAGTAAATATTTAACTTTGAGGACGATTCGTCTGGGTAAAATTTCCAGGAAACCAGGAAGGTCCAATAACATGAATCGATAACAACGGGGGAAAGTTTCCACAGAAAATAGAAACACGTACGCACCTCAGAAGGAAATTGGCTCAACTGACGCCATCGACCCTAGAAGAGAGAATCCCTCCGCTCGCAACCGGTGCAAAAGCATTGCAATTGCAGGGCAGAACACGTGATTAAAAATATTTAAATATATTGGACCTTGACAGTGCGTTACACGACAAATCTATCGGGAAATTATAGACCCAATCAAATCTCCGGTAAATGTGCTTACGCGAGCATAAATCATTTTATACAATTCCGTGACTGACGTATAATAAAAAGTTCAGTCTTTTAAACACACATTGCCTTGCCTACAAACATCAGCCCCTAATTATATTACCTGTGTGACAAATATTATTTGTATTAATATAATAAGTTTGCCTAGTATTATCAAGCATTATTCAGTAGCATCCATGGATATCAATTTCTGATCTGTTTGGTGTACAATGTGCAATTCTATATATTCTTTATACTCTGATTTATGTCAAAGGAATCCTGAAAGACTGTGCAATACTGTAAGAATTTTGGTGATGTGTGCTTGGTCGTGTTCGTATGGGACTGCTGAGCAGGAAAGTTATGAGTGCCATTTACCCTCAAATCAGGATTAGAATCTCCATAGAATAAGAATTAAAAATTATCTAACCTGTATGATATTATTATTTGTATTAATATAATGATTCTGCCTTGCTTTTTCCATCATTCTGCCCTAGAATCCAGTGATAGCGCTTTCCGTTCTGTCTCCGCTTTCTTTGGTGTATATTTAATTATCTATATTTAATTCCCTATAATTATTTCTATATACCTAGATTTCTGTCACAGGAATCCGACATAACTCTCTATTTAGATGAGAATTTATTACTATGTCGATATGTGAGTGTGTCTGCCACGCACGAGTGCTTTACTACCGATTTTGAAGCATTATATTTCGGTGATGTGTGCATAGCCGTGATAGTTTAGGAGTGGGGTATGCAGGCCATAAGATGAGTGCGGTATATCTGCTGTTCTGGGCTCGAATATCGTCAAAATATAATTAAAAATTTAAACTTCTCTAACTTGTAAGATAGTATTATTTGTATTAATAAAACAATTCTTCCTAGTGAAAAATGCAGGGATATCTTTATATGTAGTTTGATTGACTATCGGGCTCGAGGAAGTCAATCCTGCGTTGCTCTTTCCTATGGTTCCTCATGAGGCTAATGAGTCCGGAACGAGATGCGCATGTCCTGGATCAGTGTGTACACTGGAGACAATTGGTGGGTCTTGACGTTGAGACCTTGTTGCGTTCCCTGGCGTCGGCGACATTCGTTCTACGGGCGTGCTCGAAAGTATTACACCCTTTACTAACATCTGCACGACAATCAGGTCTATCCTTGGCGAAGGACTCGATGTCTGTAACAGATATCGAGCAGCATCTCAGTCTGTCCTTGGTGGGGTCTTTAACTCTTTTCTTCGGGCGAGCAGTTTTTCTGTGTCCACTACATAGATGTACATACAAAATCTGGCGTGGCATTCGAGATTCCTCCATACCGATGACACGACCCTTCCGCCGGGGTTGCGGTCGCATGACCACCGCTTCGACACTGGGTAAGCCTGCTCTATCCAGCACTTATAGGTTCGTCACACCGGCTTGCCATCTGTCGCCCATAATCAAGCGAAGGGCTTCCTTGTATATATATATATATATATATATATATATATATATATATATATATATATATATATATATATATATATATATATATATATATATTAATAATAATCATGATAAAGAAAGATAGAGAGACAGCTATTCGGATCTGAAGGGACAAACTTTATCTCCGATTTCTTATATCGATACATGTGCTGGCATATTAATCACTTAGGACATTTGGTAACTGTCAACTGCATTGGGCGCTGAGTAATAGTTCATCACTAAGGTCGTTTAGTAAATGTAACCTGCTTTGGGCTGTAAGCGATACAATATGACAAGTGGCTCGTGAGAAGTGCTCTAATACACGATAACTTAAGACAGTTATACAAAAGAAAGTATCTTCTTCGAGTCAACAAAGTTTATCCAATCGTCCCACACGGATATATATATATATATATATATATATATATATATATATATATATATATATATATATATATATATATATATATATATATATATATACAGAGAGAGAGAGAGAGAGAGATAATATGCAAATAATACTATCATATAGGTTAGATGAATTTTGATTCGTGATCTCCGGAGATTCGAACCGAGGACCGCAGGTAAGTGACACCCACGCGCCCATATTTCTCACGACTAAGTAAGCATCACCAACAAATGATGTTACTCAATCGATGGTATATGCACTCGTGTGTAGCAGACGCACACATGACAACCTAATAATTAACTCTCATGTATATACAGTCATTAAGGACTCCTACGAAAGAAATCAGGGTATATAGAATGAATTTTAGAAAATTATAAATACATAACAAACATAACGGAAAGTGCTATCCTTAGATTTCTATAGAGAAATGCTTGATAATAGTAGGCAGAATTAATATTTTAATACAAAAAATTGTAACCTCTATGATAGTATTAATAATGTTCTGATGCAATTTTCCTCCTGTTAAAGTTGTGACATCGATCAAAGATTATTTTATAGCAATTATTCTGGAAATGTTTTAATATTTCCCTTCTCGTGTGGCGAAATAGCTCCTCCCATAACGCTAATTTACCCCTGTATTAGGAATCTTATTGTTGCAATAAAAATCTTGATGGAAAATTATATGGATAATTTAGTGGCATAACTCACCCAGAGATATGATCAGGACGCCAGGCTGGCCAGTCTTAAGCTCTTAATACCGAGCACCAACCGTGGCAGCCGCCAGTGCCATTTTTGGTATGACTCGGTCGGCAGGGGTTCCAATCAGCGATCTCTAGCTTCCGAGGCGGACGCTCTAACTTCTTAGGTCACCGGAGAGGTACAGGTCAGTCGAGTAAGTTTCCCTAAAATATTATTGTTTGACAATATCCTCAGGTGTTCATCTATTTTGTTTTTAAACAGTTCCTAGATGTGATAAAATTACCTCTTACTCGGTCAACAGATAGGTGTTATTTTCTTTCCCAGGATAAAATAATAAATTTAATTATTTTGATTTTATCACGAAATAATCGGTTAGCGGGAGTAGTACGCTTTAAAGAGCATGTATCTTTTGGGCGATGCTAGACTGATAGCGCTGCTGGTGAGCACGAGTCGCTAAATACTTAAGGACTTCTACTGTCGATTATATTTTAAAGTTAAAAGATTTTAATACTTTACCCGAACGGCTAAAAATTGGCTTCATATCTAATGCAAACATCTATTTATTGTATGCCCTTTTATTAAAATATTACAGAATCCTTATTGTTCGTGGAGTCCGAGTTCATGTGGTGTGAAGTGCATCATTAAAGTCATGTGGTAAGTGCAAACTAGTTTGTTCTGTAAGAGCTAGAGGCACACAAGTGTTATTGATATCATCGGAAGCACATTTCAGCCACTTCAACCTAAGCTGAGTAATATAGTTACTATTACTGTAACAAGTTCTTTTTAATATTTATTTTCTATAATTTTGCACATTTTTAATATTAAAATGTGATAGTTTAACACTGTGTGCAATGTTCCCACCTGTGAAATTTTTAGATTTGAGGTGTGATTGATGCGAGCAAATTATTCTAAACATATTATCTCTCTCCTGGATAGAAATTAGCTGTCCTATAATTAATTCCGATTTTTTGCAACATTTTTTGACCATGTAACTTCAGCTACTAATGTATTATCTTTTTCCCAAAATGTGGTACGGTTGAAGGTGATAAGTAACATGTCATGAAAACATTAATGATGCTAATTGCTGATTCATTCATAAAGCGGTGTATGATTAGGATTCTTATGTCAGATTTAATGGACTACTTACTCGGGTTGTTTGATACAACTATAGGGTAACACGTCATCTGTGCAAGATCATTAGTACCGAATTCTTTCATAAATTGCCTTTTGATATGATATGGAAAAGCAAGACTTTCTTAGGACAGAGATGTATATCTATCTTTTATGTTTCACTTTTTGCATATCGCTGTCTATTGCATATGCACTGTAAATACGTGTGGATCATTTTTAAATTAATCATACAGATAAACCTGTGTACAAGTTTGTTGTTATTTCCCATTTGATGGTTTACTGAGGTGCGACGATGGCTATTTTGAAAAATGCAACAAAGGCAATAGTACAATGTTAAGTAGTAAGGGTGTATATAAGAACGATAGCTGTTAAATCTGCTCATTCTTATTTCCTATGTTCTTGTTTCAATATCTGTCTTCAGACATGTTTGATGTTGTGTTAAGACATAATGTGAGACGAAATACTTGTTTTAGTTATTCGTTGGATTTACAAAGTGATCATATTACTCTTTGGATTACAATATTTGTTTAGGATTATTGTGAATTATTAAAAGGAGTTATGGACAATGCCTGTATGATATATCAAGACTGTTGGTACATCAGAACATTCGAAGATATGGAATTCATTCGAAAAATTCGTTTCTTTTGCAATTGTGCGTTTTAGGATTAATTTGAATTCGATTCATAATACCGTAAGTTCCTTTCACAATTTCATTTCATAACTTAGGGAATTAAACTATTTGTTTAATTATACAAATCGTGTTGGTTTTGCTTCTGTCTATTACTTAGCAATATCAACCATGCCACCCAAGCAAGCTGCAGGAAACAAAGGAGCAAAGAAGGTTGTGAGAAAGTCTTATTTGTGTGAATAATAACATAGTAGAGTATTGGTGAGACATTTCATTACTAACACCTTTCACATTTATTTTGTTATTATACATAATTATTTATCTTGATCTGGTCTTCTGCATGTAAATAATCCCAGCTGGGATTAACAAACAGTAGACGGGGGTGAGATATACTTAGCATATACATATCATCGTCTAAAACATTTGTTTTTTAGACACATATCACTTTAAACATTCTCTATATTTAGTGCCCAGCCTTAATCTGTTTGAGTGACCCTTAAGATAGATATTTTGACCAAAAATCAGGAATATTTACCACCTTAATTTAGTAGAAAACTCTTCCAAAACTTACTTTTATAGAAATAGTAGTGTGAGACCTGTAGTTTTTGTTTTACAAGCAAGCCTACATTGCAGAATGGAAACGGAGACTATGCCTGTAAGAGCCATACCGAGAGGTTCGAAAATCAAACAGTATTTCCACACTATAATCGAAGACGCGAGGATGATTGTCTGCCACCAAGAGGGATGCCAAACGCTCGATTTTGGGGACACAACATCCATGTCTAGACAAGGGGAAGTACTCATGGGCCTACACACTCTTGGCTTCGATAAAGGGAATATACATGCCTTACAGAATGGAGGGATAAACAAATTTGTTATTTATCCAAAATTCAACATACCTCTGGCTGATGCTGACACAATCGAGATAAAAGGGATGCAAGTTATGGTTACTAAGACACCTCCTAAAGAAGATGCGAAGAAAATGCCTGTCTTTTTCTACGTTCTTGAATTTCGACTGAAAGCATGCTATAAGGGGTGCGAGAACGATAGGATATGTCCCATGTGTCATCAGATAGGACATGGCCCCAGGGTCTTCCAGGCGACAAATGCACAACAAGTGGGAACTTATGCCAGCAAAGTAGCTACTCAGAAACCACCACAGCAGCAACAACAACAACAACAACAACAAACTGAGAACGTAGAACAAATTTCGGAGATACTCAAACTTGTAAAGCAGGTGAGGGAAGGAAAAGAAACAGAAGAAGTGATTCAAACACTACTCGACATAACCCACATAGAAGGACATAAGACGGTAGAGTGGGAGCAGTTTCTAAGGCCCAACAAAACAGGAAGGGTTCCCACACAGGCAATGGAAACAGATGTAAACACCAAAAACAGATTCCAGGGTCTTGAGATTGAACCAACCCAAAAGGAAGAAGAAAATGAAAGCATAGCAGTCACGCCCTTTACATCCACACCTCTACCTAGGAGAAATAGGAAATTAAGAAAAGCGGACTCTATATCCCCCAAGAGAGAGATACATCACCCATAAAAAAGCAAGTCAAAAGACCCAAACCAAACAAAAACAGATAAGAGAAGAAGAAACAGATGAGGAAACAGATCAAGAGAGTGAGAGGGAAACAAATGCTTCTGAAGAGGATGAGGAAACTGACCATGTAAATAACCAAGAAGATGAATCAGAATTTGAAACAGGAACGGAGATGGATACAGAAGAACACACCACAAATGAGGAGACAAAAGAAACAATTAGGACCGAAACAACAGATGGAACAAACAGTACACTACAAGAAACAACTCCAACAAACACACTAACATCAGAAATTGAAATTACACCCACTTCATCGGGGGATGGGGGTGGGGAAACCAGTGCCCCATTCCGCAAATTACAATATAATCCCAATGAAACAAAATTATGTAAAGACAAACAAAACTTTAAGGTATAATCATCAATACGACACCTTGGTAAGAGACAGGAATGGAAGGAATAAACTTAAAGCTCCTGTCTATTAATGTTAATGGGAATAATAAAGATAAAATACTAAAGTTTCCAAAAGACCTAAAGTATGATTTAATCTTTATTCAAGAAACGCACAATGGTTTTAATAATGAAAACAGAATAGTATGTGAAAGTTATTTAGATAGCATACTCTTGATGAGCGACTACGAAGGAAATGATGTTAAAGGGGGAGTAGCGACTCTTATAAAAATAAAATGGGGCTAAATTGGGAAAGAGTAGAGGAAGGAAAAAAATTTCAAAGGAAGGCTGCTACATATAGTTATAGAAAAAACTCACTTTATAAATATATATATGCCAGCTAATAGAAATTACTTGAAAATATTTATTGAAAAATTGTCAAAATACCTGGAAAAAGTTTTCCATGGAAAAGGTAATAAATGGGGGGATGGGGATTTTAATTGGGTAGGTGATAATATAGACAGGGAAGGGGACCTAGCACCAAACGACATAAGAATCAAACCGGAAATGGAACTTTTCATCAAGAAACACAATTTAATAGATATATATAGAGGGTTAAACTTATTAAGAAAAGAATACACATATGAGTATAAAATAACTAAAGGAAGTAGGTTAGACAAATTTCTCTGTACCAATTACAATGAAAAAACATACCAAAAAGCTGAGATAGAAAACTTTAAAATTTCGGACTATAAACTTAAATATATGACTATGGAAATTACAAATAGGAAAAGATGGGGAAAGGGGAGGTGGATGCTTAATAACTCATTACTAAAAGATACAAACTTCATAAATGAAATTAAACAGGAAATAAAGAACTTTAAACAAAAAGGAAATATAGAGATTATGATAGAATGGCAAACTAAAACAGAAATTTAAAGAAATTGCAATAAAATTTTCAAATATTAAAAGCAAAAAATGGAAAATGGAAAAACAGGCAATTACATTTCAACTTTAAAAAAATAAACAATAAAGAATTAAAAGCCAAGCTTAATAAAAGTATAGACGAATTTATAGGGGAAGAAATTAGAGAAAAAGAAATCAGAGCGGGAAAATTTACACAAATCTATAAAAAAACAGAAAGACTATATAAAAGGGAAGAAAGAAGGAAGGGGGGAGAAAAAATACTAGACCAATTAAAAGTAGCAGAAAATAAAATAGCAACAGATAAGGGAGAAATCATGGAATATATTTTTAAAAAATACACTAATTTATATAAATCACAAAATATCACAGGAGATTTAATTAATGAATATTTTGAAAAAAAATCCCCTGCGAGGTGATATCGACAGAACATAAAGACGTATGTGACGATTTCATCTGCAGGAAGAAATAAAAGAAACTATCCTAACACTAAACAAAGGAAATCACCAGGAGGAGATGGACACTCCGCGGATTTCTATATGAAATTCTATGGAGAGTTGTGGCCCATAATTGAATGGTTATACAAAAATATAATACTTAAAAATAACAAAATGCCTGCAACAATGAGGGAGGGTATTATAATATTAATATATAAAGGACAAGGGGAAAAAGATGACCTAAAAAACTGGAGGCCTATCTCCCTCCTAAATAAGGATTACAAGATTTTAAGCAAATATTTATCAAATAGAACAAAAAAAGGTTTGGACCAAATTATAAACATACATCAAAAATGTGGACCTCAAAAGAGAGAAATCCAAAATAACATTTTAAAAATAAGAACAATCATAGATTATCTACAGGAGAATGGAAAAAGGCTGCCATGGTACTTTTTGACCCAGAAAAAGCATTCGAGAGACTTGAACACAACTATTTGCAAAAAGTCCTAGAAAAATTTGGCTACGGAGAAAAGTTCCGAAAATGGTCTGATATACTGTAAAATAATATATACAGGTAAATGGAGCCACGACAGAGAAATTTGATATCCAAAGATCAGTGAGGCAAGGATGCTCACTATCCATGCTATTATACGTAATAGCAATCGAAACGCTAAGTATCAGCATAAAACTCAACAAAGATATAAAAGGTATGAAAGTTCCAAACATAAAAGATGATGTGAAAATGCTACAACATGCTGACGATTTCACAAACTTTATAGAAGATCCTAATTCCTTTAAACACTTAATTAAGGAATTTGAAAAATACGGCAATGCATCAAGATCGCAAATCAATCACGATAAAACAGAAATCCTAGAGATAGGCAAGTGGCGTGGTAAGCACTCAGACTTACCGGCACACCTGTTCAAAAAGACAGTCAAAGCATTAAGGATATATTTTGGAGCAAATGAGGAAAAAGAAAACTGTGAAAAAAATGGAAAATGAAATTAAGAGAAACGTTGACATCTGGGCATTAACTCCACTATGCATCATGAAACGGGCCCAAGTGGCCAAAACATACAGGTATACTAATGTGAATTATACCATGAAGTCCACTTATATAAGTAACGTTATATTAAACGATATAGATAAGAATATTATTAAATACATATGGAATTTTAAATTGCATTATATTAAAAAGGAAACCCTATACAGAGCTAAAGAAAAGGGGGGAATTGGTCTACCTAGCCCTATACTTATGAAAATAACCAATATTATTATTATATTTAAAACATTAAATGCGGACCCCAAACTACCGTGGAAAGGAATATATATATATATATATATATATTGGTTCGGGTTTCTTTTGAGAAATAGGGTAGATATATACAAAAATAACAAACTTACAAAATTGTTAGAATGTCCGAGGAAATTTATAAACATCAAAGACTTATTATTAAAATTTAGGGATAGGAAGGAATTGTGGGAAACAGAAGAGAAACTTACCTACGATTGGATTAGAAATGATATAACAGGGAAATTACCATGCAAAATTAAAAAGAGCACATGTATGTCAATTGGAGGAGAGCATGGGGGCACTGGTCTAAACTAGGCTCCCTAAAGATTCAAATCCTCTCCTTCAAATACTTTCATGATGCATGGTTGAAGGGAGAGGCTGCAGCGAGACGGCACATGGTTAGAGTACTGCCCAAATGTCCGCTGTGTGAAATAGGACCCTTTAGCAAAAGACAGACACTAAAACAGTGCACACAGACAAAAGAACATAGAGAAAGGGTAATAGCAAAAATTAGGAAATAGGACACATATAAACCTCAGAAAATATTATTTTTAGATGGAAATTTTAATAAAAACACATTATACAAGATCACAGAGGTTATAGTCACCACAGTGAAAGCGTGTGGTCAGGTAATAATAATAGATAACTCGTATAGGAGTCCTCCATGAGGAAAGTACAGATAATGACGTTATGTGGCTATGGCACATGGCGCTACGCGAAGTGAACAGGCCCATAAAAGAGTCTGGAAAAAGAACCCTCAAAGGGACAACATAATTTATAGACATATCTTCATCAGATTACCTGTACCCCTCCCCTTATTTCTTCTTCCTTTACACATACTAACATAATGCAGCTGCAATGCTGCGCCAATACCCCGAAAAGGAAGACTATTGAGAAGAAGAAAAAAAAAATCCGACCCTTTGGCATATTTAAAATGGGTGGACATGCTCTAGATGGGAGATATAAAACAAATAAATGAAGTATAAATCCCACCTCGGGCAAGGCCTATCCCTTCCTATCTGCGAAAGTGTTTAAGCACACACATACAAACCACTAAGGTTTCAAATATTTTCTATGAAAAACACCTTTCACCCAAATTTCAAAATTGAATATTTTTTTCCTGATGTGATATAAACAAGAAGTAAGTCAGGACAACTGGGATTACTTAATTTGGAATAACTGCTGTCCCTACACGGAAACACAATATAGCAACCACAGACATGAAGCACATACATATAGCAAACACGGGACATAGGTGACCCTAGCAAGGTCGGCAAATAAAAAGGGAAGGAATTCCGAAAGGGTAATAGAAACCACTTTCGGACGAACAACCTTGTAGATACACAAGGAACTTAGAAATACCCCAATCCAAATTTCTAACGAAGCAACTTTCC
The DNA here is from genome assembly GCA_028554795.2 of Sinohyriopsis cumingii. Lineage (NCBI taxonomy): Eukaryota > Metazoa > Mollusca > Bivalvia > Unionida > Unionidae > Sinohyriopsis > Sinohyriopsis cumingii. The sequence continues at coordinate 6,880,797 of JAPYKE020000037.1, read as the reverse complement.
AAAATTTAAAAAAAAATAACAACACAAACAACACACCTTTTGGGGTAACAAATACACATAACCTTTTGTAATTCTTTGGCTAAGTGAGGGGGGACATCTTTCTGGTGCCCCCCCCCAAAAAAAAAAATGTTTACTTAGCAACACTATTGACCTAAGCTATCGATAACTATTGAATTAAATGAGAAAAATAATTTTTGATTCTATTTATCTGACATTTCATTTTCGATAACCTTTTCGACAAAGATAAGGTATCCCTTTCCCCATAAAATTTGTTACACTGAGTAGATGTACACCACTTTCAGGAAACTGATTTATCAGCGTGACGAAAACTTGAAAAACTCAAAATTTCAATTTTAATTCCAGATCACGTTATAGTTACGCCAACTATTTATACTTAAAACTTGAGTAATGTCGCGTTTTTCATTTTATATCACTCTCCACGAAGAGCAAACGACAGCTCGAACTGGAAATTATACAGTGCTCTTAATATATAATAGGTACATATAATATAGATTTTAACGTCTTTATACTCAAAATTAAAAGGCCACATGCTTCAAACGTGTTATTTTCAAAATTATATTTATTTATGACCATTTCGAAGATGAAATATTGTAAGGACACGGGCTCATAATCAATAATTGCTTCTCTAACATTCTTTAATAAAAATTGTATTTTGTAATTGTGTTTTTGTGTGGTTTCAACAGATCAAAAAGTAACAATATAGTCTGAAATTCAGCTTTAATCTAGAAATATTTTGACTTTCATTAATTATAATGAGAAGAAGAATTTAAAACCTAACAATTCGAAAAATAACGCAAAGTAGTCTAAAGAGAAATTAAGATCAAAACAGAGCTAAATAAATATTAAGGTCCTCAAAGACGACATAATGTCGGCCTTTAAAGGGTATCACACGATATAAACAGGGGTGAAGGTACTTGCACATATCTTTAATGACACAAAAAGGTAAAGACCTTACTTTACACTTAGGTCTTCATCCTGAATAGATGGCACATTAGCTGCATTTACCACAGACCATATACCAGAAGTTGTCATACCGGACATATCCCAAAGGAATGTCAAAATCTATGCTTAATTAATTGATGCACATATAATAATAAATGCAGATAAAGTAGAATTTACCCACAAACATGGAATTAACCAGAAATGCCATCTAAATTAATTATCTCTATCAGAATCAGGAATTAAAACAAGAAAGAAACAAAAATAGAGATAAATATTTAAACTCTATGGGGAAATGGCACAAGGACTGAAAGTACTAATAATTCCTTAATTTATAAAGGGAAAAAAGATTAGAAGAAATTAAAACTTGGAGACCAATATCAATACCAAATACCGACTATACAAACAATAATTAATTACTAGGAAAATGCATTTTAACAATTGATGGGAAAATAATAAATATTAACAAGAGCTGAGGAGAGGTTGGTAGAAATATAAAATAGTACACATACAATACAAACTGAAAAACTTTATACAAAACAAAGAGGAAAACACCGCATCCATTCTACGCTGCCAATAGAAAGCTTTAGATAGGATGCTAAATAATTACATAGACACGATATTAAAAACCATGGTTCCATGATAAATTGTGTACTTGGGTAAACTAAGTCATTTATGCAAGGCTTTCCCTGCTTATCATCCTTTATGTAATATCAACTACAGGTCATGCATACAAATTAATTAACAAAAGAAAATATGTACATGTGCCTGATATATGAATAAATGATATATAGGCGGCAAGGAATTGTAACGCTTGAAGAAGATAAAGTAATTTCGGCTCTGTATAAACACACTAGCTGACTAATCCTTGCTGCCAAAAAGGGAGAGAAAGGAAACATCCACTGATAGGATGGGTGATGTAAATATCCTTCCTACTAAGGGATCATACAGACATAAATCCTTTTAATATTGACCCAAAGAGGGCCATCTGAATAGTGCCGGATTAAACCCTGTGCAGGCTCTTAGGCAGTCCTTAAGCAGTCGAAATCGTGGAGGTCCCCTCTCAAATTATCTCCTAATATGTTTTATCAATTGCGTTTTCGCCGGGCCCCTAAACGGCGTAGGGCCCATTGAACGGTGCCTACTCTGTCTATTTGGCAATCCGGCAATGCATCTGAAAAGCATGCTAGTTTATCATAGCTAGATATCTTGGAGTTGTCTCAAATATAAAACTTTAAGTCCACGATTTCTCTAACAGTCCATCATTATATACCTCATGGAGTTCACATTAAATATCTATATCCAGAATCAAGCGCTGCTGTTTTCACGCCAGTAGTGAACAAACTCGACAACATCGTGTTCCACTTACAGTGGCCACTATAATTTTGTGAACTTTGATCCCAGTAGAATGTCATCTGATGAACTTTGATGTATTCTGCAACGTTGTTCTACACTGAACACTACTTTTACACGGGTGATTGTTAAAACTAAATGATGTATCGTATGTGATACATGGTGTTAAACTAGGTTACACAATTGGGACGATATGATATAAAAAAAAATGTTATAAAGAAAAAACTTGCATTAAATTCCAGTTCTTCCTTTTTACAGGCATGAAAATATTCACAGTGTTTTATTATTCATTTGTTAATCCGATATTGAAACATATTAGCAGAAGGAAATAGATAGATAGAAAGATAGACAGATAGATAGATAGATAGGTGCACATGTTTATTGCATCCAAGAACAAGCCTGTAACTATGTTTAACAATGCTTGTGTATTTCGAAAAAGAAACAAATCTCTTAAGAAAATATAAAAATGATTTCTATACTCAGTATGTTCAATTCAGATCAAAACATGTTTTAGTCGGATTTGAAGTTCGTTTAAGAGTAATGTCGCGCTTTTCATTTTATATCACTCTCCACGAAAAGCAACCGGACCTCAAACCAATCCGCGTTTCCGTAGATAAAAACGTCATTTAAACAATACAAAATACAATGAATATATTAAATTTAAACAAATGGAAATATCTATGCAATTCAGTTACAAGAAGTCATGAACTTCCCGAACTTGGATTGGAGCAGTAACGACCTCATTTTGAATTTGTTGCTTACAATATCGATATCTGCCGTTTCGGGATAGTTTCGATACTAGTTGTCCAGGAGAGATGGTAATTTTGATCGCTTTCTGTCATTTAAAAGTTAACGGAACGGATAGATGCGTAAAAATAAAACATTGCCACAGTGTTAATAATAACCATTTGCTGTTATTGTTGTCATTTTCTGCGCTGTGATTGCATTTAGTCTCGATGGTTCCGTTATGTAACCTGTCTTTAAGGGACTGCGAAAAGCAGCAAATCAAGGCGAATATACCAACTTGGAATAAAACTGCATGGGCCTTCTAAATAAGATTCAAGTAAAACTATTGAGCCCCAAGTAAAAGGAGTGGGGTCAAAGTCATTACTACTTAAGTCCCAGACAATAAGTTTCTATTTACGAACTCTTCTTGTTCAGAAAAGCAAGAGGAAACGCCGTTTACTAAAATAACTGATAGTACCGTACAGTTGAGGTTTCAATCTATAATTATACTAAAGATTTCTCTTTAACTTTCAGTCGTCATCGAGCAGACGTCGGCACAGTTTGATTCGTGCGTGAAAATGTGGAACTCCGAAAGATGTCAATATCAAAGTCTTCACCCTCTATATTCAATCCTAACTCTAAATAAGTGCATAATTTGATATCTCTATACTTATTTATGACGGTTGCGATTACAGTTATATAATACAAAAACAGATAACTCGTGTGGTAAGGTTAGTTTAAGCGTGATTAATTTCAGGATAGTATTGCCGGAAGTAACATCATTTGCACTGATGTGAGGATTATGTCATATTGGAATATACCTTCCGCTGTAGTTTCGTATCTCTTGTTAGGTATGCATATAGTAAGCAGAAACTTCCGAAATGTGGAACTCGAAAAGCAAACGCAGCCACGCAAGGCTTGGAAGAGCTGTTATCGAAACCCTTTAAACTGGTATCTCGCCGAGGATGCTCGGAGATGAGCAGAGGAAGAGATAGAGAGACATATGACATTTAGAGAAAATGACATATGACCAACTTAAGCATGAGTTCAGGTTGTAGTCATCTTTGCTTTATGTTGTACATTTTGAACAATAATAGCCACGCAACCAATATACGGAGGTAAAATATATGGCGATCTATTAGCTATTGCAAAAGTATTATCATTGATTGTTCTTGGCACACTTTTATAAAATGGACTGATGTAAATATTTTTTGTAACCCTAAAGAGCCTTACGTCACGGAATAAATCAGTTACTGTCAGCTCGTCTGTGCGTCATACTAAATGCTTGTATCCATCCATGGGAAGACATCTGCATCTACTGCTAAATCAACCATGAGAATATTTGTCAGATTCATTACACATAAATTTACTATTATGTTATCAAATGCATCACTACTAGATCAAATAACTAATACCGTTTGATAGAATGAATATAATCTCTTTTCATTATTAAGAAAGAAAAAATTATTCCTCACCACGGCTGTTGCGCTGCAAAATCATGCTATTATCCTGAGCTTAACTATTTGAGGGATATTAAAATAATGAAAGAACGACAAAACATAGCCATCATGCATCGATGTCTTTAGTTTTAAGACATGTTATACCTACATGCAAATTATTTTGTATAGTATTTTCAAGATCAAGATATGTTATTACATTTGAATTATGTTTCTGCATGGCCACTACCTATATCGACAAGACACCAGTTAAAAAGGTAAACATCATTCTGTTTATTTATAATATATTTTTTGTTTAAAGTTGTACAGTTCCCTGAGCGAGTTTAGTAATCTCTAAGTACCGATATAAGAGAGCATTAAAGCGGATGAATTCCGTTAGAGGGTGATGCAAAAGTGAAGATTGTTTACAACAGGTCGAAATGTCCTTGTGTTACATCCCCACGCATATGGTTAGACGATTTTTCTCTCCAAACTACATTAAAGAAAAACATAACGCAGTTAGTACATTTTCCTTGTGGTAACAGTGCCAACCATTATTAAATTTCTCCTTATGGCTTTTTGCTCCCCCAATGGGATCTTTCCCTTTCAGCCATGAACACAGGGTCATACAAATCCCTTTAACTACCGACAGAAAGGCTGAGCGGGAGTTGCCACTTTAATGATATTTCAGGCATGAAACCGCGCATGTTAAACACAAGTACTTCAGGAAATGAAACACTTTCTCATATATACAAACGCCTGTGGCAGCTGGACACATTGTGAGATTTTCAGATTCGATGATTCAAAGAGCGTCGCTTAACCTGCAACTGGTGCAAAATTATTTAAAGGAAGACATCATTCTGAGAATTGGAAACTTTCTAACCTGGGTAAAGTATGAAATGCTTACATAATACATGCGTTAGAATTATGCCACTGTTTGCGTGTTCTTTGCTAATTAGAGGATATATATATATATATATATATATATATATATATATATATATATATATATATATATATATACGTTCTTTGAAATTTAATAACACAAATAAGTAAAGAGTATATTGTCATGGGTGGCGAAGTCTCTCTTCACAATGTCAAAATACTAAATACGATGCTAAATATACCGAATATTGTTTATAAACGCATATGTGACGCTGTAATTGAAATAGAACAAGACCATTCTAAGGATAGATAATGGCACTCTATATGTAAGAGAACAAGGCCATGCTAAGTGTGGATAATGACACATTATATGGAACAGGTCAAGGTCATTGTAGGTATAGGTAACGAATGTTTGCGTGATTCATAATGGCAATTATTTTAAATCAACTAATATTTAAAACCAACATAATATGCATTCAATATTTTTTATTTTAATTCTGGGGTTTGTTTTGTTTGTTTCCTTATGTTAAACTTTGCTAGAAATGTCAGGGCAAGACTCGGTCCCCTTGGACTTTCATCTTAGCCTACACCAGCGCACCCTCACCATTCAGTGACGACATCCCTCCTGACTTGACATTCATTAACACACATAAATCTGTATATTAGATTAAGCAACCAAACAAAGAAACATGAATTTAGGTTAGACTTTTAATAATCATATTTTGGACACTTGAAAAGTATTAGTTATCAAGTACATGCTAGTTATCAAGTAAATGCCTGACAATTACCAACGTGCGTACATGTTAACAAAGCAATAGCGATAATGTATATACCAGTCATCAAGTACATACTGATAGCTACTTGTTATTTGTCACATATGGATATAATGATTACCAAATACATACGAACCTACTATTTGCATTTAGACTGGGAGGTTTTAGAAAGCAATAACTGATCCACTTAATATCCTTGTTCTTCTTTTTCTCAAAATGGTTATGCATTTGTCCACGTTATAACTACGCAGTTTGTTTTAGGCGGACACACAGATCAAACGATATAACCAATTAAACGTTGTAATGAAGGAACATTATAGCAAACGTTTTGGAATACATAGTAAATAGGCAATTTGACGGTGAAATTAAAGTTATAAATAATAATAGGGGAAAAGCAGTATCCAGAAATGTAATAAATGATTATTATCACGCTCATTCATGAGAAATGGGCTTCATCGTCTAAATGCGTATTAGAATCATGTACGTAATGGAACGAAATCTAGCTTTGATAGTATAGAACATATTTAAACTATTTTCAGACTTGGAAAACATTCACACAGCTCGTCGTAGCTAGATGGCACATAAAAATAGCAGCTTTGAGATACATGAGGGGTATGATATACTTCCAGAAAATGCCATATCCTGGACAAATTCCTCGGATTATTCTGCGGAGAATGGTAGCCAAGACAATCGGAATTACATTTATGACTATTATGTTGAATTCTTCTACCCATTCATGATTTTGAAGAGAAGATATATGTCTACGCCTGGACATTTCTGGTAATTTTAACGGCCTGTGCAAATGTGCTGATCGTAGTCGTTTTCGTCCGACAAAGAATACGAGCAACCACCAACCTTATACTTATTTTCATTGCAATATCTGACTCTCTATCTGGACTTGTGACCTTACCTACGTATATACATGTTTTCACCAGTGGAATGCACGGATGGGTCAGTCTGAATGAAGGCTGGTGTGAGGCATTCATGATCTCGAAGTTTTACATTTCTAAGGTTTTCCACACTGTGTCCATATGGCTCACATTGTTGCTTGGATTTGAGAGATTTTTATGCGTCTAGTTTCCATTCAAAGCAAAATCTTGGTTTACGACTCGCCGAACTTTCATCGCAGTCACCGTCATCACTATATGTGCGTTCGTCATTCATACTTACCATCTTAATGAGAATAAAGCAGACAAAACACAAGGTCTCTGTCAGTGGGCTATGGAAGATCCTGTGTGGAGTCTTGCATCTTTCTGTGGTTAACTTTGCTTCTTGTTAATATACTGCCATGCGTCCTATTACTTGTGCTCACAGTCCTAATGATCAAAAAGTTATTTCATCGAAACATTTGAAAAAGGTCCATATTTGATAAGAAAAGTCGAGAGAGCGACAAACAAAATAAGAGAGCCTCCATTACTGTGGTCTGCATTGCCATCATCTTTCTGATTCCAGAAATCCCATACGAAATTTTTCTACTGGTGACTGTACTCAAGACGCATAGCGGTGAAGACATTTTGGCACTAAGAGAAAATCGTCTTTTCCATGTTGTATACGAAATTGCCTTGTTGATAAGTTTCCATGCAAACTTTTGGTTCTATATAATTATGAACAGGCATTTCAGGGAAGAGTTGAAATCGATGTTCCTAGATAGTATCAGAAAATTGCTGCAAAAGCGTACCACCGTCCCTGTTACTACTGTTTCCATGGAAACGAGCCACAGTCGATCCAATAGCTCAAAGGGAATGGATGTGAACGAAGAATCTACCTTTGTGTAGATCTACATCTTTATTTAGTTAAAAATATATGGCAAGTCTGTTTATGAAAACTACAGTAATGAAAACGTTCATCTGAAAACATTCATGCGCAGGGTTCACTATCATATCTTTATGTAAGATGCTCCTTGACGCTCCAAAATAATTCACATTGGAAAAAAATTCTAGTCAAGCGGACGGATGAAAGAGGATATAGATTTGGCTTATAACAAGGGATCGGCACATCTCACTGATATTAAAATTCAATCAGATGGATAAATGTGATAACCGTTTGAAATAGTTTGCAAATAGATAACTCCGCAGAGTATGCATTATCAGAATTGTGTGGTCAAGCAAACATATCCACATGAATCAACGTTCAATTTTCTATTACAACTGGATCGAATGTGAAATATATTTTAATGACTAATACAGGATAAAATGGAAAATGTCGAAAATGCAAAGTTCAAAAACAAAAGAATGCCATTTAAAATTAAGTCTATGGACTTTTACATTCCGTATAAAATAAATGGAAACATTTAATTTAAAATCGGCGAATATAAGAAATTTTTCCATAAACATTGATGGGTCTAGTTTAGGGAAATCGTAAGATCTAGCCTATGCAAGCAATGAATTATATCTATTCTTAATTATTGTAATTTAAAAAAAAATCCTTGCATACGTATGTATGCATGCATGTATGTATGTATGTATGTATGTATGTATGGATGGATGGATGGATGGATGGATGGATGTATGTATGTATGTAGGTATGTATGTGTGTTTGTGTGTGTGTGTGTGTGTGCGTGCGTACGTGCGTACATGCGTGCGTGCGTGTATGTGTACGAGCGTGCAAGCGTACGCATCCATGCATGCGTATGTATGTATATATATGTCAGTATGTATACTGCACAGTCGTGTTTTATAAAGCTCACAATGAACAAAACACAAACATAAGCATGTATGTATATATGTATAATCTTTTGCGGTAGAATAACTATAGTGTACATGAAATTAGCATTATTCAGATGTTAGCACATTATATCCGTTAGTTACACGAAACAATACAAATTTATTTTTATTTTATTCTTAAAAGCGTTCTGGAGTGCTAAAGTGTATAGCAGAATGAAGTAACTGATCTCTAGCGATAATGTCGGACGTTTATCCTTTATTTATTTTTTTGTGTACATTTGTACATTTGCACAGAAAAAACTATGAATAATAACATAATTCTTTACCTATTCGGATGAAAAAATAAACACATACATGGTTGAAACAAAATGGAAAAAATAAAGTTCGTAGTGGGATTCGACCTTGCTTCTCTTGCCTTACCTATTTATTCCAATGTATAAAGCGAGTGTCATCATGGCAGATGACATTTTGTCAATATATGTTAACCAAGTATATTCAATAAAAAGTTGAAAAATAATTAAAAAATCAATCATTTGGAATTTGTACTTTCTCATGGATCACATACAATAAGAATAATATTCATAGATGAACATCTGGTTAGTGTGAATGTCTATAACACACGAATACACGATTATATTTATATGTGTGTTTATTTTGCAACGTTTAGTTCTGACGTTATACGTAATATGATTGAGGCCATATAGTCTGAATTGGGTTGGCATTTGTCAACACGTGATATAGCAGAGCACATTCAAATTAATGCGAAAAAGTCTGCAGAAAACTTATTCCCAAATTTGCAAAGCCTCTGCATATTGCTATATATACCTCTACACTTCCACACAAAGCCCTAACGAATATTATATTACTTAGGACTATCCAATACATATATACGGTAATCAGTGGCAACTGGTTATGAGTTAGCTGTGAGACTTCGACTGTAATTAACAGCCACCATATTGCATACATCAACGTACAGTGTTGACAATAGCTGTCTTGGGCAAATAAGTATATTGTAATATTTGTTTCACTTTGTGTTCTGTTACAGTGATACAGAACTATGGAATATTACATGTGCTATCTCCCTGCTATTATTATCACACGATTAACAGTTGGCCTAGATTAGACATCTTAAAATGTCATTGTCCTGTGCCATAAATATGATATCCGCACACAGAGCTAGGTAACGTTTGACCATAAACATATGGTTCCCAAAGACAAATCTTGGTTACGTCATCCATACATATATGCCTTCCAAACTACCCGAGATAGGATTTGTCACACTTCACACCTTCACACAAGTACTACACACCGCGCCATCGTTGTATTATATACTCCAATAGAAAACGATGTTTTACAGTAACAACAGTAGTACGTAGAAAACTCAAATTTACAAGGAAAGTGACACCACAAAATCACGTTAGCATTCCTAAAGGTTTTCTTATATTTGTCATAATTTTTATTGGGGAAAAGATTTTGTCTTGAAAGCAAAAATAATAAAATCTGTGTAAATTCATAATGATATTATAATAAATTGCTTACTTGTTGCTAAACGAATAACCTATCAGATTTCGCTCTTGACAAGTTTTTAAGAAAGTAATGGATAATTTGCATATGCAACTCATTTCTCTAGAAATGCAGATATACGTAGACAAAAGACAAAGTTACAGGAGAAGAATTTAATTTCAATTTATTATCATTCTTACCTTTATCTTCAAATTAACTATATTATGTAGGTCACATTACGTTTAATATCAAGATTCGTTTAAAAGATTATTGAAAATTTATTTGTAAAGTAACATGACTTATCGTCAGATTTAAGATCATCCCACTTTCATATAAAACAAATGTAAAGGATGCTGATACAGCTATGAAATGTATCATACAAAGTATTTGTTTCTTGTAATATGCACACATTACAGTAAGAAAGAACAGCCTAAAACATCGATTACAACAGCTACTCATGGAACTTGATAATTCATTACATTATTCTAAACAGTGTTATTGATGTAGGTGTTCATTGTCTGTCAAATTGTCATCACATGCTAAGTAGATGTCAATTTTAGGCAGAGGGCGGTTTGCCTCATCGAAATAGTTATTGAGAACTTTAATTAGAACTGTACTGATTTAAAATTTAAAATGGCAAGTAAGGTTTTTGTCATTTAGAGATTCATTCTCTATAGAACTGGACGTTTATGACTTTGGATAAAAACAGTGCATCGTCAAATTGTTGTAGAATGATGCAGTTATACTATCTGCTATTTTTAACTATAATTTCTCAAATATAAAGCACATTATTATAGATGCAATATCGAAACTGGCACAGCATAGTGTTAGGGATGATTTAGATTAGACAAATATAATAGAATGACCTTGAGATTTGAAATAACATCAATTATCAAATGTCTCTTTAGTATGGAAACCTATTGAGAACCCTGCCTCTCTGTGTAAGGAGGACATACATTGTCATGTGTTAGGAGGTCATACCTTGTCATATCAATAACACGATTGTTTCTACCCATGATGACGTATTGAAAAATGATACGAGTTCACATATTAAGGATATCCACTTAGTAATACTGATAAGTTGAAATTACATGATTATATCATGTTATCTAAATGTGACATACTCAATTGCTGTGAGCTTTTGCTGTATCAACATAATTATATTTCAGAACATTAGACCACGAGCAGAAATAAATTTTTAGAAAACCACGAGTTTTTCACATGAAAATAAAGAAATCGCTGTTAATACTAACATCTCAACTTTCGTGATTTTTTAATCAAAATCGAATATAACTTTATCCCAAAACATTACCATGAGTTCATTTATATGTCAAAACATATTGTTCCAGTATATCTAAATCATATTTAGTTAATGGCACGGTACTCCTTTTTTTGATTTGATGTATTCCTAGAGATGTTAACTGTTCAACTTGTTTACTTTCTTTTACTTTATACAATTCAAATACAATATGGCTATAATGCTGAGGCTAAAAATTTTACATGATGTTTACTATGCTTGGAGATGATATTCACTGGTAGCTGTTGCTGTTAAAGCAAATTATTAGTATGTTACAATAATATATTGTCAGTGTGAGCTCATGATCCTAATTTTAATGTTTCCTATTGTCAGTATTGCTTTCTTTACATTGCTTACAGCTGTTCCATTTAAACACACGATACACAAGGAAGGTACGTTTTTTAAATCTTTATGCCAATATACTTTGATTTCACAGAGTTCATATTAAAATGATAAGAAAATTTTAAATTGCATCTTTTTGTGGAGAACCCCACTTTAAAACTATTTTCTCTGGGCCCCATGTATGTTTTAATGGAACAGCCCTTACATAGTAAATAGCTGAAAAATTCCTTTTTAAAATGGTATGGTGAATGTAAAATCTGAAAGTAAAAGGGATTATTTTTTAGGTAAAAATTACAAGTCAAGTATGAAAGCAAAACAGAAGAAAATGACTATAGTACCATGGTTTAAGGAGGAGTAGGCAACTGTAGAAAGATAACCGGGACAATTTATAAAAGCTGCTTCACTACCAGGAAAAGAAACATGTGCAGAGACACAGAAAAAGGAACCTATTATAAAATATGTCCACGAAGCCAGATTAAAATCATAATTAAAAATTCAAACTCAAAAGAAATGTTAAAGCCAAAAAGCTAGCACCTGTACCTTCAGAATTCAAAACGATGATAAATATTTGCTGGTCCATTGGTTCATACTTTTGGGTTATAAAGTCTGGGCTTCGTTTTATACTGCAAATCAACATGTATGTGGATTTTGTCATTCAAATCATGTAATCTTTCATCGCGTATTTTATTGTTATGTAAAAGAATATTGTTTCCAAAAATATGGAAAAAAATGTGTAAAATAGTTTTCATTTTGGGAAGAGATAGCATACTAAACAAATTAGGACCTGACATTGAGAAGGATTATAAAATATCTACATGATTTCTGGTATTAAATTAAAGTGCATCATATGTAATGGCCCTTAAATAGCATTAGAAAATGAATAACCATGATAAAGACAGGTATTCTTTCGCAGTTTTATTCTTGCACCTCATGACCAAAAACAATATGCCATGATATGAGAGAGCGGTTTAAGGACAATAGTAATCTGTATTGTTAAGATAGTTAACAATAGTGATCATATTCCTGAACAAAGGCAATGATACATTCCATAATAAATTTATACCCCTGTGTCAACCATTCCTGCTTGTTTTAATTATGATATCCATAGTCTCAATAACAATAGAGCCTTGCAGTGTTATTTAAATGCTAATTAAATAGACTAATGCTTAGTCATTACAATTAAAACCTGTTTGAGGTCAATGTCCCGCAGACAAAATCAAGTTAGGAAATGAGACTACCCATGTGGTTATATGAATACAGAACCATATAATGTCAGGTGCTTTCTAGCGCAAGTTTCTCAATCAGTGACTCATTTTGTACACGTCGATAGAAATGTCACTCAGATTAACAACTAGCATGAGCAAAAGCCACATGCCACACACCTACATGAAGTGTGCATGCACTTACGCTGTTTTGTTGGGAATGGACAGGTTATTATGTATACAAAGAAAATTACAAATATGATTAAATGGTCAGTTTAGGGATTTGACAAAAGCTTCAGATAAATAGGGCAGTAATGTACAAAAATAGCATGAAATGCGTGAAATATACATGCCTCTCATCAAAACAGAACTCTGGAAAAGACATTTTAGCATCAGTGATGCAATTTCCCTATTGCCGGTAATCTGATGCATACTATTAATATTCCAGAAAATAGAAAATGCTACAGTGCATTTCACACATCATTGCGAATTTTATGCTATACGTAACACATTAACTTTTCAGGTCATCTGTAGCGAAAAAATACCTAATTTGTTTTAAATATTTGTGTGAAACAAATTAGGTACTTTTAGCTACATTTGATGGTGCTGATCAGCAAATTTATGGAAAATTCACGATGCTAGGGGGAACAAACAGTATTAAATAAGACAAAATTGAGGTATTGCTCTGGCCTTTTCTTACACTCAGCATCTACTTATATATGGATGAAGTATAGAAATTGTACAAACTTCACAGTTAGTTCTAGGCCGACAAATTGGGTAGATTTTTCTGTTTTGATTAAAATGTGTTTTTAGACTTCGGTTTTTGAATTTGATTAATTTGTATTCATTTCAAAGAAGTTTAAAATGTGTTCAGATTCATTGTTTTGTTATTTGTATGTTTTCATATTTTTTTCTAAGCCAATATTATTCATGGCAGTGAAGTAGTTCTTATATTGGTGTCATTCATTAAAAAAAAAACATTGAAAGTATTACCATGTTTCAAAAATGTAATGTTGAATATTTCGATAAGAAAAGAGAGTGTTGTATCTTAATTCATGATTACTTCAATCTGTTTGTTTGTTACGGTTTCTTGACATGCTGTTTCAATTTTACTTCTTTTTACGCATATGTAAATATTTGTCATAATAGTTTTAAGCACGTTTGAATGTCAAATTCTTTACCCATAGTAGATTGAGACATGTATACTTTGGTAAGAAATATACAGCAGTTTTTAAATTGGACATTGCCTACATTAATGCAAGTTTAGTGCAATTTCATTTTTGCAACTTAAGTTAGTCTTAATATTTGGAAGTCAAAACTTCTCAAACATCTTTCAGATGAATCTGTTTATGCAACAGTTCTGTTTGTCAGATGTTTACAATGTCAATAAACGAGATTATGTCACATCTATATTATTGACTGGTATTTAACCAACCGTTTTAGTGTGTTTAATGGTCTGGTGCCCAATTCTCATTTTTATCAATCTTTTATAGCTAATGGAAAATTATAACTGTAATTAAAACACATATAACTTAAATTTCGGAGTATTCTTTCTCAGAATAAGTATAGATGCAATAAATTGAAATACTCAAATACATTGACACCTTATAAAATGAAATTGTCTTGCTTCGTGATGTTCTTTCCAAAAACCAATTGACAATTTGATGTCTTAACAAGGTTGGAAGGAACTACCTCGTCTGATTATAATAGAGATTATTCTTGATGACATTCAAGATAACTGCGATGATGCTTTCATGTAACAACGCAGAGCGATAATAGCTATGAATTTATTGTTTACACACCAATAAGGATTTTTTTTCAGGTAGGCATTGAACTCAATTACCAAGCTCAACCTCACAGTTTAGATATGCATAACAAATGATCATGGAAAAAGGTCAACACAATACAAATTAAATATACATCACAAGCGTTGTTACATGTTTTTAAAGTTGCGCTTTTATATGTCAGCGATATATAGAATATCGGCTACTTCCAACATATATAGTAAGAGAAGTAATCCTTGCATTGTTCACATGTATAACATGTAGAAGTGGAGACCACCACTAGTTTTTCCATATCCCTTAGTGTAATATTATGAACATCACTGTTCACTGTAGCGAGATGAGGCACGAACTTGGTAGTATTAAGAAAGAAATTATAAGACGGACCAAATTTGATCGTTATGAAAATTATGGGTCATTGTTTTGAGGTGCGGATTGCAACATAAATCCAGTAGTAAAAGAACAAGTACAGGTCAGTGGGCGTAAACGAGCTGGGGAACACATATGTTTTGGAAGCAGAAATCATAAATGACTAATCGTGTGTAAAGAAGTGGGGTGCGGCACCAAAGTAAGCCAAGCATGAAATTCCTAGCAAACGTAATAATAAAATCCAGTGGTACTGAGCCAAATGGTAAACACACAGTCCTGCGATAAGGAATCAACTGGTAATCGTAAAATCAAGTGGTACGGATCTAACTAGTAAACACACAGGCCAGTGATACGGAATCAACTGGTAGACATAAATTTCAGTGATACGGAACCCAATGAGAAGCAGAAGTCTAACATAAAATCCAGTGGTACGGAACCAGCTGGCTAACACACAATCCAGTTGTACGGAACCAGCTGGAAAACACAAGCTAGTGGTATGGAATCAATTGAAAGAAAACAAACATGGAATCGTTTACAAATCTTGTTCGAAAGTAGTTTAACAGTGTAACAAGGACAAGAGAGGGACAAAGCCCTTTTAGGCACATATGTTGATGAATGAATGTATGCAAGAGATGACGGGAAGTATATCTACATAGATCTTTATGGTTCTCTGGTTTAATTTTGCGTACGACAGAGAGATCGAACCTGATAATTGTGTCGACTATTCTGCCTCCAACTCCATGCATATAAATTCTAGAATAGCGCCGAATATTAAAGTCAGGGCGCAACCGATCTTCTATTTCTGATTTCAAATGACGCTGCACTCTTTTACAGATGGAATGACCCAGTATGAATGTGTCGCGGAATGGAAACAAGTGAATATAAGTAAATATTTAACTTTCAGGACGATTCGTCTGGGTAAAAGTTCCAGGAAACCAGGAAGGTCAAACAACTTCAACCGATAACAACAGGGTAAAATTTCCACAGGAAAAGAAAACACGTCCGCACCCCACAATGAAATTGGCTCAACTGACGCGAACGTACCTTGAAGAAAGAATCCCTCCGCGTGCAGCCGGTGCGAAAACATTACAAATTGCTGGGCAGAACACCTGATAAAATGCTTTAGATAATTTGGACGTTGTCAGCGCTTTACACGACAAATCTCGCGGGAAATTATAGACCTAATCATGCCTCCCATAAATGTCCTTACGCGAGCGAAAATCGTTTTATACAATTCCGTGACAGACTATAATAAAAGGTTCAATCTTTTAGATACACATCTTAATTTCATACCTCAAAGGCTTGCATTCATTGTGAGTAATATGCTTAGTTATACAACAGAACGGTGAGATCCGGTATTTTTAAGATTATATTTAATACATAGCGTCAATTATTTGCCATTATTTAGGGATGTGACTTTTCAAAGTGTTTCCCCATACAGAGGCGAAAGATTTGTATTATCAAATGCCATATTTCATACGGGTCATACATTAGAGTGATATATGACGCATTTTTATCACGCCAGTTTATACATTTAAGGATTGCATAGCACCATTCACAACTGTATCATTTTTCTGATAATTATTTATTTTAGGGCACTGTGTAGCTGATTTGTTATATTCCCTTTCACTTTGCCCGACTAATTGTCGTTTCTTACAAACCGTTACAATGACGGAAAAAAGTTTTAAGGATGTACCAGAAATAAGACAATCAATGTCATCAGGAAGCTCTGCTGTGATACGGATCAGTACATGTCATGTTTTCGATGGACGTAAAGGACTTACTTTGCATTTGAAGCCACAACCTCTTAACTCGTTCATTGGGTTCAATTATATGTCAACGTATCGTTTCAAAACAAGACAAAACTACATAAGAGTAAATTGTAAATGAAACGAAAGACTCACTTGCCAAAGTGACGATATCAAAGAGAATTCAAAGTGAAAAATATATAGTGCTCATAATAAATCATAGAACAAATAAGTATATACAGATTTTGTAACGTCTCTTCTAACCTCAGTTGTCACTAGCTTCAATACCGCTGGAAATTTTTGTTTTCAAACTATTTCTTTCGTCCGTTCAGTACAGATGTCATAATGATAGAGCACTGATTTATTAAGAAGGATTGATTCTCTACTATTCTCCTGAATTAAAATTGTTTTCTTGTAATTGTACGTTTTGGTTTCAATAGATTACAAAGTAATAATATTCTGTTCGATTCTACTTTAATTAATATATAAATAATTTGAATTTCATTAATTTTAACGAGCACCATTAACAAAAGACCATATAACAGAAGTCGACAAACAGGAAATATCCCAAAGGAATGCCGAACCCATATTTAATTAATATATGCAAATAGAATAATAAATGCAGATAAAGTAGAATATACCCACAAATATGGAATAAACCAAGAACGCTATCATGGTAAATTCTGCCCATCAGAATCAAAAATCAAAACAGCAAAGGAATGAACACTTGAGAAAATGGTTATATTAGATAAAATCATAGTAAGTATACGTTTAAATATTAAAAACAGCATAAAGTGGGGTCACGAACTATAAAAGTTATGCAAATATATAAATGATTTTTTTAAATCAAACACTTCATAATATATATGCAAACCAAAAAGGGAAGGGACGAAGCGTTCCACACCTAAAATATGTTAAAGAAGCAAACATAGTAACGCTAATAAACCTAATAGGTAACACGAATTATGCAAAGATTATAATATGCATGCACTAGTTTGGGCATACAGTTAAACATGTACCTCAGTATACAGATATTATTGATATGTGAAAGTCATTGAACTGCTATACATCTGAAAAATACACGAAAGATAATACTTATCATACACATATAGAATAAAAATGGCAAAATAGAGAAGATTTGTACATATATTCAATAATCAAACAAAACGACAATAGAAAGACACGTTTTAAAGTTGAGTTTAATAAACTAGACTATCAATGGGCAATCGAAACACACTGACTGAGCAATCATCGCTGCTTAAAATGGGGAAGGAGATATATATATGCAGTGAGAGGATGGGGGATGGAGATATCCTTCCCGCTAGGTGATGGATGTCATACGATGGGGCCATCCCTGTGTCCTCACATGCTATGAATCTAGGATCATTTAATGAAGGAGACATAATTAATCAAATATAGCAGCCTAACAAACAAAATAGACAAACCATAAAGGAAACAAACATTGCAGTAGCTAATTGCATACACTTGAAGCATTAAGGAAGAACGCATAAAATAAGCGGCATATCCGTTAAGAGCAAATGGCTTTCTCATTAGAGTTAATCACGATCGCGTCAGAAATTACGATAAATATAGGCACAGTAAACCTTTGGCGAAAACGTAACTGCGTTGCAATATTATTCATATTGGACGATGTTTTTAACTTGTCTACCAGATACACAAACAATACAGAGAAAGCAAACCTGAAGCTTTCGTCCTCCCGTTATGGACTTTATCAGCAGATTGATTTAATATCTACTGACAAATCTCTCACAGAAAACATTAACATAACAAAACAAAAAGCAAAAGCCTGAAAGGGAAAAACAGAAATAGTGACACTAACAATTGCACGGTTTCTCTAAGAAAACACTCATCAAGAAAAAGTTTAGTTTGGGGAGTCAGCTTAGTTTGGGGAGTCCATCTCAATCCTCAGAGATTATGCTCCTAATTAATGTTAAAGAAATATACAGAACTGAATAAAACATAAATAAGACGTCTCAGCGTACGTTTTCTCAAACCAGTTTAGGTGATGATCAGCCTGCACGTTTTGTTCCATATGGCGCTGTATTAAAAACAAACTCATAAGAAACTTCTGAAAACGATTAAAACCAACCCGAAGGCTCGATGTTTAATTCCTCACTTTGAAATGGATATATAATCAATCTGACACAAACACGCACACACAAGAATGTTTTTTATTTTTTGGGAAACCATAAAATAAAACGATGAATAATATTGGGGATGGAACGAAGTAAAGCCATTATGACAGAGGTGCTTGTGTAAATCACTCCACTTAGTGTCTGGTACGTTTGCCGAACCATCTGTCACCTCACATGCTAGAACTCTTCTACCCTCGACATCTCATCTGGAGAAACTGAATAATTACTATCCAAAATTGTATTTTTCCTTCTCTATATTTAATTTCACTTTTTAATGAAACAAGAGTAATGACATAAAAGGTATACAAATATGATTTCGTAAATCCAGTCCAAACAATGACACTTACAAATAATGGCACAACCAACAAAATACACCAAGATTTTCTTTGCATACATAAAATGGACGAAAAAATATTACTTACTGGCTAAGATACAAAATATTAGCAAAATAGGCAATGAAACCAGCCATAACCTATAACGCCTAAGGATAAGCCAGTTATTCTCTGACAAGATTTAAGTAGAATACAGAACGAATGGGGAAATCTGGAAACGTCGAATCCAAACAAAAACATCACTATAGAAAAGAAAGAAGATCCCTTATCAAAATGATCCTTAAAAAATCTTCTAAATAGAATTTCCTTTTCGTTTAGAAGAAAACCAAACAAGACAGTAGGTTTGGAGCCATCAAAACGGTCTGCTAGTTTATCATAGCTAGAGTTTTTGAATATGTCTCAAATTTACTCAGAAAGGCCAAGATTTCTCTCATGGTACATCATCATACAGTTTTTTCATGGAGTTCGCATTGAAAAGCTTCTGTCCACAAATAACCAACGCTGGTTTCATGCCACTTGTGGACATACTCGACAACAGTGTCTTCCACTAAAAGTGGACCCAAGAATTTTGTGCACTGTGATCCCGGTAGAAATTTATATGTGTTTCAGATATAATAATCCATTTGTTTAAAGACCTGCAATAAGATATAGTTCTTATTGTTCGTTTTAATTGTTTAATTAAATGCAATTATTATGTATCATTGCTGGACTTGACCGTATCTAAATTTAAGTTCATTTTGACTGATTGTCATTTTTTACTTTATTTATTGTAATAACCTAATGCATAACTGAACTATTGCCTGTTTGTTTAGGCTTAAGATCAGGATGGTTATTAATAGAAGAAGGAAAATTGTTTATTTTCGTTTAAGTTTTGCAATTTCCTGTGTGTAGTCCAGGTTATAGTTTTGATTTTGTAAACATTAGAATCATTCTACAAGGGTAGTTTCCAATAGGTAATGGCTTGTTTTAGAAAATGCTAATTGTGATCTTAGGTGAAGTAGAGAAAATTATAATCTTTTAATTGTAAGGACTTGGTCATTCGTACGTTTAGAACTTTCACGTTGAATTATGTTGTTAAATGTTGTGCTGAATTTTTCTGGGGGATTCAATTTATTTCTTTCTGGAATTACAAAGGGCTCTGATAAAGTTCTTGGATAAAAACATTCACTTACTACTGAATTCAACACGGGAAATATATTTCTTTGATTCAACAAAAGACAACAGCACGTCATCACCTTCATGTTTTGGATTTCTACAGGATTTGTACTCAGTTTTTTTCAGGACCTTAAATTACTAAGATTTGTGTCTGTAACTGTTTGGTTGTTTGAAATTTAATTGGTAATACCATACGTTCTTTCTCTCTTTTTTTGTTGCATTTTAGGGAAATTAATTATTTTTGTTAAATTGTATAAAGCTTGCTGTCGTTTGCTCTTTGCTATTGCTTATTTGAAGAGTATGGTCTCGTAACAATAAATACATGTGAGTTTCTGTGTCTTCTCAATTCTATATCTATATAGAAATAGTTTGTATAGTATTTTCAATATTAGGTTACATTATTACATGTACATCATACATGTTGATGGATACTCCCAATGTCAACAAGGCATTGTTGAAGCAGGTAAATATCATTCTGTTTCTTTAGAAAAGATTTTTATATTTGATATCTGACAGTTCTCTGAGCGAGATTGATAATTTCCAAGTTTCAAAGAGGTGATAAAAGAAAGTATTGTAGCTGAATGTTTATATCAGAGGACATTTTAGATCGCTCCACTTGAAAATTATATATATATAGTGTGTGTATGTGATTTGGATTTTTAACGTAGCTTTTAACAATTTCGCAGTCATATCGCTACGATGTCTGCAATGTGGCAGTTTAAAGTGATGTCTAGCACTGGGGCATCATGCCGCAGACATGTAGCATGATGTCCCACCCAGTCACATTATCCTGACACCAGGCCGACCAGTCCTAACACTAACCTCTTAATGCTGAGCGCCAAGCGAGGCAGCTGTTAGTACCGTTTTTGTAAGTCTCCGCTCCGGTGTCCTAGTGGTTAGAGCGTCCGCCTCGGATGCGGGAGGTCGTGGTTTCGATCCCCGGCCGAGTCATACCAAAATACTGTAAATACTGTACAAAACTTAATACTGTTATATTTTAGTTGTTACACACCTCATTTACTTGAAATCAAGCAAGCATTGACAATTCCGTTATTCATGTGTGGAAAGAAACTATACCTCAATTTCTTATGCTGGCATATTTACTCATATAAGGGACATGTAACCACCAAATGAGGTTTAATGGAGCAAATAAAAGAAAATATTATGAGATTTGTTTTTGGAGCATAGTAATGAATAAACTCATCACAATAATGATGTTGCTTGGAATTCGTTTCGCAAGTAACGGTGACGAGACTCTTAAGTCATTCTCCATTGTGTCGGTGACAAATGTAATGAAGCAATGGTGATGTTTGTCATGAATAGAAATATTCATCTTCCAATGACATATTTCTTAAAGAATGATAGAGTAAACTACATTATAGGAAGTAATATCCAAATATATTTTTTAAAATTACGAATGACTAATATTATCCCGAATGTACTGATCTGCTTGCCTCAAAATGTTATTGTCCAGAAATAATCTGAATAATATTTTAGTATAATGATCAGTTTTTGGTCCCTTGGAATAATCCAAACAAATGTGTTCTCTCAAATAATATGTAAATATAACATTAAATACTTCTGAGCAACAGTAATTACTAAAAGAACATTGTAAATAACACTCCAAAATAGGAATCCGAAATAAGCATGAATTACTTTCTCATTTCTCCCGTTACATACGTCTCCGAGTGTCTATTACGAAAATATGTCGCAATATACACCAATAGATCTTATTTCTCACTCTAATATTTCGCAATATCCACTCCAATGACATAACCCATCCAATGGAAATAACAAAATTATTTTAAGAACATATCACCTAATGAGTACTTACCACCAACATGTCAACAAATTCAATATATAGTTTGAATTGAGGCTTTCAACAACTATTTAGAGCTTAATATCTATCAAATTAGTATTTATACCAATGGACAACAAATTACTAACGTACTGATTTGATTATTGATAATTACTACAATTATAGTCAGGAACAAACATTGCACACAACGTAGACACAGTCATAAACTAAACGCTGTAAAATATATTGATATACGCAACAACGTTTTAAAGCTGGCATCAATGATCTATTTTTGTGCAAAACAAAAAATACGGATGCCGGTCTTATAATTATTTAGTTTGGTAGTAGCATTTAACTTCAACCTGTATGAAAATAGCCAAACATACCAGTCACTACCAGAGGATTAAGTGCATGGTGACTGATCGTGAAGTGGTTTGATTGCTGAGATCCTGCTATCTGTTCCAACGTCCAAGCGGTCACTTCTAGAAACCACTTAACATTTTCCTGTAAATAATTTTAACAAGAGCTGACACGGTAAAGCTTATTGTACACTGCTTAAACATACTTGGCAAAATCATTATAAATGTAGAACTATCTGTGTGTTGGTATCATACGTCCTTCACGGAGAGAGAGCCTTCCCCTAGTTTGAACCCTTATGACTCTTCAGTCGGGAGAAAGTGCTTCCTTTTCTAGAATGGGATTATTGAGACATACGGACAAATTACTCTGGTACACATTTGATGGTATATACTCGAAAATCACGCTGCCGGTTTGACATGCATGAAATAGACAGACGCTAATAAGCCTAATTGTGAGATTTTGTTATAATTCAATAAAGTCTGCAGGTGTTCTTGAATGTTATTCGCTGATTTTCATGTGGACCCGATTATAACAAAAATCATTTAAATAATTATTTTTTGCAATTATTTATTGTTTTATTGAAAGTTGGCATCATATGAAAAACGGTTTTCCAGATGACTCCAATATGCCCGTCTATGGAATACAGCTCGTCGTGAGTTTTCAGATGCAATCAGTCTTATATTTTTCAAGAGTTCTGAACATGCAAAGTCCTTTCCGCGGGTAATTATCTCATTTTCTGCATTTTCGTCCATGGCTCATTGTTTATGAAAAACATATTTGTCATTCTCGTCGAGGATGACCTTACATTATTCCTTGGAAATCTTATTTTTGTATAGCACCTGTGTCACGTGGTCGAGGATCGTATTGAACGTTGCTTTGATCTCGTTTTTTTTGTTGTTAAGTATTCTCGACTTAGTATTCAGAAACCGTCTACCTAATCAACGGTGATCAACAGCAGACCGCAACACAACAAAACGATTTCAGGGCCGGCTGTGATTGAAACGCGAAGATTGTTGACAATAAATCGATTCCTCCGAACTGCCCGTCATAGCCATATCAGAGTGCTGTCGACCGCATTGACGGTACGGGGATGCTTTTTTGTAGATACCACGCAATTGCTCAGTCTCAGTCTAAACACGTAGGGAATCGTCAGCCATCGAAATTTCTTTTCAAGCTAAACTTATGGGAATCTTCATTTCTTGAGTACAGCGGCACATTAAAATTCCACAGTGCGGAGCGTAGTGTAAATGTTTAATTGTTTGGGATGTGGTGGAGGACTCCTCTGAAAACAGTTAAAGGTAAATTCCAATATGCGTTCCAGTAATCTGTCGAAAGAGCGTACCAGAAACACGGCGATCATTTCAAGCAAATCGCAGTTGCTTTAATTATATATTTAGATCCGGAAAGGGCATAGTTTTCAACAAGCTTGTCAACAATATGGCAAAGAGTCACAAGTATAGTGCCTTCTGTTCACATATTTTAGTGATTACTTCTTTTTCTGGCCGATAATTGTAAAATTAAAAAACACGTTCTTTTCGAAAAGAACTGTACTGATCCTGCCGGTGAGATGAGTGATAGATGGTTTTCCATGCCCCCTAAGGATATGTTATTGCTAAATACGCTTCGATGAATATCAGAATATTTCGTAGTAGCAATCGAGCCAGAAAAGACGCTGAGGGCAGTACTTTAACTCTTGTGCCAAGCGCTGTTACCCCTAGCCAACAGCCGGTTTGCTCAGGGTACTACGAGTACAATCTAGTGATCAAGGTCTTTATGATTTGCATTCTCGTTCCAATACAATCTGAACTGATACTTTTCAATCACAGCTGGCGGAGATTCTCCTGTTGCAAATAATATGTATTCCTTGTCGATTAATTGTTTTGCAAGCTGTATCAGTACTCCAAAGTAAGGATTTTCAGGCGGCTTCAATGAGTTGTATTCCACGTCTAACTGCACGCCCCTAGCTTTGTTTTATTATATGTGGTTACCAATTGCGAAAACTTAAATGTGTTCGAGTGGATGAAGATCCTGTAAGTTGTGCGCACCTAATAATGTTTCTGGTGAAAAAAGTGACACAAAGATGGTTGCAAGGCTTTCATGTAAGGCGTTAGCCAGAAAGGCAGTACAACCATTATGGACCACTAATACCAAATTTACATAGATCGATTCCGATACCCGCTTCGTCATCCCTACTGCCATGGAGTTAACTTCCACGGCAGTATCGATGCTCAAATCATTTGTATTCTTTGTGTGCCAAGTAAACACTGGCAACAGCGACGGTGATGATATAGTTTTCCTGGCGTAGTGTGTTACTCCACCAAGGTTTTTAAGCTTTGATTAATATCTCAGCTTTAAAGTCGGCGCTGATGACTGCACTGAGAGTACTAAGAAACACAACCAACCATGCAGACTGAATTCTCAACATAATGTCCCAAAAAACGTTTGCAGCGCCAAAACAACCCAAGGAAAGCCATCACATGTGAATTCAGCTAAAATACATATCAGTAAGTCATAGATGTGACTATCACATAACGTGGTCTTGTAGTCTTCAAAATGACACAATAAGCCTACCTATTAATACTCACCACCGCATACAAAGCCTTGTAGTAAGACATTTCTTCGAGAACTAGAATATACCATTGAAGCAAGTAAACATCGAGATTAGGACCGGCTAAGTTACATGTGGTTATCCACCGGCGCCCACCTCATCAGTTTGTTGGCTTATGTGGATACTTGCGATTCTCTCATGCATCATGGGGCCACAACCATTCGTCCTCACAACTCTTCCACCACGTCTATTGCATGGCCTTTCATAGGAATAGGTCTTATCGGGAATCTCTAGTTGAAGTGTTATTGTTTTATTTGAGCTGATATACTTACATTACTTGTTGATTCAAAGGATACTTTCCATGTTATGTCAAATGAAGATGTAGTAGACCTAAATGATCAGGTTGGTAACAATGTGTGCTAAACTGGCATTAAAGGTATTGCATCCCCACCATATTAGCATATGGCTAGACTTTTTTTCAAAATTATATGGAGAAAACAAAGTGCAGTTGGTACTTTTTCCTTCCGATTATAGTAATCACCAATATTGAATTTCTCCTTATGGCTTTATTGACCCACAATGTTAACATCCGCTATAACTATAGCACTGGGTTGTATCAATCCCCTTAACTACTGAGAGAAATGCTGGGCGGTAGTTGTCACTTCAACAATATTTCAGACGTAGACCTGCGATGTTGAACACATGTACATCAGGAAATTAAAGACACTTTATCCGATATGTAACGCCTATGTTAAGTGGACACGTTGGGTGATATCCAGATTAAATAGTACAAAGAGCATTGCTTAACGTGCAACAGTTGGACAATTATTTCAAAGAAGTCAGAACATTTAGCGACAAGGAAACTTTTCTAATCTGGGTAAAGTATAAAATGCGTTCATAATACACGAGTTAAAATTATGTTACTGTTAGTTTGCTCTTTGCTAATTAGAGGATATCTGCGTGTTTTGAGGTATAATAAAATAAATAAGTCGAAACATTATATTGTCACGGGTCACGCAGTCTCATTTGGCAATTTCTAGATTCTAGACATTATGCGAAATCAAGGTAGATTTTCTCCTGAATATTTATATTTAAAGGCGCAAACGTCCATTTCCATGAGCTTTCTCGATTCTATCGTGTCAATGCATTCTAGACAGGTAAACTTTATTACTACACCGATAATTGTATAATAATTTAGGAATAACACGTACCAATAGTTATCATCAATGTAATACCTTGTATGCTGTCTTTTCTTCAAATGATTACTATTTAGCATAAGACATTTTTTCCATAACAAATATTTGATACATATTGATATCAGAAAGAGCGTAACACAGTTTAGTTGCTTCGTTAATTTAACAATTTAATGATTGTGAATCTTCATATCTATGATCTGCGGATCGCTTTTTGTATTTCTACATTCAAACTTAATAATGTGGCCTTACTAATCTGGTAGTATAGTTCAGCAAGAGACGCTTTACCTACTTTTTGTTTTTGCTTCAATCAACACTCGTCCACGATTGAACTGCTCGACTGTTGTCAAAATTGAGCACGCTTGTGATGACCAGTAACATCGATTGTTAACCAGGCTTCATTATTTAATTTAATTAATAGTTTTTCCATACATTTTGTACTGTCTGTCGTAGAGTTTATATCGAAGTTTGTTTATAAACGTACAGGTGATACTGCAATTGAAATAGAACCAGACCATGCTAAGTATAGATGATGACACTGTATAGGTAATAGAACCAGACCATACTAAGTATAGATGATGACACTGTATAGGTAACAGAACCAGACCATGCTAAGTATAGATGATGACACTGTATATCTAATAAAACTAGGCCATGGTAGATAATAGGTAATGACAGTTTGCGTGATTCATGCTGACAATTATATTAAATGAACCAATTCTTAAACTCAACCTGATATTCATTTAATAGTTTTATTTTTAATTCTACTTTTTGGTTTTGTTGTTTACTGGCATTTTTTCATTCCTTCACAATACGTTCACAACATGACTGAATACTGCATGTAGTTTTGACCATGTAGTCTAAATGTAGACACGGAGAGAGAGAATCAGAAGAATAAAAAATTAAATATGGTGAACACATATTATCTGAGGGCAGATTGATCACCTAAATGGGAAAAAAAGTAGCCGCAAAGTCACTTTGTAATAGTGGCGATATCACTTTTATTACGATAGAGACTACATTCACTTACGTACTAAATTAATTTACATATTAATTTAACATTTACTTCATCCTGCATTATGTAAATTACATTCCGTTATTTCTTGCTTTAATGTATTTAGTTGTTTTCTTTATTTAGTTCTTGTTATGTTGTGTTAAGTGTTTTTTCTTACTGTATTCATTTTTTGTTAATGTGGTTAACCCTGTAAATTGATTTTGTTTTACTTGCTTAGGTTGGTTTTGCAATATAAATACAACAGCAGTTTCAAATTCAGCTATTGGTTGATCCTTAATAACTGGGACCACTGAGTCCTTAGACAAAGGACAGGGACGAATACTCCAATCGCTGTTCTTATTTGGTACGACCTGTCCTTTCTGAAATGACGCAAGCCTAACTGCGATATCAGCCGTGTTCAAAAGTTAAAATTTTCTTAGTGTTCAGTCAAAGGTTGTCAGGTATGTAAATATTTTGTATGCAAGTTTAGCATACAGTTGTGATGTTTATTGACTGATCATAACATTATCACGATCACAAACAGTCTGGAGTAAGGAAACATTTGCCTAGAAGACTAAGGAAAGACATCGAACCCATGGGCTTCCACTTTAATCCGACCCCACGCACCATGCCCCCATTCAATGACTACATTCGTCGTTACTTGTCAAAGACTTGAACAAAGAAATCTATATATTACATTAAATAAGCAAACGAGGAAACATCAATTTAGGTTAGAATTTTATAATCTTATTTCTGACACTAGAACAGTGCTAGTTACCTAGATCATGCCTGACAATTATCAACAAACATTCGTGTTATCAAAGCAATAACTATGATGTAGGTGCTAGCCATCAAGTACATATTTGATATATATTACATATATGACTGTTACTTATCACGTACAGATATAGCGTTGAAGAGGCCTTTAGTCGCTGAGTGATCTAAAGCGATCGTATTTACTGATCAATGCCATCTCATCAATGTGGAAAGTGAGAAAGCTGGCCGATAACAACCAATGAGTCAGTGGCTCTAATCGTTATTTCCGGGTTCTTCTTCTTTTAGTAATTACTAATTTCGCAAACAATATACACATGGCAGAATACATTTTCGTATCACACATGTGATAGTGTCACGTTCAGAATTAACATAATCTAAGAAATCAACATCCTTATTGTCAAACCCATATAAGCGCCACTCACCATGGCGAGAGGTTCATCAGCATTATAATCACTGATAATTAAATCTGTTTGCTCAATATCCCTGCCTTAAAAAAAAAACAGTTTGCAACACAGTCTGCAGAAACATCACGCTATGAACGGTAAATCATACTGATTGAGGAAAGTAAATTTAATTTATGCACCTATGTTGTTGCTGTTGCTTTTGTTGTTGTTGTTGTTGTCGTCGTCAAGGTCCGCTATGCATCATTTGATTGGAACACGTTGGTACTTTGGCTTCTATTCCCAATATATTTATTTGTAATTGTGTGTATAAAGAATCATGTTTTATTTTACTCACCGTGGAATTTTCAGGCATTTTCATAACAGTCAGAATTGAAAACCACGCTGTACTTAATTCCTCGACATGAGTGCATAGAACTACAGTGTTGCGAATCTATGGTTTTAAACTAATTGATAGAATGAATTGAAGCACAAAATTTAGTAAATTTAATGACTCATTTATTTCTGTAAATTACAAAATGAAAACGTAAGAGGAATTGTGAATTAAATACCAAAAAATCTTATTTCTTCTATCACTAGTCTACAAATAAGGAGCCAAATAATCATAAATGTTCTATCACAAGTCTACATGTAACTATTGTTCCATATGAATTTCAATATAGAATGTGCTGATGTACCAATAGTTTAAAAATGCTAATGTTCTAACTGGTTTGATGAATCATTATGTACTATATAATCCAGAATGTCTTGAAATGAATTGACAATACTCCCAAAGTAGAGTTTTAGTTCAAAACTCCAATGAGCACGTTTTAATTTCAATGACTAATTACAAAATTGATTCCAATCAAATTACGTCTCAGCACAACAGTAAATATTACAGAGACTGAGCTTGCAACAGAAATGAATAATTATTCCGTCATCCTATATATACAGACTATCACCTGACCTATGACGCAATAGTATTTTCCCGAAAACGTCACTAATTGTAAGCAATGCCAGGTTTATAGAACATTCTAAGTTAGTATATATTGACTTCAAACCAAAGTAAGCATCTTTAAAACATTTAAAAATCAGATAGGCGCAAAATCTATCCTCAATCACGGACAAAGGTCAATAACACAATATAAATTAAATATACAAAACAACAACCAAAGGATATTTCTAAATTATACTTTAGAAACAATTTCTTTCTTGATTCCATTGAACCAGCAACCTGTGATTATAAGCAACCAATTATAAACCAGATGTGATTGTCACGCCTTTGTTACATTGCTTCGTTGTTAAGCATTTGATATTTACTAGTTATTAATGACGTGTGATTATCATGTTTTCGTTACCTGTGTCTTTCATGTTATGTCTTATTCTTTAACTGGCCGCCATTGTTTTTCTATTGAATTAGAAGCCTCAGTTGATAAAAACTTTCTAACTGAGCCATTGTTTGCAGGCGAACCACACAAATCAAACACTGTAACGAACTAAACTTTATGAGAAAGAAAGTTTATAAGAAAGCATTTGGAATAAATAGTAAAAAGAAATTTGGCCTGGTATGATAATGTCAAACTTTCTAACAGCGAAACCATATCCAGGAAAGTAATAAATTAATATTATCAGTTTCATACGTGAGAACTATCATGACATGATCTACATGCACATTACGATCATGTATGTACATAATACAATGAAATCTTGCATTAAAATATTTTCAGACTTGGAAAAGATAGATTCACGTAACTCAACGTAGCCAGATGTCACATAGAAATAGCAGCTTGGAGAACCACGAAGAGTCAAATATGCTTCCAGACAATATCACTTCGTGGCCATATTCGTTGGACAATTCTACGTTAAATGGTAGCCAAGACAACACTCATCTGCTTTCAAATCCTAGCTTAGATAATTACTACGAGGATTCAGATTCTTCTTATTATTCAGTGTTCTATTACCAATTGCATGATTTTGAAGAGAAGACTTATATCTACGTTTGGACTTTCCTGGTGTTTCTAACTGCGTTTGCAAATATGCTGATTGTAGCAGTTTTCGTCCGAAAAAGCATGAGAACAACCACCAACCTTATCCTTCTCTTCATCGCATTATCGGACTCTCTAACTGGACTTGTCACCCTGCCTACGTATATACATGTCTTCACCAGTGGGAGGCATGGATGGGTCGGACTGAATGAAGGCTGGTGTGAGGCATTTATGATTTCTAAATTTTACGTATCCAAGGCTTTCCACACGGTGTCCATATGGCAGACGTTGTTACTTGGATTTCAAAGATTTTTCTGTGTTTGGTTTCCATTCAAAACAAAATCTTGGTTTACCACTCGCCGAACTTTGATCGCATTAGCCGTTATCACTATATGTGCGTTCGTCATCCACACATACCATCTTAATGAGAAAAAAGCAGACAAAATTCAAGGTTTCTGTCAGTGGGATATTGAAAATCCATGTGTGGAATCTTGCTCCTTTCTGTGGATAACTCTGTTTCTTGTGAATATACTCCCATGCGTGTTATTACTTGTCCTCACAATCCTAATGATCGAAAAGCTGTTTCATCGAAACATGCGAAAAGAGTCACTCAGTCTTGAACAAAGTCGAGAGAGGGACCAACAAAATAAGAGAGTGTCCATTATTGTGGTTTGCATTGCTATCATCTTCCTGATTCCAGAAATCCCATACGGCATTTTTCTACTGGTTACTGTAATCAAAACACATAGTGGGCAAGAAATCCTGGGACTAAGAGGAAATCGTCTTTTCCATGTCATATACGAGATTGCCTTGTTGCTAAGTTTCCATGCAAACTTTTGGGTCTATATAATTATGAACATGCGTTTCAGGGACGAGTTGAAATCCATGTTCATAGATATTATGAGAAAATTGATGCCAAAGCGAGCCACCGTCCCTCTTACGACTGTATCTATGGAAACGAGCCAGAGTCAATCCCATAGCACAAAGGGAACGGATGTGAACGATAAATCTACTTTTGTGTAAACTACATCATCAATTAATTACAAATATATCGGCATGTGAGTTTATGAAAATTACGGTGATGCAGACCTTCTCTGAAACTATTTAGGCGGCAAGTTAAGTTTGATACCTTTCTGAAAGATGCTACTTGCCCCTTCAAATAATTCACCTTGGAAAATATCCCGTATAGACAATCAGATTGGATACCAGAGGAGATATATTTGGATTATAACAAGGGATAAATATATGTCACTGATATCAAAATTTAATTAGTTGGATACATGTGAAAGCCGCCTGAAATAGTTTGGAAATAGATACTCTGCAGCTTAAGAAGATCTATCATCAAAATTGTTTTTAAGTCAACATGTCCACGTTAATGAACTTTCAATGCTTCAATTCGATTCAATGTGGTATATACTTTAATGACCTCGTACAGGGTAAAATCGAAAATGTTGAAGAAAGAAAACTCAAAAACAATAGTATACCAATTCTAATTATGTACAAATTTATACACCATTGCATGCCGCTTCAAATAATGGAAACATTTAATTAAAAATTCGCAAACATGAGAAATAATTTCAAAGATGTTTATATTACTGGCTTAGAAAAATCTTTCGATCATGATTTCCAAGCTATATATTATACCTGTTCGTAATTATGGTAATTTTAAAAGTTCTAAGTGCACTAGAACTAAGGAAACGTAATTAATCTAATTTTCAGTTTTTCTACGATTATGATAACCTCAAGATAACATGAAACCAGTATAAAATTTTAATGTTGTATCATTGTCACAAAGAACTAGATTCACAGCCCAACAAAAGTATCTTTAGTGTACAAAATATACCAAAAAGTTAGTTATACTCACTGTATTCTAATTATTCAGTATATATTTCAAAGAAAACATAAAAACTAGAACACTTAATTCAAGTATTAAAAGCTATTAAGTATTATAGAAAACCTGATCTTAATTCGACCTAACTCCAGGCAAGTAATCAAACAATTAAGAAAAAATGCAGTAAATAGGAAGTGAGCTTTAAATTCAACAAGTGTACAAACACAAATATACACATATATGTATGTATGTATGTATGTATGTATGTATGTATGTATGTATGTATGTATGTATGTATGTATGTATGTACGTGTTTTATAGTGTTCCAAATGCGCAAAACACAACCAAAAACATGTAAGCATATATGTGTAATATTTTACTGTAGAAGAACTATCCATATTGTACATGAAATTAGCATTATTTGGACATATTTCGTCGAGCAGGTGAACTATCCAATTTTGATTATGTCTGAAACCATGAAAACCATCTACTGGGATGTGCCTGCTGTGGATACAAGGAGTGACAGTATTACATCAAAGAAATCAGATCAAGGACCAAAAGAAGTAAATGTTATCTTTTGTGACTCTGATTATGGGCAAACGTTTGATACTGACGACCCTAATTTCTGGGTAACTCATCGGACTTGCGAGAAGTGAATATTATAGCCTATGCCGTTTCACAGTTCCATTTGTAGGACATAAAAAAATGTCTTTCCGATTTTGCCCAATGGATCGTAGACCCTTACCGACAACACTTCGAGCGAAGATGGAATCCATGTAAGGAGGACTTCATCGATATGCAAAAGATGACTCACAATATCATGGAATAAGACGGAGAATTTATTCAGTAATATTATTCAGACGAAAGCACTGAATTCTCCACAATTACCACAGACAGAGTCAAAACTATCTACTTAAAGGTCTGGCGTATACAATTTAAAGATTCCATGGATTATTTGGTCATGCCTTGGAGGGAAATGACTACAAGGTTTGAAGTAATAGAAATGGCAAAAGGTTCTTTTCACACCTTTTCAACATCGAGGCTAATCAACTCTGTGCTCTCGCATTTGTCTGATGTTTACTACTACACCCTCGAATGCTCGCTCATAAAACAACGAGATGAGTTCTGCACTTGGTAACAAGTACACTCTTCAAATAGTTGGTCTTTCCGGACAAATGTTAAAATATTGTCGATCTGATGTGGATATTATACTCCGTTTTTGTGGAACATTTTGACAATTATATCTGGACAACGGAGGAATCCACCTTCTGTCAACCTTCAATACCCCCGCTATAGCTGTACGTTGGTTGCATTACTTAACAATTGTGTGAAAGTGAAGACAAATGTATGCAAAATGCTAGAAACGGGAAAGAAAAGAAAATCAGAAGTGTTTCTGTGGATGGATGAGATTTAGAAAATCCTAAGATAAAATAATTACAGGGATGTTTATTTCCCCACGTGTTTCGCTCATGGAAACATGAGAGTTCTTTTTCAGAGTTACCATGGAAGAGTCGTACCCGCGAGGATATCATTGAAGCTTGAGGTTAGACAAACAATGATACTATGTGGTAAAACTTTGCATGCAGAATATGATCAAAGTTTCAGAACCGATTAGGAATTTAGATGCATTGCTGTAAATTATGACATAATCGACTACAAACATTTGAACCCACTCAACAGTTTGATTGGAGGACGAACCAGTAAAACATTTCGCTGTACGACGTAGTCGAATCTTAAGGAGACGAAATCAAATACATCGATAAGTATTCTTTGCATCCTTAAATTTGCAAATCAGCTCAATTCCCTACAGGACACAGTTCCTTTTGTCTGTTTGGAAAACTCGCACAGCGTCCGATATTGTCCGAGATGGAATACATGCCAAGTCAATGTCGCCACATTCAACTATCGGACGACAATGTGAAACTGATGAAACACGTAGATATTGTCCGTTAAGATTTGATCTTGTTTAATTACGAAGAAGCGACAAAGCTTTCACCTCCCGATGCGTATGGAAATGGAACGTATGTGGTATACAATGTTCGTTTAACATTGAACGAAATCATAGAAATTTTAGGAAACAGAGTTCATTGCTTTCACACCGACAATTATATGTACAGCCACCATCCTCATGAGCCGTCATCCAAAAATCGAAGGAGACCGTTTAGGTGCATGACTAACAAGCACCCGGAAGACAACATCAACATTTTTGCTAGCGGTGGCCCAAACATTTTCAGACACCATTACCGAGGGCGATGGGGGTAAATTTATACAAATTGCAAAGTCAAATAACTGCTACAGAACTATCGATCTAGTCAAAGGATGAACGTCGACGTGTTGAATATAGCTTAACAATCGGCAGAAGACCAGGACATTCGAGTGAGATCATTAAATCCACTTAACATTGTATGTTTACAAAACCATCTCATTATCAGTTGTATTTTAGCTCTCGTTTATCCAACTGTGTGTCGGAGAAAATTTTGAATTCTAGACTTTAACACTTCACCGTACCGACACATTGCGCTCCAGTACAATAAAGGTTCCAAGCCAGTCACCCGGAACGATGATGACTTTGACACAGCATGTATCGGATGGACTAACTGCGGTCTCCAAGTTCAAAGAATACAAATTTCCTTTGTTCTCGTCAGACTATTGTGATTTTGTCAGTTGAATGAACACATTTAGAAATGATCTAACGATAGGAATGATTTGTCGACTTGGAGCGAGGAAGCGAAGTGCATTTTTTCAGTTTTGGTTTAACGATCAGTATGGACAATACAGATTAAACTTCCCTGCCATATACGTGATGGTCTCCGTACTCTCGTTACGTTTTGTTTTTCTTTCTACCACAATAGGGTCTGTACCGTTCTCCAGAAGAAAAGGGAAGAATTCCAAGTAAAACATTTCATTATGAATACAAACACCGACCTAGAAAGATGAATAATTATACACAACAATCGAGTGAGGGGCTTACTTCAGATCTCAAGCTCAGTGATGAACTTGAGTGGGACGCTATGCGTTACGGACAGGTCAATGCCATACTGTGCGATATCAGCGATGCAGCATGACGTAGCCGCTCCTATACTACCATCAAAATTGATATCCTTCGTATACCTTACCGATCTACTAGCGACTTTATTGTTTTTACGGTAATAGTGATGTCGTGAGTTTATCTAAGGATCCCATCCATGTACTTATACCACTGGTATATGAATGGTATAAGGGAAGTGATTCTTTCGAAATTATTGAAATAGTCAGATACTGATCAACATTTACCTGTCTCATTTTAAGAGTTTTCACTTCTACCTACAATGTGAGAGTGATGCAAATAATTCCATGGAAGGAAGTGCAAAAATATAAACTGCGACTATTTCTTCTAAGCAAAGGATATAGTTCTGAAAGACTAGCTTAGAAGAGCACCATCATAATCTGTCTTTGGAGCTAGTGGCACACGTTTACCAAGAGTTTGCCAAGATTGAAGAGAGACTCAAACTCAAAATCATTTCTCGATTTTTGATTTAAAAAATCTATTGTTATTTCCAATGTGTACGAAAGCTGATTCTTTGGCGAAACGATGACAAACTCAAAAAGCGATTTGGATCTAAAAGCTTACCATGCTACCACCTTTGTATTTAATGTTGCAACCTATCACTTGGAAAGACTTCAATGACTTTGTTCAGACCTTCGAGGATTGCAAAACCTTTTACAAAAAGTGTTCCACCACCTACGATTCCAATGACTTTTGGACGACGTGTAGTGTGCGAATTAGTGACTAATTTTCGCGATTTGTTTCCCAGCCGATTCCTTGTTGACTTTTTATGAACAGCACATGCAAAGATATCATGACCATAAAAAACTTTATCTGTAAACGAGACAATCATTCTGTTAAAAGTGATGCGAAGTTTCTAGTTCTATGCAAAAAGAAAGAGTCATCGCGCTCTATCGACTCTTAATGCTTACCAAGAAGAGTCCATAGATTATGCTTTACACCGACAGATTCACGACTTAAAAGACGTTAAGTGACTCGAAAAGTTTGATTTAAAAGCATGTACCCAAAAAACTACTGACTATGCCAAAGATCTATGTAATTAGCCCAAGAAAAGAATTTCACTTAGAACCAGTGCTAGAAGTGTAATTAGCCCAAGAAAGGAATTTCACTTAGAACCAGTGCTAGAAGTGAACACGACATTAATAATGTTCGAGAAAAGGGTGGTAGAAGAACCCGACAAAGAGGAACAAATGCTATAATTTGATGAAAGTATGGCTGAACTTATAAAACAAAATGGGGATGAAAGAGGGAGAGAAATTAGGGCCAGTGAATTGTATAGGCACTAAAAGAAGAACACCATCACGGATACCTAGATGTCATAAGACACACCTTGATCGAGAATGTTGTTCACTGACTAGTTTATAATCAGCTTTGTTGATTCTGACATGTATCTTATTGACATACGCAGTCATATTTGTCTCATATATTTTCTTTTTATAATTCTTGAAACGTAAATATATTTCATTGTTTTTCTTGTTTTTACCTTAAGTAAACATTAAACATGTATCAAATGCAAAGAATGTCGTTTTATTCATCGAATGCATTCCTTGCGAAGACTATGGGATCATGTCTGACTTTAGTCAAACACATCTTCCCATCTACAATGATATGATAGGAGAAAACGAAAAAGTAATTACAAGAATCACCAGTCCCAATACTCATTAAGCGATTTTGTTTAAAAGTAAAAGAGATAAATCTCCAGTCTAATGTTGGCCAAACAATTAGGAACTCCTTGGCTGAATTTTGCGAACGGTGATGCCACTGAAAAGAAATCCCATGCTTTGTACGTCTTGATTTATAAAATAACAGTAACAACTATTTGAGATTTCGTACAAATCTGTATACCAATCTATTTCATCCTTGATGTGAAGATCGAGGGCTTGTCCTTTTTACGTCCACTTTGGCGTTTCGCTGAAAAAACAAAAGAAATATGTAAGCATCATACCCTTTTTTTCTTTCAAACAGTAGACAGCCTATTTCCGTTCAATCTCATCTTTAATCCTAATTGATTGGTGGACAGTATGAGATCAGTCGCAAAAAAGGAAATGTCCGTGCTTATTTGTTAGAAGCTAGTCTTAGCTAAGTCTTGCGATAGTTTGAGTCTTCAGCACGTCAATTACTATAATTCATCATTCAAATCCCTCTCAAAACGAAACGTCTTTTGAAAAAAGCTTACAGTGGCAGATCGGAGAATCGATGCTCAATCCAAAACGAAAACCCAAATCATGTTGAAACCTAATGAAAGTGGCTTTCGACAAGTTGTTCACTGAAATCTAATCACGAAGATAACACCAATGAAAAAGCCATATCCTCCCCAAAAAGACGTCCAAAGAAGAGTAAAGAGTAGTGCCACTGCACGTTCACACTTCATGAAAAAGGAAAAATCCCAGGAAAAAATATCCATATCCTGCCAGAAAGAGAGACTAATGCTGCTAGGACGCCTAAGTTGTCCAGCAAAAATCCGCTCGCTGATATTGCCTCTTTCTGCAACTACTTCTGATGCCTACCAGTCCAGATTTAACACCCGTATATCCTATTCTGATAAAAAAATACGGAAACCCACTTCAAAAGGAACTGAACCGACGGTAAGAACTGTCACAGTTTAGTCCGCTGAAAACATTTCATTGTCGAGCGGTTGCCATCATGAAGCTGATACGACGTGCCAACAATCAGTGAACTAGTTACAGGATATAACAGAAGTGTGTGATACAATTCACTTCAGCGTTCATGCTCCTGAAGCAAAGGATGTCACCCAAAAATCATGCACACTACCATACACGTCTACCTTGCAAAACAGTCTTCTTTCGAAAAAGAAAACAGAGGCAGACTCCTCCTCGCTTAGCTAATTATTGATATGTTTTGTTGATAATCAAATCATGATATGCTAAACCAAATTTCAAAAAACACCTAACAAAATATTCATTATAGTCTCTTAATGCTAAATTAAATAATGGAAACCATACGTTTGTCAAAGAGAAAGAAACAACGCTTAGGAAAATAATGTTATGTTCTTCGCCAAAAGATGAAAAAGGATATACTCATAACTGAAAAGAAAAAAATGCTGGCTCAACTCGGAGAATATATATCCATGCTGATAGAACCCTCGTTTATAGTGGATTTTCCTTTGTTAGGATCAATCGCTAGATCGCTTTTAGGAACCGTCATGAGAAGCATAAAAAAAAACAATTGAAGGACACATTTTCTGGAAGGAAATTGTATTTTTACCTTTGAATCTTATGGAAGGGCAAAAGCTCGCTTTAGTTCCAGGAAATAAGAAAGAGTCTCTGCTCTGGTTGATTTTGTCTATCAGTACTTCTTAGTGATTTTTCTTAGAGATTATAACACGCTGCTGATCATTAGTATGTTGTATTACAATTTCTTATAGTAAACAGACGTGTTTGGTCAGAGTCATCTACGGCTGTTTGAGTTTACATCCCTAGATGAGCCGTGCTAACCGAAAGATTAGAAGCCTCAGTGGTTGTTTCGATCGAAATTACATCTCAAAGAATTACTCTTGGTTTTTAATTATTATAACAACGGTACAGCATAATATAAAATTTAACAGCGCTGGTGAAAACATGTATGTGCACCTTTCCCATATTAAGTCAATGTCAAAACGGACACATTTTGAATTATGATTCCACAATATATATATATATATATATATATATATATATATATATATATATATATATATATATATATATATATATATATATATATATATATATATTCATAATCATGTTTAAGGAAATCATAATATTCAGCTATTCTACTTCCTTATAAGACGCTACAGCCACACTAACAGCGACTACACCTGCCTGTATATGTATTGATCAGTCTAACACTTGTGGGGCTCCCGCTGGTTACAGTCTTATGGTTTCAAAATATTCAACCATAATCAAGTTGTACAGGGGTTTCATTTGGATGCTGATTTAGGTCGGAGCCAACTACCCCCTCTCGCTGGGCGCCTTGTGATAACTTCACTTTGAGAAGCACGCGGGTTACAATCGAGGGCTAGCGCAGACTCGCTTGTTATGAGAGCTGAAAGTCATTCAATATAGTATGCTTCCACCTAGATCAGTAATCGAAATCTCAAATCGCTATTACCATTCTACTTTGTTTAATTGAGAATGTGAATATTCTCTGGTGGACTTATTCCTGACATATATAAAAGAGAAAAAGCGCTTGGTATAATTAATGAGTGTTCTCAATTTGATTTTTTTCGACACATTTAAATATTGCCATATTAATAAAATAAAGACTGTTTTTTTCTTGTTAACTATTGTTTGGCTTGTGCATTTTTTGTATATGTACTCTTGCTGAATGTATTCCACCATCATTAATTTATTTATGTATGACTTTGTTCATGTTATCTTTCTCAGCACTTGTATCCGTATCGGGCATGATTAATCTATGCTTATATATAATTATACGAAACCATATAAGTTTCTCCTCGTTCTCCATGTAAAACATATTAGTTTTGTGCCACCATCAATGTAAATGTCTAACACATGGTAAACAAAAGGGTTATTCTAAAGTCCGGTCTCATGTGTCTATGTTTATGGCCATACAATACATTTAAACAAGCAAACAATCCTGAGACCACTGAGGCTATGATGACGAAGAGGTGGCAGATTTGCATATGAATACATGTCTTTCAATTTTATATTTAAAAAGGCTGCTTTGGAAATGAATAAATAATATACTTTGCGAAAGAGTCATTATGTTTAGTCATTTTCTCTATGAGATACCAATTGTGTAGCTGTAACGCCATCTTCATAAAGTAGGTCTCCATATAAGTGCATAGATACAATAATGTTGAATGTGGATGCTCTTTCTGCTTAGCTATCGAACATCTGAGTTGTTGTTTCCTCAGTCAGTTCTGAGGCCATTTTTATATCATGACTAATATCCTTTCATATACTACTTAAAGACTCATTTGTCTTAGTCCACGTTTTCTGCTAT
Source organism: Sinohyriopsis cumingii (assembly GCA_028554795.2). NCBI lineage: Eukaryota > Metazoa > Mollusca > Bivalvia > Unionida > Unionidae > Sinohyriopsis > Sinohyriopsis cumingii. The sequence goes on along the minus strand of JAPYKE020000037.1, from coordinate 6,840,236 downwards.
GTTACGTTATTCGCTCTATAAGGCTTAATCATGATCCAGGTAAATGACCTTGTCAATCGATGGATTTCCGAAGTGTAAATTATTCATAATATCTTAGTCGTAATTTGTGCAACTGTTCGTGGTGGCATTTGGTGGAGACCGATAATACAGATACGTATCCACTCGGCATGGGGTGGACTCTCAAGATCCAACGTGTCTTTACACTCGGCATAGAGTGCCACCTTGAGATCCTAATGAGAATCTGTTTTTAATAGTCACAATAAACATTTAATAATTAGGCCAAACGTGACCAATTTTCTCTCGTACTTTCACACAATAATTCTAGCTTGGCACTTTCTCAATGTCCAATATATACAAGTCGTAGTTTGCCCACATTAGAAATTTTGTGAAATTTCATACTACACACAAATATGCCCTTACAAAGAGCTTTAAATAAAATGTGCATCGTATGACATTTTGAAGCTTTCACAGTCTTTTATTTTCACGAATATAAGAAACCGTTCGAAGCAAAAATCATAAATTGTCTATTTCCATTTTATTATTATTATTATTATTATTATTATTATATTCCAAAATCCACAGTTGAGCAGCGACAGACGTTGTATGTTGTTGTTGTTGTAGGGTTTAACGCCATTTTTCAGCACAAGATAGACTATACATGGCGGCCAGTATAACTGGTGGAGGAAGAACCCTGGAAACCCAGGGAAGAACCACCGACCCACGAGAAGCTACTGGCAGGCGACGTTGTGTGCAATTCATCGAATCAAATTAACAGGTTGATGCTCCATATTAGTATAATATGGAATAAGTAGTGTTTTACAAAGCAGGAAACGTAGAACAAACAAATAAAAATTCTGACTTAACACTGGGAAATTAATTATTATGGCTTATTTGTTTAGGTAATTCCCTTGAAAAATTCTTTTAGTTTTTTTTTTTGACAATTTATTTGAAAAACTTAAGGAGGAAGACAGTAAATTGAAGATATTTGTGAGCCTAGCTTGAGCTCGATTATTTTCTTCGAATTCCAAAGACTTCAAGAGAACAATTGTTGCCAACTGAAAAGATTTTATGCAAATACTAAAAATAATAGTGCTTTATTCAAATAATGACCACACATCACGAAACAGTTCTAATAATTTCACACTTGCGCATTGTTTTGGTTTTGCATTTGTATGATTCCCGAATAAGCCTTTCCAAAGCCGAATGTTCATGCAACACAGAAACACAACCCAAACACCCAAATACAACACAAAACGATACCCAAACACCCAAATACAACACAAAACACAACCCAAACACCCAAATACAACACAAAACGAGACCCAAACACCCAAATACAAATAGCTATTCTTCTCTCAAATTAATAATCACCTATACCTAAAATATGCAGATGATTCCGGGGCCCCGAGTGACCGAGTGGTCTAAAGCAGTCTTCGTTACGGATCACTGCCATCTCAGCTCTGTCTGCGTGGGTTCGAGTTTCGGAGATTATTGGACTTAAGCACATGCTTTTACATCATTACAAATTGCCCTAATGAGTCCTAACATTTTCCACTGATATCATCGCTAACTTTTGATACTGTAAAGGTCTCTCTATCCGATAGTTTCTAACAAATTTGGATTTAGTCATTTATCACACAAAGTTGGACTTTGTCAGTTTTCAAATAACGCTTCACCAGTTTCAGCTATCACTAAGGTCATTTGGTAAATGTTAACTGCTTTGGGCTGTGAATAAGAGTTCATCACTAGGGTCATTTGGTAAATGTAACCTGCTTTGGGCTGTGAATAAGAGTTCATCACTAGGGTCATTTGGTAAATGTAACCTGCTTTGGGCTGTGAATAAGAGTTCATCACTAGGGTCATTTGGTAAATGTAACCTGCTTTGGGCTGTGAATAAGAGTTCATCACTAGGGTCATTTGGTAAATGTAACCTGCTTTGGGCTGTGAATAAGTTCATCACTAGGGTCATTTGGTAAATGTAACCTGCTTTGGGCTGTGAATAAGAGTTCATCACTAGGGTCATTTGGTAAATGTAACCTGCTTTGGGCTGTGAATAAGAGTTCATCACTAGGGTCATTTGGTAAATGTAACCTGCTTTGGGCTGTGAATAAGTTCATCACTAGGGTCATTTGGTAAATGTAACCTGCTTTGGGCTGTGAATAAGAGTTCATCACTAGGGTCATTTGGTAAATGTAACCTGCTTTGGGCTGTGAATAAGAGTTCATCACTAGGGTCATTTGGTAAATGTAACCTGCTTTGGGCTGTGAATAAGAGTTCATCACTAGGGTCATTTGGTAAATGTAACCTGCTTTGGGCTGTGAATAAGTTCATCACTAGGGTCATTTGGTAAATGTAACCTGCTTTGGGCTGTGAATAAGAGTTCATCACTAGGGTCATTTGGTAAATGTAACCTGCTTTGGGCTGTGAATAAGAGTTCATCACTAGGGTCATTTGGTAAATGTAACCTGCTTTGGGCTGTGAATAAGAGTTCATCACTAGGGTCATTTGGTAAATGTAACCTGCTTTGGGCTGTGAATAAGAGTTCATCACTAGGGTCATTTGGTAAATGTAACCTGCTTTGGGCTGTGAATAAGAGTTCATCACTAGGGTCATTTGGTAAATGTAACCTGCTTTGGGCTGTGAATAAGAGTTCATCACTAGGGTCATTTGGTAAATGTAACCTGCTTTGGGCTGTGAATAAGAGTTCATCACTAGGGTCATTTGGTAAATGTAACCTGCTTTGGGCTGTGAATAAGAATTCATCACTAGGGTCATTTGGTAAATGTAACCTGCTTTGGGCTGTGAATAAGAGTTCATCACTAGGGTCATTTGGTAAATGTAACCTGCTTTGGGCTGTGAATAAGAGTTCATCACTAGGGTCATTTGGTAAATGTAACCTGCTTTGGGCTGTGAATAAGAGTTCATCACTAGGGTCATTTGGTAAATGTAACCTGCTTTGGGCTGTGAATAAGAATTCATCACTAGGGTCATTTGGTAAATGTAACCTGCTTTGGGCTGTGAATAAGAGTTCATCACTAGGGTCATTTGGTAAATGTAACCTGCTTTGGGCTGTGAATAAGAGTTCATCACTAGGGTCATTTGGTAAATGTAACCTGCTTTGGGCTGTAAGAAAAAGAGAATATGACTAGTGTTATTGAGATCATGGGACGTGCACTACATGAACGATATCCTAACATAAATGCAAATAATATTTTGTTCGATTCAATCCGTTATTCTAATATATATGTATTCTGTTTTATAATACTTTTATGCAACTTTCCTCCTATAAAATTTACGACATCGATAAATGATTAAGTTGTAGAAAATGTTCTGTAAATATTTTAGCATTTTGCTACTCATGCAGCGAAATAGCTCCTCCCATATCGCAAATTAGCCCCCTGTATTATGAATCTTGTTGTTGTAATACAAATCGCGCTGGAAAATTATGTGTGTGTGTGTGTGTGTGTGTGTGTGATTTGGATTTTTAACATAGCTTTAACAAGTTTTCCGTCATATTGCTATGATGTCTGCAGTGTGGCAGTTTATAGCGATGTATAGCACTGGGACATCATGACAAGACATTTTGCATCATGTCGCACCAACTCACATAATCCTGACACCAGGACGACCTGTCATAACACTAACCTCTTAATGTTGAGCAACAAGCGAGGCAGCTACCAGGACCCATTTTTTGTATGACTTGGCCGGATTTCGAACCTGCGATCTCCCGCACCCGAAGCGGACGTTCGAACCACATACGCCACCGGAGCGGTGCAGGTCAGTCGTGTAAGATTCCCTAAAATATTACTGTATGATATTATCCTGAGGCGTTTGTCTGTTTTATTTTTAAACAGTTCCTAAATATGATGAAATTGCCTCTTACTCTTGAAACAGACAGGTGTCGTTTACTTTCCTAAGATAACCGCTCCGGTGGCCTAGTGGTTAGAGCGTCCGCCTCGTATCCGGGAGGTCGTGGGTTAGATCATCGGCCGATTCACACCAAAGACTTACAAAAATGGTGCTAACAGCTACCTCGCTAGGCGCTCAGCATTAAGAGAATAGTGTTAGGACCGGTTGGCCTGGTGTCAGGATAATGTGACTGGGTGGGACATCATGCTACATGCCTGCGGCATGATGTCCCACTGCTAGACATCATATAAACTGTCAAACTGCAGACATCGTAGCGATATGACTGAAACATTGTTAAAGCTACGTTAAAAATCCAAATCACACACATTCTTAAGACAAAAAAATAACTTCAATTATTTTGATTGTACCACAAAATAATCGGATGATGTGAATATCACACATTCGATATAATTCATTTTGTCGTCGGTGTTCGATTGATATTGATACAGATGTTCGAATGGTTGAATAGTTAAGTCCGTAAGGACTCTACTGTAGGTGTGATTTACGTGTTAACGGATATGAACACTTTATCCGAACGGCTCCAAATTGGTTGCAGAACTAATACAAACATCTATTTATTGTATGCCATTTTATTAAAATATTACAAAATAATTATTGTTCGTGGAGTCTGAAGACATCTATGATGGAGAGTAACCTTTGTTTTGGTCCAGGTTTAAAAGCTGCTGGAAACGTAAACATCCTTAGACGGTCAAACAAAACTTGATAGCTTCGACCTTGCAATGCGAAAAGTTTATTCAATATGGCAGGCAGTTAATACAGATATAAGAGGGTTATACGTGAATGTTACAGTACGCATGTCAGAAGTTCATGGTGATAGCCAAGATAGATTAATAAGTCATATTAGGTCAATGACTACAAATATAACGTTGTACGATTATATTCAACAGTTTTCATCTCGAATGCGATATTTTCATTTTAATTGAGACATACATAATGCGGGATCCAGAATGCACAAAATGACTACATAGACTATCATCCATTCGCGCTACATTTAAACAATTCTTATCCACGCCAAAAAAAAAATCTTCAGCTTTCCGACAGCTACAAATTCTGTGCTAAAATTGTTGATATGCATTTAAAGATCATTGCGGCACTCGGATGTTTGTATTTAGCAATAGAACTCACTTTAAGTTTTAAAGTTTTATAAACTGGCAATGGACTACAGTTTACATCGACTATGACTACACCACTATCCTACTCTCTCCAGCCTGTATAAGCAATATTGAATATGGTTAATATACCAGGATAGTTTTTACAGCGCCCACACACTTTCGGAATATGCTTATGGAAGATTCGTAATGCAACATCTTCTCCTGAATATTAACATGTAATGTGTATTTCGCGGTTGTGCATTTACGAATCAAGTATTCAATATTCTCTCAACTTTTTGCCTCTTTACTATCTTCGACATTTTTTATCTATATATCTATATGTACTGTGATGTGAAGTTCATAATTAAGGTCAAGTAGTAAATGTAAACTACAATGGGCTTAAGAGCTCGATTCATTAAGTGTTACTGAGATCATCGGAAGCAGATTTCAGCCACTTCGACTCAAGATTATTGCTGTAGTTATTATTACCGTACATGATGTCCGTTAAAAGTTTCGTTTTCAAAGTTTTACAATGTTCTAATATAAGCCGAGTGGTCTAAAGCGCTCTTCGTTACGGATCACTGCCATCTCACCTTTGTCTGCTTGGGTTCAAGTCTCGGATTCGGCTAATGTGGGAATGTGAGAAAGCTTGCCAGTAGCTTCTCGTGGGTCGATGGTTCTTATCGGGCTTTTCCCGAATTCTTCCTCCATCATTAATACTGGCCGCCATGTATAGCATATCGTGTGCTGAAAATGACGTTAAACACTACAACAACAACAACAAATGCAACAATGTTCTAATATAAAACTTAAATGTTTTAATAATGTTGTGCAATTTTCCCACCTGTGAAAGCTTTAGTTTCGATCAATTATTTGCATCCAGATATTATTCTGGAAATATTTTGTCTCGCTTGGACGGAAATAAACTATCCCATAACGTGATTCCCATTCCTCTGCACCTACTAATGTACTATCTTTTACACGAAATGTGATATGGATTAAGATGATCACTGACATGTGATCAGAATTTTCACGATGTAAAATAAAGTCGATCATCTGATAGATGAACAAAGTGCATCAAAAAATAATATATAAATTATGACGTAAAATGACTCAGACTGAATACAAGATGTGTATAGAGAGCATATTCAGTGGAAATTATATCAGATTTAAAGGACTACACATTCTGGTTGTTGTGAATAAATAGGGTAACACGACATCTGTACAGACTGCACTTTTATTGGTTGTCGATCGAACGAAAATGTCTTAGCACTGCTTTTTCATATCTATTTTGTGCGTTTCACTTTGTGCACGTCTCTGCAGATTGGATATGCGTTATATATAGTCGTGGACTGTTTTAAAAATCATTCCTAATAACTTGTTTACAAGTCCGAGGTTATTTCCCATATGACGGTTCAGTCAGGTGGGTTCTTTTGCGACGTGGACAACTGTGAACAATGTCACGTAGGCAGTATTGAGACACGAGTCGAGTAGGAAAATACTGCGATGTTGAGCCATAAGGGGGAAGAGAGTTGATCAATTAGCGCATTATTATTTCTTATGTTCGTGTTTTAATATCAGTCTTTAGATATGTTTAGTGTTGTGTTTTTACATTTAATTTGAGAAGAAACATTTGTTTGAATTATTCATTTGAAATAAATGTGCTTATATTACTCTTTGGACTAAAATATTATTCTGAAATTATTGTTAATTTGTTCAAAGAAGTTATGGATAATGCCTTTGTGATACATTAAGTCTGTTGGCACGTCACCACATTCGAGGACCTAGAATTAATTTAGAACATTGGTTTCTTTTGGACTTCTTTTAGGATTATTTTGGATTTAATTCAGAATATCGTCAGTTCCATTTAAATTTTCATTTTATAACTTTAGAGAATTAGTTATTTGTCAAGTTGAACAAACTACGTTGGGTTTATTTCCTGTTACTTAATTTATAACAATAGAGTCGTAACTTGCACAACTGACCTTCACTCCCGATGGCCATTGAATTAACTGAGAAACATAATTTCTGAATCTATTAATCGAACATCAAAGTTAATTTCAGATGAAGCTAACTACTTGTGTTTCCAACTAGATTTCAACGTTCGTGCTTGCAGGGTTTTGAGAACTGGAATGCAATAAATTTTGACCAAGCATGAAACCTACATTAACGGCAGACCAAAAATTGTATCAAGACCAATGCGATATCGTGTTCTGGGATCGTGTAAATTCATTGAAACGAATCCATGTGGGGTTTTCTGAGCATGTGTAAAGAAATTTTTAAACTGATATATGTTCATATCACCGGAGCACCAAGTCTGATGAATATTTCGCGGTGTATGTGTATCAATGCCGTTAAAGGTAACCAAAACATTACAGTTATCTTTGATCACCTTATGGATTCAAGCGTATCGCTGTATAATAGAAATTGCATCTGTGCTTTTATGCCTGCCTCTTGAAAATATTCTGGCTGGGTTTGTCTGTTTTTCAAGCATGACATCGTCGTAAGCCACGAGATTATTAATATTGCCATCAAGATCTTAGACGGAGGGAGCAACATTGACGTCAGTGATAAATTTAACATCTGCATCTTCGGAACGCTCGTATTCCAAAGAAACGTTTGTAGCTTTGTTGAATTCCTTGACGGCATTATAATACCGCTAGTCGCCTACAGATGGTGCCATTAAAGAAAGTTTGTCCCATCTGCGCCATCTCATTATCTTGTTGTTTAGCAACTGAGCTTAACCAAACCCAGACGCACCAATGATAGTGGCGCGAACATTATTTGGTAACGCTGGACGAAGCCTGGTCCAAACAATTCAACAACTCAATTATATTTCTGAACACTTATCCCCGCTGGTGTCTGGTAATGTCTTCCGCTAAATCCGAGACACTTTGGTCAATTCACTTGTCCTGCGTGTTCTGGATTATGATAAATCATTAATTAAATACAAAACGACTTTCCCCTGAAGCGAAATAATAGAACATTTTAAACAACACGTCTAATTTATATGTATGGTCTCCCAATGGTATTGAATTACTCAGTTACTGTAGGTCATACATTTATCACTGTTATCATAATTTGTGAAAAGTCAGTTTGCATTGTTCTATATGGTGCTGCTCTACAAATATTGATGTAGCCCTGAAAGTGGAACGGGTATGAGAGTGAAGTTGTTTGCATTGGCAATATGGAAAATTAAGGGAATGTTGGCATACCTCTATGCTACTTGTATGTACTATAGCTGAAATTTCTTTACATGTGGTAATCATGGAAAATACGCACTATAAAATTTAGAGGGCTATCAAAATGACCGCACCCATGTGGTAAACAATCGACCTGAACTAGTCCAATGGAAATGGACAATTATTAATATAGCGAACATGAATTTTGTCAGATTAGCCAATATCTGCCTCTGAAATATCACTAATATAATTATCAAATATATACTAAGCAAAATAATCTATCGGCAATTTGGGGGGGGGGTGTTTTTTATATTTACCTGCAAGCGAGAATGATCATTTGTATAGTTAGAGGTTTTTGACAGGTGCACAAATTAGATAAAACCAAGCTGTATACTGTGTAAACCAAGTTACGCGCATCCATGACAATAAATGGATTTAAAATTTATTGTAAAAATTCTAATTTAAGGTCCTTTTTCAATAACAAGGAAACCAGTAAAGAACACCTGAAAAATTATGTTTTTTTTTTTTTTAAAAGACAAAGAGCTATGCTACGTGAGTAGTTAATGGGGATCTTATAGGGTCTATGGGATTTATCATTACAAACACCCTTGGGAACATATAGGGTCTATGTAAATTTAACATGGAGAAAAATCGTGGGAACATATAGGGTCTATGGGAATTAACATGGCCAAAAACCCTGGGACAATATAGGGTCTATGTAAATTTAACATGGACAAAAAACCCTTGGGACTGTATAGGGTCTATGTAAAATTGAAACAGGGAGGGTCTCTATTTTTTTTTTGAAATAAAATAAAAAATAAAATAAAAAAAGGGGTAGGCAAGTCAAAGACTATCTCTTTTCGAGAAATATGGCTGGCCCTGAAAAGGGCCTTTGGGTTTTCTTCTTCTTCTTCTTCTTCTAATTTCTTCTTTTCCTCCACCAAGTTCTTATTTTATCTCCTACACTCTTCTTCTCTTTCTTTTTTTTCTTCTCCTCCTCTTCTTTCTTCTTCTCTTCCTCCTCTTCTTTCTACCTCTTTTCATTTTCTTCTTCTTTTTCAATCTTTTCGTTCCATTTGCTTATTCTTATTCTTTCCTCTTCATCCTCCTTCTCCTCCTTGATCTCTTTCATGACACCACTAATCTTGTCCTTTGCTTTCCTTAAGTTATTAATTTCCATCTTCACACGATGGGGACTATAGGAATAATGGTCTTCAACCAGTCTTATTAGCATCTGTTCCATTATTCCTAAGTTGTCTAAAACGTCTTGCAAGGTTTGAATTTTGTCGATTTGGTTTGACGCCATCTTCTTTTTATTCTTTGCAGAATGGTTTGAACAACGAACACTGTGGGTTATTATAGTGAAAGCGCGGACGTGATGGAAAACATCCCCCTAAAAAACATAAAATCGATCTTACCTAGATCATGACCCAACAACGCGCGAACGTGAAGGAAAACATCCCCACTTTTCTCATTTCATATAATATAACCCAAACTATACTCTCCACATACGCTAAGAAACAATAAAGAAACCCATAATCTACTATTCACACAAACTTACTTTATTAGTTACTAACACACAATCACATACACTCCCACTATTAATAAAGAGTTAGTGTTTATTTTCACACTACTCTACCTACACACATTGGCAAATCGATCGTTATTTCTTTTCTAGAGTATTGGGTAGCCCTGAAAAGGGCTGTTTTGTTTGGAACTTCATGGACACCTGGTTAATGGTGGCACCTTCCAGGCCTGGCGCCACATACACATCTTATCCCCCAGTTACTTTTTACCTTTTGGGGGGAGAGAGCAGAGACAGGATATGTCGCTTCAGAATCCCAATTTTCGCTCTCTGGGATTTTGAAATTTCTTCTCTCCTTTTCCTCCTCCTCTTCTTTGTTTCTTCTTTCCTCTTTATATCTTCTTTCTTCTTCTTTATATCTTCTCTCCTCCTCTTCTTTGTTTCTTCTTTCCTCCTCTCTTATCCTTCCCTCCTCGACAATGGCTTCCGCGGCCAGTTCATTTAATATGCGCCTGGCATATTCCAGATGCACATGAAGCTCCAACAGTTTCTCAAGTCTCGTGTTCATTTTTTGGTGTTGATCAATCAACAAGGGTAGCTGGACTGCCGAACGAGTTTCAATTTATACTGAAAGCGCGGACGTGAAGGAAAACATCCCCCTAATAACATAAAATTCATCTTACCTAGATCATGACCAAAAAAAACAACAACGCGCGGACCTAAAAGAAACACTCACTCACTTTTTATGCTACCCATCACTATTTTAAATTTTTTTTATAAATCACTTCAATAGACTATCCACATACACAAAGCAATTCAATCTAACTCCTAATATACACCTCAAACACTAAGAAAAGATATCATTTTAATCTACTATCCACACCAACTTACTTGAGCTCTTACAAACTCAAACACACCAACACATACCCTCACATTTTTAAAAAGAGTTAGTGTTTATTTTCACACTACTCTACCTACACACATTGGCAAATCGATCGTTACTTCTTTTCTAGAGTATTGGGGTAGCCCTGAAAAGGGCTGTTTTTTTTTGTTTGCTATGGCATTCTTTTTTAGTTTCTAAGAATGCGATGTCCTCTGAGGATAGACTTTCTGGCGATAGGTCTGCTTCTTCGGAAAGAGAAGAAGAACTCTTTGGTGTCGATACGACAATCGACAAAGCCTCTGTCAGCTTCAGGTTGTTGCTGCTGTTGCTGTTGTTGCTGCTGTTGCTGCTGTCTCTGAAGTCTGTACTTCTCCGTCCATTCTTCTTTTTCCCTGTTCACTTCTTCTCTGAAGAGCTCTTCTATCAGGTCTTCAGTGATTTTTAACATTCTCACATTCTCTATTTCTTCTGGCTTCGGTATCAGACTGTGTCTGACCCTATGCAAATTCACGTAGGCTTCGTTGAGCTTAGCTAGTTTGGAGCACATCTTCTTAGGAGGATGAGTCGACAATGGATGGCTAGACTGGAAACAACCCCGGTTATTATAGTGAAAGCGCGGACGTGAAGGAAAACATCCCCACACGATTTTCGATTCGCAACGTTCAGTGATTGTCATGAGAGGGATAGTAAGAAATGAAAGAGCATCAATTCAACATTCTTATAGCTAAACAAAAGACAAAAGCATTTTTTCAAAACACAACATTTTTTATTCAAAAATCACTTAACACTAAACAACAACTCTAACATTTTTTAACAATAATCCAACACTATAACATCAAACCATTTTTTTTTCAAATCACTAACATTTTTTCTCAATGGACAATCTACTTTAAACAAGGCTGACAACGTTGTGAATGAAATTGTGATTTCCACTGTTGGAAATCATTAGGCCATTGATGGACACTACGTTTCCTAGCTTGAGACAAAAGATAAGCATAATGGTCACAAAACCATCGATCTACTTTCACATCATTTCTAGAAGAAGAACGAGGATCAAAATGAGTCACTAAATGTTCTAAGGAATAGCCCAGGCTGCGATGATGCAGAAAATACACACAATACTGTCCACACACCAAGGAATCTGTGCCTTGTAATTTCACGTTATTGAATCGGGTGGTTTGAGCATTTCTTCTCATAAAGTCGATGATATCGTCTTCCAAAGGGGGCAATCCGTACGAATCGAAATATTCCACACATCCTTCTTGAGGAAAGTAGACGGCTACCCAGTGGGTTCCTGGGAGATGACTGTCGTCCGTGTTGATCACGTAAGCTTGATGGTCTTTAGGTTTGCGATGAGGGAGTTCATCTTTAGCACAGACGACGGGATTCCAAGAAGACGTATACGAACTGTGGTTCAAAAGGTAATAAAGTTCCCAGGTATCCATTGTTTTGTGCTTTTTCTTCACAGGTAATAATAAGTCGTCAATTCGATCCTGACTTTTTGCTTGAAAATGTCTGACGAATAAACGGTTATTCGTTCTGTTTCCTCACTCTGATTCAGGAGAGTTTCGATACGATGGATCTCTTGAGTGGTTAATGGTGGACAAGAATGTTCACGCAAGTCTTTATACCACTGGTGCAACACGTCTTTGTTCGAGATGAGACTCCAAGCTTCGTCCAGATACTCGTCCAATTTTTCTTCTTGACTTAACATCAGGCATTTATCGTGTTGAATTTGACTGGGATGATCGTTTTGACATCCATAACAATTTTTCTTGATCAATTCAGTCATTTTGTCGACCAAGTGTTTGGCAAAACAGGAGACTAAATGGGCTTCTTGTTCTGGCCATCTCGACTTCATCATGATTACTTCTTCTTTTTCCAGGGTCTCCTCACATTCCATGTCCAAAGTTTCTCCACTAGGTAAAGAGGGATAACAGTCTTCCATGGTTTCTAGTAATCTAGAATGACTTCTCTCAAACTGTTGATTTCTATGGTATTATCAAATTCTGCATACAGGATGACGTTCACTGTATCGTCCAGTGGCTTTGCAAACTGAAGTTCCACACGAATCTGGCCGGATTTTATAGGGTGGAAATGTCCTTCGTCGCTGCCTTGGTCTGGAGTGAAATCGAAAGCCCACAAAGCATAGCCTCCTGCATAATCGTCGTACGTAATGCCGTGACTGGTGTTGGTTCCTAACTGGCCCGTGGCTTCGTACAAGGACAAGTACGATCTCAAGTAATTGTTCTTGGTAAAGTCAGGTTCGAAAGGTCGGGTACACAAGGTCTTGCCATCACGACTGACTTCGATTTTCTTCACGTTGAAGTGCTGAAAGTTGAAAGGATTTTTAGCGAAGTGTCCGTTGAAGGTTGAATTCTCGACCATGCCAAGGATTAAACGTTTGGGTAACTGTCCTTGAAACAGATGATCTTCGATCATGGAATGGTGAACGTTTTCACTTCCACACGTCGTATGGGATACTTGGCGGTTGTTCTGCTCAACGTTTGACTGATGTCGTTACCTACTTTGGGTAACACTTCCACGCGTCGTACGTAGAGTTTGGCCTCTTCGATTTTGCTTTTAGGAGCCTTAGTAGCATCAGCCAACAAATGGAAAGCGGTACTGCTTCGATTCAGTCTGAGGCGGACATTGACCCCGTTCAGCAAATACTTCTCTTGCAACCACATGTCCAAATGCAAACGATCCATCAGTTCTAAACTCCTCTTGTCTAAGATTTTGATTTCTCTTTGCTCAAAACCACTATTGGTTCCATCTACAAGGTCGAACTTGCCCGCTTCGTCAGGTTCCCACAGCACACAGGCATTGAGATGGGTATCCTTGGCATCTATTCCGTACGTCAAGAGATTTTCCAGGTAGGCACGGTAAGGGTAAGTATCCATGCTGCTGCTGACCAGTTTGTTATTCAAGTACAAGTCCACTGAGCTGAACAAGGAATGCATGAAATTGTTGACGGGAGCTATATTCTCAGTGTCATCTATTCCACCATCATCCTTATCTAGAACTTTGACTTTCAAGTACAAGTAACTGCTATTCAAATCGATGTAATCTTCGGGTTGTCCTTTGATTTCAAACTCGATGGGAGCGGAATCGGTCAATGAGGAGACGGGATGAAATTCCACCCACTGGGATTCTTGCATCGTCATCATGGTGGGGGGCATGGTAAACAGATCCAGTTCCGTTTTGGAACAAGCGCAAGACTCTCGGTGCATCATTTTGTTCTGTTCTTTCTCAATAATCGAAAACGTCTAAGTCTCGAACGGTTCTTCTTTTCTTGGCCTTTCTCGCTTGAAGTCTGGTGAAAGGGTGTTTTCTTCGTCGTCTCTTTCTGCCTTGTCCTTGCTGAATGCCTGACTCGGTAGCGTGCAGGGCATTTATAGGTGTGTCTCGTCGACCTAAAATGTCTTTGCCCGTTTGCAGCAAGACATTTTTGCCAGCCCTCATGAAGGCTTCTTTAGGGTTTTGTTTGTCGATGATGACATTTTGGAGAAATTCTTCGCCTTGCGTCAGTGCCGCATCTTTCAAGGCGTGCAATCCGCGTGTCACCATCGGTTTCAACACCGGGGCCACCGAACGAAAGGCCGATTTTAACATGTCTCCTAAGCCGTGTCCTCGCTGTCGAGCCACCCCTCGGTACACTGGATACATGACTTACTTACGAGTCGTGAGAGAACCGTTTTCGAAAATGGAGTTTCACCGTGACTTTTCCTTTGGTGAATGGAATATTTTGTCCCAAATCTCCTTTTATAGTAATGTTGACCGTGTCCAAATACGACTTGCTGACCGGCAAATAGTGAGGATGGACAAATTCGCGGTGAACGTGGTAAGTGTTTCCACCTTCCTCGTCAGCGTTCGCGGCAGAATCCACTTTGAAAGGAATGACACGCAGTAACGGCACGGAGGTGTGTCCCACCACGTTGTACTCCACCACATCGGAGTACACGAACATCAAATTCAGTCCTTGGTTCAGTTCTACCGGGGTACGAAATAACTTGCTAAAAGACTCGTTGTCGTAAACGCTGGGTAATTCGTTGTTCTTGAGTATGGTCATTCTCAGGTTCATGTCTCCGCCCAACATGTCAAACAATTCAGGACAAAATAAAATGGACAGGACTTTAGTCCGTTCAAATTTCATCAAGAAGCGACGAGCTACTTTGTGGTACTCCATGGTGACACTTTTGTTCTTGACAATGTCAAAAGCTTTCCCAAACACGCCATTAAACTTGGTAGCTATGGTGTTGACCAAATGTTGACCACTAAAATAATAGCCTGGGAGAATGGACAAGTGGTAGGTCGACTTTTGAGTTTTCTCATTATATGTTTTAATGTCAGATATGGTAACTCTCTTATCCAACTCCTGTTGCAATTGCTCGTCAAGAACTTCCACATCAAATTTATTTTGATTGGGAAGGACATTGAGGACTTGGGTCGGGTGAATCATTTCTACTAAAGCCACTTCCCAATGGGCTTCGTGATCTAAGGGGATGGCTTGAGGTAATTTGGCCGTGTAACAGCACAACGTGTTGTTGGGAAACACCTCCATGGAACTGTCACTGGGTAAGGTTAAGTAAAATTGGTTTTGGTGACTCATAATTCTAGAGTTCTGTGGCTGTCCGAGGGGATATTACTGGACGTCAGAGGTGTGTCTCCGCCCAAAATGGGGTTCTGGTTGTGGTTGTTGGAGTGGTGACTGGCACTGGCACTGGACACAACGTTCCCGTTCGAGGAGAATTTCAGGGAGGGATTGGGAAGCAGGTAACCGATGCAACTGCTCAATAAAATGGTCCACAATTGTTTGTCTCCTTGTTGCAAACTCAAATTGGCGATGGCTGCCCCGATGACACAATACACCACGAAGATTTGGCAGAAAAAGACGATTTGCGTTTTAGGCACACGTTCTCCACACCACACCCACAAGGGTTGTTTTTGTAAATCTTGCACAGAAGAACTAGGGGAAGGAGGAGTGGTCGACGTAGCTGCGTCTGCTGCTGTGTGAAAGGGCATGATGGTCACTTCTTCTTTTTATAGTCGATGACTTGCGAAGCGTCGATCCAAGAATCGAAACTGGGTGGATATCCTTTCCAACGTACTTTGACTTCTTTGACACGTCGTTTGCCCACTTTACGGGTTCTGCGTTCGAGAATGCTTTCGATGTCGTACACGTCGTCTTCTTTTTTGGTGACACGTTGTAACTCGGGCAAATAAAACGTTCCTTTGAATACTTCTCCGTTCATGTCTTCCAATTTATAGACGGCAGGATGACGGCCATGTACTCGTCCAGTGACGCGAAACAATTCGATTGTCCAGTTAGGTAAGTAACCTTTGTCGAAAGTGCGTTTGGTTTTGCCAATGCGCACCCAATCTCCTACGGTCAACTCTCCACTTTTCTTGGGGACAGCCCTCGTCGGGGACGTACCGAACAGACGCTCAAACACCAACACTTCATTGTCGGGAGTCACGTCTTGCGGGGCACGTCCGATGCTTCGATGGTAAGATTGGTTGTACGCTTGCACCAGGTGCGGTAAGATGTCGATGTACTTCAGAGTGTGGTGATGCGTAAAATATTTCCACATGCGTTCTTTCAAAGTGCGTTGAAAACGCTCCACGATGCTGGCTTTGGTTTCGGGATTCTCGGTGGTAAAAAAAATGAATGTCACGTTTCTTTAATTCTTTTTGGAAAGCTTGGTTCAGAAATTCGGTGCCTTTGTCCGTTTGCCATCGAAGATGGTGACGGCCACTTTGTTTCAACACTCGTTGCAGGGCTCGCACTAACTCGCTGCTGGATTTGGAAGTCAAGGGCACGACCCAGGCAAATTTGGAAAAGACGTCGATGACACAAAACAGATATTTGTAGCCACGATTGTAGCTGGCCAAATGAGAGACATCGGCTAAATCGGCTTGCCATTGATGATCGATGCCTTCCACTCGGGTGCGACTTCTGGCAAACTTGCGTCGAATGGGTTTGTGCAAAGTGTAGGTAGCTTGTTCTTGTAACCATCGTTGCACTTGAGGTAAACGGAGACTTTTCATTCGCGTTTTGGCAGCACGATACAATTTTTGAACTCCTGCGTAACCTGCAGGATGCGAGGGATCGTAGTAAATGCTAGCTAAGACTTTTTCCATTTGTTTGTGTTGATTGGTGTCTTAATAAGGCACCCACTCTTGGAAGAGGCTACTCTTTTTCTCTTGGGGTATTTTCTTGGATTGCAAGGCTTTGCGTGTGCGACCGGCAATAGGTGTCGAAGAGGAGGATGTCTGAGCAGGGGATATCGGTTCTTGTTTCACTTCTGTCTTCACTTTCTTTTTCTCTTGTGAGGAAGAAGGGGTGGCCATCATCTTTTTAATCCATCCAATTCTGGAGGTAGGTGGTGTTGTTAACTTGCGTACTTTTTCTGGTGGAGTTTGAAACCCTTCTTCTTCTTCTTCTTTTCCTTTTTCTGTCTTGACCACTGGTACCGGTACTGGTACTGGTACTGGTGATGGTGCTGGACTTTTCATCAAGGTCTTAAAATCTTTCAAAGTGGGTAGAGCTGTTTCGTCTAAAGCTTTCTGGTGAAAGAGTTGCAGTCGTTGCAAGAGTTGACCGTACTTTTGCGATTTTTCTGTTTCGGACAAATCTTGGCGATCCATCAAGGATTGCAATTCGTGTTGTAACTGGGACATCTCGCTCAAATGGGGATTGGGAGGTAAATGCGGGGTGCGTTGTTCTTGCCACCGATGGTATTCCATCCATCGTTTGTAAGGCACTAAAGCTAGTTTTCGTCCTTCCATGGGGTTGTCAGGGGTCGATTCTGAGATCTTGGAACTTCCGAGGCCTTTTTATCTTGCTCCCACCAGTCCTCCCAACATGGTTCCCAAGACTCCTTTCAGTATGGGGCCTAACAAGAGAGGTAAAATGCCTCCACGTTGGACCAACATCTTCTTTTTTTGACGAATGGGAATTTTCTTTTGAACCATTTGGCGAAGAACGTGACGATGTTTGCCTAAGCATTGTTTCTGGTGTTTGGACAAAGGGATCGTGCCTTTCAAAACGTTCAAACAACATTCGCACACGGTATCGATGACCTCTTTGGAGGCCGTTTGAATGAGTTTTTTTCGTAGGGGTGAAGAAGCTTTGGACAGGACAGATAACAGGTCCCCATGTTTAGCTAAACGTGGTGGCAGTCCTTTCCTTTTCTTTCCTTGGGGTTTTCTGGAGGGTGACATTTTTTGCTTGTGGGTTCCGGGACATTCACCGAACAGACACTAACGTCGATGACTTAACGGACGCCCTTTTATCTTTTTTTTGGGACTATCGCTTTGTCATAAAGGTGACAATGTTTTTCCCAAAATCACCAAGGAATCCTCCCCTTTGTTGACGCCTCTTTTTCTTGGAACGACTGTGTCTTTTCTTAGGGTAATGTCGATGCTTGGCTAAGCGCTTTGTCGGATGACGCGTCTGCCTTTGTCTCTTTCTTTTGTGGCTTCTTGGAGGTGACATCTTTTTTACAAGTTCACTGATACCCCGACTTGGTCACAGGCTCTTTTTATACTGGAACGCGTCGCCACTGATTGTCTTTACGTTTTATCAGTTTGAGGACAGGCATGACACGTCGTGCAGGGGTACGCAACGGACTAAATCGAGCCAGTTCTTGCTTGGACAAATCCAGTAAACTTTGTAACATGCCCGATCTTTCTTGGACTTTGATTTTGGGAGAAGGTACTTTGTGAGCAGCAGCCACTGCCACTAAATTGGAGGGTCCTGCCACTGGGGAAGTTCTTTTGGGGGTCATCAACGGAGATGTTCTTGGTGTGATCAACGTCTCCAAGTACTCTTCAGTTCTGGGTGTCATCAACGGAGAAGTGGATGAACGTGAGGATGCCGGAGACGCAGTCACTGCCGTGGCAGGTCGTGGTTTGCGAGTGTAAGGTTGCGTCCTGGCCGAAGTGCCTCTCTTGCGACTAGTTTTCTTCTGTGGACTTTTCTTTTTCTGGGGACTTTTTCTCTGTTTCTTTTTCTGGGGGCTTCTTTTCTTTTTCCGGGGTGGTGGTGTCTGGTAAGAGGAGGGTCCTGCCACTGGAGAAGTTATTCTTCTTGGGGACCTGGTCTTTTTCTTTTTCTTCTTGGGGCTTCGTTGGACTTTTGTCTTGGGGATAACTTTGGGGGCATTAGGATACCATCTTAAGAGTGAGCGAATGATGACCCCTCCTAGAGTAACGCTCCCTCCAGGTTTAAAAATTTTTTGTATTTTTAGTTTGAGTGTCGATGCGGGGATCGGCCAGTTGGACCAAAGCGACTTTGTTTCGATCGAAAAAGCGTTTGGTTTGATGAGGAATCTGAATGATTCCTTGGAGTAATTGACGTGCCGTCACCGTGAACCATCGTAAGACTTCTTTGAGACTAGCTTCTAAGACACGGGCTCGTGTTTGTGGATCTTTTTCTCGACTGATGCCATACAAGGCACGAATCAATTTGACGGGAAGATGCGACTGAAGGGACGTCATGTTCACACTGTGTGAGACAGACGAAAAAGGGTCTGAGGTTTTTATAGATTTTTTGATGGGGAGTGAAATGAAGTCGAGGACGGAGACGTGTACAGGACAGGCCCTCCGTCTTGGCACCAGTGGTGAAACAAGTGGGTACGAAATCGCAAATCCTCGGGGGTCGTAGGTTTCAAATCGACGAGTAAATAGGCGTGTGGCGTTTGAGTGGCATCGTCGTACGCCTGAGTCAGCCAAGGCGTTCCTAACTGTTTGGCTAAGACTTGCACTTGCGATTTATCTCGAGGGCTTTTAAACAAGACCACGTAATGCGCATTGAGACTGATGGTGCGATGGGCTTTACTTTGTTGAAACAAATTTTGGGTGATGTAAATGACACTGGCATTACGGTGATGCCCTTTGCGCGTGAACCACAATTTAATTTCTTCTTCGTCTTCTCCTAACATGTCGTCGAAAATGACCAAATGGGTTTGACGGGAGTCAGAGACGATGCCGTCGTCTTCTTTAGGAATGCCTTCCACAAACACGATGGAATCGCCTTGACTTTCTCGCAAGAGGCTGTACGCCGATTGCCACTCTTTGTAACACCACACGATCCGTTGAGGTGGCCGATCGATCAAATGATGTTTATGTTCGATCAAACGTTTGACGAATTCGGTTTTGCCTGAACCGCTAGGTCCAGCAATGAGCATGTTAAAGGGATGGCGAAGATACAAAGCCTCCCAACTGGCACGATCTAAGTGTTCGTCGATGACTTTGACAGTAGAGGAAGAGGGAGCAGAGACAGCAGAGGTAGCCATGGTGTGAGAAATGTCACTTGTGACACGAAAACGAACAAGACAAGAGTTTATATACTTTTTCAGAACACGTTTATTGAATGTTTTTTTATCAAACATGAATACGAAAGACAAAAATACATAAAAGCCAAAGGCTTAAGTACAAGGATAAAAGGCACATGATAACGATGAACGTGGAATAAACACAAGTGTCTGTACAACAATCACATCTTTTGGGTAATGTTCTAACCAGTTCAACAGGGGGTAAGGTCACACAAGTGTCCTCCCGAAAGGGTCTTTCAGGTCTGTCCACGACAGTCCTGTCCTGGGTGACGGGTTCTTCTGGCACCGTCACTAACACGGGTTGAAAAGTAACTTTTTTCCTTGAACAACTCTCGTGCATACTGGGCCACTTCTTGGGTCCAAGCCTCAAAATCCCATTCTTTCCAGGCACGGACATCTGGCCAATGGGGATGTAAGTCACAAGCTACACACACATCGTCATACACGTCTTGGGTAGCTAAAAGTTGACGAATCTTTTTTTCCCGTAGAGGTCGAGAAGTATCCAGATGAAAACGCAAGGCTTTGAGCAAAAGGAGTTTTTCGTGACCATTTAAGGCCATGGATGTGGTAAGTACTGATCGTAAAGAGTCCACAAAGAATCGGCTGGTAAACGAAATCCCAAAAA
Organism: Sinohyriopsis cumingii; assembly: GCA_028554795.2. Taxonomy (NCBI): domain Eukaryota; kingdom Metazoa; phylum Mollusca; class Bivalvia; order Unionida; family Unionidae; genus Sinohyriopsis; species Sinohyriopsis cumingii. Next base: position 6,819,659 of record JAPYKE020000037.1, on the reverse strand, counting down.
ACAAGTCACTAAGACACACACCACTTGTCGTCCCAAATTGAATGGATACAGTTCTTGTAATAATCGATGGTAATGATCCACGGTTTGAATATGGTCATTGAGTTCCTTCCACGGAATCTGTTGGATGACATGTGACATAAGTCGTGGCATGGCAGCCTGTTTTTATAGTCTCTTTGTTTCGGAAACAATACACGTACTTTCTAGCCAGAGATCTTCGTTCTCCAGTAGGGAATCTAAATCTTGCATACTGTAACCGAAACTTCGTTTAGAAGTTTCCTCTTCCTCTAAGTAGATTCCACGTAAAATATGTTGATAATCCTTTAACTTGTCTTCCTCAATGTATTGCTGTAGGTGAATCTCGAAGTAACCAAAATAATGAACATTTCGATCATTCACTAACTCAAAGTGTTGAACAAGGTCTGACCACTGAAACAATTTCTGACGAATCAGTTCTCTTATACCATTCAGGTACCAGTGGTTAAAGATCTGGTGACGTAACGGATGCAATTGTTCTTTACGTTTGACTTGTATTTTCACCAGCTCTCGGTAAATGCGTTCTCTCAACTCCACAGGCAAAGCACGAATGTTCTCTAGCAAAGTATCCATGAATAGGTCATACTAAATCCTCTTTGGTCTGACACAAGAAATGTACTCTTTGCACAAACATGGTTTCACTTCAGTGTCAAATTTAAATCGTTGAGTCACTAATCTACACATTACAATTCGTTCAGAAGTTTCCTCTTTCACTAAGTTGACATTGTGTTCAAGATGTTGGTAATTCGTTAACTCTTCCTCTGGAATTCGATGCAGTACGTTTACAATGATGTAGGTAGAATCGTCCATACCAAACCAATCCTTTTTAAAACTAGAGGATCGTTGATCAATGTCTGTCCGATGGAACACTTTCAATTGAATCAATCCTTGTATAGCCTTCAGGTACCAGTGGTTCAAACACCGGTGACGTAACGGATGCAATTGTTCTTTACGTTTCACTTGTATTTTGACCAGCTCTCGGTAAATGCGTTCTCTCAACTCCACAGGCAAAGCACGAATGTTCTCTTGTAAAGTATCCATGAACAGATTATTATGGTAAGAAGTTACTTCAATGTCTCGGTCCCACTAAGGGTAAGTAATGACAATTCGGTGACCATCGAGCATGTTCTAGGTAGGCCGAATCTTGCGGTTCCCAGTGGTGAAGTGTCACATCGCAACTGAAGCACCTGACTTTATCTCCTTCGCCCAAGTAGAAAAATCCGGCTCTGGCTAATTCTTCGGGGGTCGGTCCTCCCAGATACTTTGGCCATTTTCCTTTGAACGATTGAAGACGATTTTCAAAGTCGCAGTATTCCGACAAACGCACAGGAAACGAATATTCGTTTTTCACAGGTTCGTTTCGATGAGGGTTGAGTGACATGGGTAGGAGTTTGCTCAAGGCTGGATGACATCCGTAGGGGGGTAGACGTGAAGGTGAACATTCCCCTTTAAAACGAAACCCAGTAAAATGTCCAAGAGGACGAGCGGCATCACTTTCGCATCCGACAGGTTCGACACGCACAGCATCACTTTCCATGATAGGGGTAGGGGCACTAAAGTTCCCATGATGCTTTACGGCATCGCTCAGGTCACAACGTACAGCATCGTATCCATCGCAAGGCTCACAATCGCACTCGTCTGCAAACTCCGTTACGCAATTACAATGGTAACCACATGGACAATCGCAGTTTCCTTCCGGACATTTTCCGTCGCAATGCCTGGGTCTTATCCATCCAGTATTAGTCACACTAGAGGAAGATACAACTTTTTTACAATCCCCAAACTGGAACGATGTCTCTTTCAAAGTATTCATCTTGTTCGCTCGGTCTTGGTAGTCACAATGAACTATCGATCTTGACCATAGCCCCCTTTTTATACTAGTCTCAATGCAGTCTCCAGCTTGTACATCTTTCCTTTTTTACGTTTTTTATGTCTTGTTCTGGAAGGTACCGTCTCTAAGGTACCGTCAACATTGTACCGTAGTGTGATGGGTGGAAAGGCCATAGAAAGGTAAGGGCAGTGCGGAGACCATCGAGTATGTTCCAGAATAGCTGAATCTTTATAGATACATAGATCCATTCGTAACTTCAGTCCGCAAGCAAAACACTGTACCTCGTATCCCAATCCTGACTCAGGTCCCAAGTAGACAAATCCTGTTCTAGCTAAAATATGCGAAGAAGGTAATCCTTCCCTATCCGTAGGCCATTTCTGAAACGTGTCCAATCGACGGGCACAATCACAATAGTCAGGTAAGAAGACTGGAAAATGGTAGGGTTTGAACTTGGAGTTCTCATCGGGTTTCTCACTCGATTCTTGCTGTGGCGAAGTCATCTTTCTGGTGGGTAACTATCCTCTTACAACCAATGTTTTATACCAACATGTCCATACGGCAAAGTAAAGTGGTTGGGCAGTCTAACTCGCTTTTGGTACACAATTTGATAAACTTTTTCCAAGGGTCGACTGACGATGTGGTGAGTGGGTAAACGTACAATCTTGTTCGGTTGATAAGTGGTCACTTTAAAGTTTCCATCCTCTCCTGATTGCAAGGCTTCTTTCAATACCCCAAAGTTGACCACTCGACTGGTACGATGATTCAGAGTCAGTCCTTTCACTTTGCACGTCGTGTGCACTTCTCCTTGTTTGTCCCGGTATTCGTAGCCGTAATTTTTGGGACCACCACTGACGAAACTTAGAATCTTGTCGTCGGGATGCTCGTCTGTCCAGGCTCCTAAACGGTCTCCTTCGATGTCAGGGTGATGTTGAATCGGGTGATGGATGTAAATGCAACTGTCCGTGTCAAAGTACAGGACGCGTTCTTCTAACAGTTCTAAAGCTTCGTACAATTTTAAGCGAGCATGAGCTGTCACGTAAGCCGCAATGATGACATTTCCAAAGGGGTCGTCTAGTACAAAGTCCAGATCTTCTTCGTAATTGACCAAGATCAAATCCTCGCGAACGACGTCCACGTGTTTCATGTATTTGGTTTTGTCGTGAATCATCTGGAAGTAGCGGGAAGGTTCTGTCAAATATTCCGTCTTGGGTAAACACGGTCGTTGTGCCATTTTACCCCACAAGCAATTTAACATCACTTTGGCAAACGATCGCCTGCCTTCGTTTTTCTCGATGTGGTCTAAAGTGATGCCTTCTTGTTCGTAGTATTTCTCTTTGAATTTTATTTGGTCTTCGGGAGTGTGACACCAGGAAGGATAGCCGCTGGCTTCTTGTTTCAGTTTCAAAAAGGCATCCACGTAGTCGGCGAAAATGCCTTTCTGACTGGGATCACCCTTGTGGTATTGTTGTGTCTTGGGAAAGTGGCAAATTTCGTACACTTCTAACAGTTGGTATCCCATGTCCAGAGCTTTGAACAATTCCACGCTAACCCAGATTCCCGTCAAGGCCCGTTCTTCCTGGCTGTGCTGACAAGGTTGGTCTTGGTTGCACGTTTCGGCACAAGTACGGCACAAGGGAAACATCAGTTTGCCTTGACAATGGTGAGGTAAGACGGGATTGTATAGGTTCGTGGGAGGCAAAACTTTACACTTGATTAAGCCTTCGTATTGTCGAATGTTTTTCAGGTCGATGTGTTCCGTGAACAATTGCGGGTGCCCTACAGGAAAGCGACAATATTTGCACACGTAGGGATACAGCGAACACACGTCCAAGTATTTGATTTCTTCTCCTTTCTCTTCGTCGGCTTGGTACAGCAAACAGGTGGCATTGGTCCTTCCTCCGTACAAACTATCCCTCGGGTTCAGCGGGTCCATGAACTGGTAACTTTCCACGAGGCGTTTAAACTCGGGATCGGTTTTCAAACGGTGATCGTACTCGTGTTCCCACATTTCCACCACTTGGTATCCTTCCTGTTCTAACTTTAGGCGACGCTGACAAGTGTCCTGGTACAAGTCTTCCATGGTCCGTTGTAAAAACTGATTTTTAGTGTCACGGTCAGGGTAGCAGACGGGACATCCGTGAAATAAGCAGCCGTTAAACTCGTACACGATCTTGGGGTTTTCTAAGTCCCAGCCATCGACCGAATACGTTCCGATGGTCTTTTCACCCCCTCCGTTGCGGGCATGCTGAATCCATTTATCTTCCTTGTCGCACAAGTAATGTAACCAACGTAGGGCTTTGACCGAGTATTGACGCTTGACATAGTGGGTCGTTTGAGGGCTGATGACAGCTACGGTGTTTTCAGGCATGAATCGTTGGCGGTACACTAAGGAACACGCTTTGGCAATGGTGCAAGCTTCTTTCAAAGGATCGACCCCTCCGTGTTCCATGAACAGTTCTCGAAATTTTCCACAGCAACGCCGTAAAATGTCCACGTCGGAACGACAATACTTTAGCATTTCTTCCTGAAAGTCGAAAGGGTCCGAGGCGTGAGCCTGGTACCAAGCGTAGAAAGCTTCTCGTTGTTCGGTACGCATGTTGTCGGGGTCGTAATAGTGAGCCTCAGGCAAATGGGGTAGAACGGTATGTTGATTGGCTTCCGTATTGAAAAAGTGTGGAAAGTACCCTTTAGCCATTTCTGTCATTCCAAACGTTTTAGGCATTCGACTCAAAGGCATGGCCAAATAGCTCATCGAATCTTTAAACTGTACTTGTCCCACTTGCATGAAAATGATTTTGGCTCCGTTCAAAGTCACTTTAGGACGTTCGGTGCCATGTTCCGTATAGTATCTGAGAAGAAACTGTCCATCGTATCCGGAGAAATTGTGAGCCATCACCGTGGCATGACGATGACAATCTCCGTAAAGTCCGATGTCCTCTTGGCTCCACGTCTTGTCGATGGGGTCTAAGACCCATTGGGCAAAATCGGCTAACGTGTTTGGCCCCCGAAAGATTTTTTCACGCCCTCCAGGAATCTTGCTGCAGTGAGGGCAATGACTGAAGATAGGTTCTTGAATGCACTTCTCGCACGCTCGATGAGCCACGCAGAAATTAGGAATGTGAATGCCAGTCTCTTGCATGCATTCGAAATCGAAAAATATGAAATTGCCTTTCTTCTTGTGACCGTCGTCTTTCTCTGGTGGGGGTTGGTATTTTTGCACGTAACATTGGTGTTCCAAGTCCACGATGTGGTGACAAATGTGACATTTCTTTTTTCCTGAACATACGTGTGCCTTGGTACTATTGGTACGTATGCCTTGTCCACACGTAGGGCACAATCTCAGGAGTTGACAAGCACATTTCTTCTGTGAACCTTGCGTTTTCAGATGTTGTTGGTAACAGGTAGGGCTGACAAACGTGCGCAGACAAGTTGAACAAGGCACTGGTTCTTCGCTCAGACAGGGTGAAGAGGCCAAACATCCTGAGCATTTCGATCCACAATGCTTGTGTTGCTCTCGATTATTATAACCATGGTCACATTTCTCACAGTAATAACCGTATCCCAGGAATCCGGTGATACTGGTAATGGTATCGAAATGGTCATCGTGATGATAAACGTGAATGTATTTTCCGTCCTTAAAATCTTGCCCTCGAAACAACAGAGGTCCGCGCACTTCTTGAGGGTGCACTTTCAAGGTGTATCGTGGAGCTAGGGCATCTTGCAATTTTTGCATCTCAGGAATGCCACAGGGTGTGTCTTTGGACATGCCAGCTTTTCGTAACAGGAGTTCTGCTTCACTTCGTTGTTTGGCTCGGTCCGATTGTCGAATGTTCTCCCAGTCTCTTTTCCATTCTACCGTGTCGTTCTTGTTGGCATAGGTTCGTCCCACCACGATGGCACGGGCTAAACACATCTGGTCATGAGGATTGTGAATTTGGACAAGGCTACGCTTAATGCTGCAAAGGTCGTTCACCAATAACATCTTTTTGCGTCCGGTCCCTTGAGGAGGAGAGACGTGGGTCATGTCCAATGTGGCTTTTCCATCGGTGATGTCAAACTGGTCATTAGATTGTTGCACGTGTTGAATCTTGTCCATGACTTTGGAAGCGGTCAATTCTGCAGGGGTGCTAAACTCGATCCAAACAGGGGATTTCAAACCGTCGTGTTGTATGGAAAGTCTCAAGCGATCGTCTTCTTTGGGTTGACATTGTCGCTTAAGTGCAGTGAGCAGAGAATCCCACACTCCGGTGATGAACCCTTCTGCTTTCTCTAACGGTACTTCGGACTTGAAATCTTTAAACTTCACCGTGTATTTGTAAGCCGTGGTCCTAAATTTTCTAGAGGAGCGCTTTTCCGTCTCTCGAATAGAATAGTATTTTTCAGGATTGACTAAGGGTGGTGAACTTGGTTTAGAGGTTTCAAATTCTGGTTCACTCATGTCCTCTTCAAAATCACTGGCATGAATTTGTGCCAATATTTCAGCCCTGGTACGAGGCGATAGATCACGTTTCTGCCTCTTACTTTCTTCTTCTTCTTTCTTCTCGAATGAATGGGATCGTTTCATCTTGAAAGCAAAAAGTCAAATGACTCAAGTTCAAACACCATGAACTACTTTATAGTCATAGCAGACCAGCGTATATAAAAGGGTGTGTGTCTTGTCCTTTCACTATTCATTTCACTCTCAAGCCGAGCACAACGATGGAAGAGACTAACCAGATGGAACGTTTCGTCAGAGCTTTGCGAGGGGTCATTAGAAAATTCTCTTCAGACCAGCCTACGGACTACTCTCCTTCCTTTCGAGATAAAAGTCAAGATACTTGCTATATCTGTCAGAAGAAAGGGCATTGGTCTTCAGAGTGTCCAGACCGTCAAAAAACAGGAGCTAAAAAAGACAAAAGTAAAGATACCTGTTATTATTGTAAAGAAAAAGGACATTGGTCTCCAGATTGCCCAAAAAAGAAACAAGAGGAGTCAGAAGAAAAGAAGGATTCTTCAGAAGAAGAGAGGGATTCTTCAGAGGAAGAGAGGGATTCTTCTGAGGAAGAAAGAAGACAGGTGAAGAAAAAGAAACAGGAGAAGAAAAGAAGAAGGGAAGAAAGCGAGGAGGAAGAAGAGGAGAAGAGTGTGACGGTGAAGAAATTCAAAAAACAGAGAGACTAAACAAGGAGAAAAGAAGAAATCAATGAACTTTTTATTAAAGTGTTGTGTTGTGAATTGTGAATTGGATTGTAAAAAATGGAGAAAAGAATAAATGAATGATATAAGGTAAGAGTCTTTGAGTTTTGATTTTAAAATAAGAAGCTACACTCACGCACTCATACACAGACACGTACTATAAGGGTAAAATGGGTGGGGTTTATTTGTGAGTTATTGGCAAATTGAAATTGTATTTCTTTTCGAGAAATGTGGGTGGCCCTGAAAAGGGCCTTTTTTCTTTATGGTGCAGGGGTGAGTTTAAGCAATCAATTTTAACTGCCTTAAGCCTTTGCCACGGCCAAGGCCTACTTCTGGACTGCGTAATGATGATAATGATTGGGTTGAAATCACTAAGGGTGGTACGGTAGGCTTAGTCACAGGGTTGACGTGTTTAGCTCGGGAAGGTCGTATTCTCTTCGGTCGTGATAAAGAAGTCTGATACATTTGTTTCAGACTTCTTAACTCCGCTAAAATTTCCAACAGTACCGTGACCGTTTGATTTTCACCCTCTTGTTTCTTTGCTGCTACTTCTTCTTGCTGTTGTTTTTTTCTTACCTCTTCTTCTTGTTGCTGTTGCTGTAAGAGAAAAGCCTGTTCCGCTTCCTTTTGTCGTTATATAAATTTCTCCAATTCTTCTTTCTGTCTCTGTCTAAAATTCTCCACTTGCGGTAATGAAGAAGGTAACGAAGGTTCAGGAACAAATTCTTGCGAGGAGAGAAAATCGACAAAATCCCAATTCACCTCTTCCGAAAGTAAGTCCGGGTTCCCTTGGGCGGTCTTCTTGTTGCTGTTGCTGTAAGAGAAAAGCCTGTTCCGCTTCCTTTTGTCGTTGTATAAATTTCTCCAATTCTTCTTTCTGTCTCTGTCTAAAATTCTCCACTTGCGGTAATGAAGAAGGTAACGAAGGTTCAGGAACAAATTCTTGCGAGGAGAGAAAATCGACAAAATCCCAATTCACCTCTTCCGAAAGTAAGTCCGGGTTCCCTTGGGCGGTCTCCCCTGTTGGTGCACCCCATTGGATCGTTTTCTGAGTTTCCGTCATGTTGAATCACTGTCGTATAGATTGACTGCACACAAGCGCTAGCGAATCTATATAGACTACGTGACGTCACAGACTACTCTCTTCGGATTGGATGCGGGCTGACTGAATTCTGTAACGCGTGTTCGGATTGGTGAATGAACTCAATCCGTTTCAATCCTTTCTGTTCCTATAAATAAGCGCAGTTCACTGCATTGATTCACCTATTGTAGGAGCCTCAACATGTGGACCGACGTTGAATCTTCAACCCTTGTGTCAACAATGATGTTCAGGACGGACATGCTCATGTATGTCCGATCCAAGTGGACCGTTGTCCACAAGACCAGCAGCAGCCTGTGGATAAGAAGAGTCTATATAGAGAGACAAGGTTGCCTCAAGAGGACTCTGATGTATGGCCCTGCTGTAAGACGAAGTTTGAGGACAAGAAGATGTCGCAAATGCCCTTTATGTTAAGGGCATATTAACATAAACCAAAGGCCCTTTTCAGGGCCAGCCATATTTCTCGAAAAGAGATAGTCTTTGAATTGCCTACCCCTTTTTTTTATTTTATTTTTTATTTTATTTCAAAAAAAAAATAGAGACCCTCCCTGTTTCAATTTTACATAGACCCTATACAGTCCCAAGGGTTTTTTGTCCATGTTAAATTTACATAGACCCTATATTGTCCCAGGGTTTTTGGCCATGTTAATTCCCATAGACCCTATATGTTCCCACGATTTTTCTCCATGTTAAATTTACATAGACCCTATATGTTCCCAAGGGTGTTTGTAATGATAAATCCCATAGACCCTATAAGATCCCCATTAACTACTTACGTGCGTATCTGCTGATCGGAAGTTTTATGGTTACAATGACATTAATACTACATTTCTCGTTCTTCGAATTATGTAGGAAAAATATTCAAGATTTTCGTTATTTAGCAGAACCTTCACTTTATTGCTTCAAATTTATTTCCCTTCTTCATTCTTTGATTTTCTCAATTTTCTTTCCTGATATGCACTTAATAAGCAACACACAAAACGTGTCGTTTTCTCTACAATCACTTATCAATTTTAATATATATATATATATATATATATATATATATATATATATATATATATATATATATATATATATATATATATATATATATATATATATATATATATTTGAATAATCTTTCCATTAACAAAATACATAGTCTTTAATTTGACCTCAGTTCACAGAAAAGAACATTTTCAAAACAGAAATTACCTAATGGACAAAAACCTTCTTTATCGTCCTTAATGTTTCCAAAATGAGATGTTAATCACTATTAGAATGTCTATTACTAAACTTATAATATATACCCTGGACTATGTCAGGTACACCAGGCAAATTGTAGAATAATTCCAGTAACCTAGACCCAGACCCAAATAAACATGTTTGCTTCTATTAATAATAATCCTCATGATCCCATACACGTAGAGATTATTTTAGTTATGTATTAGTTGTTTCCAGAATTAAAAAATTAATAATTCAGCTTAAGGAGAAAATAAATTTAACTTTTGACTAGGTTAAGTCCAAAATAGAATGTTAAATTGCAATAGCATATAATGAAATATAAAACAAATTAAATATTAAAAAACCTAAAGAACAATGCAAATTAAACATGCATGAGAGAGGGAGAGAGAGAGAGAGAGAGATCTGCTTTAACTGATGATCCACGGTATTTCAATATATACATGCACCATTTTGAATTGACAAATCTTCAGGCTTATTTTTGCAGTATGTAAGTAGATTGCTCAGGTAAATCACTCGTAGGATTCGTTACATTTTAGATCAAATTTTGCTTACAACGATGATTGCGTTCAAACTTCGCTCTTTCCGTCCTAGGAACGAGACGATGCCTGAGACTATACTGCTACTTAGAGATTTTCTCATGTCACTTTCCTAAGTGTTTCCCAATTACGTGGCAAAAGATTTGTATTATTTGCTGTCATAAGGTTAATAAAGTAGAGTGCTATATGATGCATTGCTTATCATGTGAGTGTATTCATTTAAGTACTGTATAGCAACATGTACAATGGTTTCATTTTTCAGATAATTTATATGCGCCTGATATTATTTTATTTTGGTGCGCTGTCTAGCCGATTTGTTTTATTCCCGTTGACTTTGCGCGATTTTGTTTTCGTTTCTTACCGACTGTTGCAACACTGGAATAAGGATCAGTACGTGACCATAATATAACATAGAGAAAATAAGTTAATTTACATATAGATTTTTAACGTCTCTTCAAAATTGAAATTTCACAAGCTTCAATACCCCTGATATTTTTTGTTTTATATGCCAAAAAAAATGCTTAATTAATACATGCATATAGAATAATAAATGCAGATAAAGTAGAATATACCTACAATTATGGAATACAATTAGGACGCCATCTAGATACATTCTCTGTATCAGAATCATTTATGTATATATTCAAATACAAATAAGTACAAGTTCTAACACTACTCCCTATTAAACTGAGTTCTGCACCACGATGCAACATCGTTGCAGATTACACCATCCACTTTGATTTTATCCTAACAACTACATATATTAATCTTGAATATTAATAATTCGCTATACGCGAAGTTGCGACATGTTGATAACACTGGACAACAAATTTTTACAAAAGTCATGTTACTGAAATAAAATTAGTCAATTCTTATCAATTTTTATGTGCTGAACACGAATATGACAGTCAAATTGCAAAATTGGCTCTAGTTATTTTGTAATCTGCAAGAAATTAATGTTTACATAACGAAATGCATTCCAATAGTAAAAGGTCAACTGTAATAGCCTACCTATAAAAAATCAAGTCATTGACTACATCTTAGATTTCTTCGCCTGTCTCTTGTACAGCTGTTCGGGAGCATCTCTGAGGAGTGTCCAGCAGTAGTCAGCCAGCATTGTAGTGGACCATTTTCCCTGGTATCTTTGTTCCATTGTTGCGATATCTTGATGAAAACGTTCGCCGTGTTCATCACTAACAATACCACAGTTGCTAGGAAAGAAATCCAAATGGGAATGAAGGAAGTGAATCTTTAGAGACATATTGCAGCCAAGTTTCTTATACTTCATCAACATGTCTTCTACTAGTTCCTTATAGTTTTCTGCCCTAACATTTCCGAGGAAGTTTGTAGAAACTAGGCGAAAAGCATTCCATGCTTGTTTCGCGTCACCTTCCAGCAAGTTGTTGAACCGGTCATCTTTGAAAAGCTCTCGAATCTGAGGACCCACAAAAACTCCCTCTTTAATCTTTGCTTCGCTGAGTCGAGGGAATTGTTCATGCAGGTATCGGAATGCTGGCAAAGTCCGGTCAATGGCTTTCACGAAGTTCTTCATCAAACCTAGTTTGATGTGAAGGGGTGGTAGCAAGATTTTCTGAGCCTCAACCAGAGCTGGGTGTTGGATATTCTTCTCTCCAATGGCTACATTCTGCCTGTGAGTCCATTCCTTCCTCATGTAGTGCATTTCCCTTGCTCGGCTATCCCACTCGCATAAGAAACACATGTATTTTGTATATCCTTGCTGCAGTCCCATTAAAAGGGCAACTACCTTCAAATCACCACAGAGGTGCCAGCTGTACTTGTTATACTCAATGGAATTCAGTAGCTGCCTTAAGTTATCGTATGTCTCTTTCATGTGGACAGCATACGCTACTGGAATAGATGGAAGAATGTTTCCATTGTGCAAAAGCACAGCCTTGAGACTCAGTTTCGAAGAGTCCACAAATAGTCTCCATTCTTGTGGGTCATGAGTGATTTTTAAAGCATTCATGAGGCCCTCAATATCGGAACAGAATATCAGATTACTTTCCTTTCTGAAGAAAGGCTCCAATTGCTGGTGGCGCTTTCGATATGCAGTAATTGTGACATCTTCTTCTAGAAGATTCCATTGTTGGAGTCTTGATCCTAGCAATTCTGCCTTGTTCTTTGATAAGTCCAAATCACGAATCAGGTCATTTAGTTCTTCCTGTGTTATTCTGTGTGGGGTTGATGATGCACCACAGTGAAAATCTGGATCACTGCATGCTGATGGACCAGGAGAAGAACAGGTCGACTCACCTTTGTCTTCGTCAGATGAATCAAGAGAATATTCTGCTGGAGGTTCTGGAATAGGAAGTCCCTCACCATGTGGAACTGGTCTCAATGCAGACGGAATGTTTGGGTAGACTATTCTCGACTTCTTTCGCTTCGTTATTCCGCCGGAAAGAGGGGGAACCAAGCAGAAGTAACAGTCATTTAGGTGGTTGCTTGGCTCTCTCCACACCACTGGGACTGCAAACGGCATTGGTGACCTTTTGCAATTCAACCACTGTGAAAGCTGTGTTGTACATGTAGCACAGCATATATGCGGAGCCCAAGGCTTGTCTTGGTCACCAACCTTGCATCCGAAGTAAAGATGATATGCCTTCTTCACTTGAGAATTGATACTTTTCTTCTGGTTGGCAAATGTCACTTCCCCACAAATATAGCAAAAATTGTCCGCGGTATTAACACACTTTCGAGGCATTACTGTTCTTTATTGTACGTAAATGGATAAAATAATAAGTTTTATGTAACAGTAGCTTGAACTGTCTCGCACAACGTCTAAAATATTTTAAATGCTGAACCTATCTGATTGGGCTTTATATAGTACACTGCTTACGTCAGCTTCAGCAGCCGCCTGGCATTAGTATAATAGGCCTACACATGTATAGTACACTGCTGACGTCAACTTACTTCAGCAGCCGCATGGCATTAGTATTGCATTGCATCAGAAAATGGTGCAATCAGCTGTGGATGATGTGAGCATGATGGTATTATGCAATGTTACATCATTATTCCGGATGTTGCTGCAGTCCTACTGGAGAAATTTACACAGTGAAACATAGAAAATGAGGTATATGAATATCTTCAAAACGAGAGCCAATACAAATTTTTCACGGTTATATTCGTGTTCGGCACACCAAAATACTACAGATTAGGGCCTTTTCAAGTCAGTAATGATTTCACTGTTGACCAGTGTAATTCAGCTATACATAGAAGATTAAATTTCTACTAGATCAAATGCACATAATGTATAACTCTCACAACTAGTTAGGAAAATGAGACAGTTTCGGGCGAAGATAATCTACCTCATAAGCCTTTGCTCCAAAATCTCGTCTAAATTTCCTATAACTCCTTTCTTCCATTTTTTTTTACTTTTTTTTTGGGGGGGGGGAGCACCAGACAGATGCCCACCCCCATTTTCTAAAAAAGGTGTTTTTTTGTGTTTGTATATCCCCCAAAGATGTTGGTGTTTGTATTCTTTTATATAAAAGAATTTTGATCAAATTTATTTACTCGCAAATTTTGCATGGGGTATTTTTTCTCTCTCCATAGTGTTATCTAAAGGGTTGTTCGTCCGATCTAGGTTTGTCCCTAGTCGGAGTCTCTTCCCTTGTTGTCTAGCAGTGACCTTTGTCAAAGTCCCCTACGTCCTGTGTATGCTATTTGTATGTTTGGTATGTTGTTTTGTGTGCTATAGATGTATATGTTAGGACAGCAGCTATATCAAATTTCCACCTCTAGTTTTCATATTCTATGTTCGGTTTGTTTAGGAAGAAGAGATTTGCTGAATATTTTTATTTGTGGACTTCAATCTATTTTTTTTTAAATTAAATTATACATTTTGAAATCTATGAGTGCGAAAGGGAATCGGTGTCTTTATATGGTATAAAAGAAATCCTACTGTTTCATGTCTGCGATTTGGTGTGGCGATTCTCTTTTTCCCTCAGATTTGATTTTAAAATTGCAGACATGTACTCAATAAGAAGCCACATATTCTTTATTTCTTATTTATGATTCTCTTATTTTTGGAGCACAGCCCTGTTAACATTTACCCAAAACTGGTGTATTTCTTTTCAAAAATAAAAGTGCTTCTTTATTTCCTATTTCTTTAGAGTAGATATCAAGTAGTAGGTATGTCTAATCTATCTAGATTGACAAGGGTTCTAGACGGCAAGTAACTTTAGTATTTTTTGTAGACACCCGGTATTACAAATCTTATTCCCCATTTGCTTGTATCGTTTGTCTATATCCTGCATGATGGATTTTCTAAGGTTCTTTCGCAGTCATGGCCACTTCGCGTGGCGCCTTGTGAGATAGCCCTGCGATGTCCATGTCTCTTACGTCGCCATCATGCAGGTCCCTGTATCCCACTATTTTTAATTTAATTTGGGAAATGAAAGTTATGGAGTGTGGAGAGGGGAAATAAGCAAAGGGAAAGAAAGGATTTTCCCTAATGAAGGCGTCTTGCATAATGATATTCTTTTATTTATAACATCGGGTATCCACTGTTAATTAGTTTTGGCAGTGTCAGATTAGACCTCTTTTTATTCGTCGCTCAAGTTATGTTCAAAGCCTATCTAAAGTAAACGCAGTGTATACAGGATCTACTACTACTTATCCCGTTACATACATAAGACTCATCGCGATGACTTCAACCATACAAAAAAGACCATTAAAATATCATTTAAATACGGGGAGGGGGGGGGGCGGTAGAGATGAGATTAGGGCTCCAGACCGTGCACTGGTGGTACAGACCCCTTCTTTGGGTTGTAAACCGAAGGCCTCCCCCCATCTCCCTCCCCTTTGGTATAGTTCCATTAAACCTTCATGTTTTGTTTTATTATTCCGTAGACTAACATAGTTATTATGCTATAGCAGGAACTACTCAAAATATATTCAAAGTGCTCCTTACATACATACAATTTTAAATTGCTAAACAATATTAAAATATCTGGGGTGAGAGATGGAGTTAGGGCTCCAGCCCGCGTACTGGCGGTACAGAAACCTTCTTGGGTTGTATACCGAAGCCCTCCCCACATCTCCCTCCCCTTTGGTATAATTTCATAAAACTTATTTATAGATCCCTACATGTTTTATTTTATTATTCTTATAACTTGCCCGCAGGCTAACATAGTTGTTGTAATATAGTCAATTATTTTTAAAACTACTTTATTTTCAAAATTTACTTCTGTATATAAATATTATGTCTGTCGTACTTATATTTTTTACATATTTCCATAATTAACATTATCCTATTTTTTTTTTACATATTTCCATAATTAACATTATCCTATTATTTTTTTGTTTTATCACATTGGGCGATCGTATGGAGTTTAGTGAAATTAACTACTTTACATAAAAAGGCACTTTGGTATTATCCTGATAATACGACGTCTAATAGCTTGTTCGGCTGTGAACCAGGCGTTGTGAGATATTTAAAAATTATACTTTGTATTTTTACAGATCTTATTTTTTCCCAATTAAGACAAGTTCTTTCTCAGTTTACCCCACCCCCAGTTGTCCTGCTCTACTTTACATCTTATTTTTTGTTATGTCTTCTCTTATCCAGTATTATGTATTTTTTGTATCTTGTTGCCATAAATCTATTTTGTCTATGTATTTTAGTAAAATTTCTTTAGTGTATCTGATCTTTCTCGGCACTTGGAGTTTTTTTTTTGTAAGATTGTAACTTCTGGTCGCATCGTGAAGCCAAACCAGTAGATATATAATGCTTCCCATGCTGTCTTAGGTTCGGATTGCAAAGTTTTCAACCTATTAATTATGTTATATATTTTCAGCAGTAATCCCAGGCCCTGTCTACTTTTCGCACTAAATACAGAGTTCTTTAATAATGCAGTGTGTTTTACAATTCCATATATAGTCTATACTACCCTTTTCTAGTTTATTTAGAATTTTATTTTCCTTATCAATTGACCTGATAAAAAAAATTATATTTGAATAGAGATATGTTTTGGTCACTTAGGCCCGCTCCATTATGCATAGTGGCGTTACAGCCAAGATATTTGCATTTTCTTTAATTTTTGATTATGTGCTTGTGGTTTTCTATTTCGTCTTTCCTTCCAAAAATTATTCCTATGAGCTTTCACTTTGTCTCTCAGGGGGTGCGGAGGAAGCCCTGGGTGGTTACCTTGCCAGTTGCCTATTTTCAGAATTTCGGTCTTATCGTGATTTATTTTAGAACCTGATGATTTCCCGAAATTTTCAAATTCTTTCTCCAGATGTTGGTATTTTGCATCTCTTATGAAGTTTGTACAATCATCTGCATGTTGGAGCATTTTAAATTCCTCTATAAGATTTGGAATTTCTATACCTTGTAATTCAGGGTTGTCTCGTATTTTAGGACTTAGAATCTCAATTGCTATCACGTATAGTAGCATTGATAGTGGGCATATTTGCCTCACAGCTCGTTGTATATCAAATTCTTTCGTACATTTTCCATCTACCTGTATGCACGAGGTTATTCCTGTGTATAGGATTTCAGTCCATTTTCGGAAAGTTTTTCCGAAACTAAATTTCTCTAGTACTTTCTGTATATAGTTGTGCTCTAATCGGTCGAAAGATTTTTCTTGGTCGAAAAATACCATGGCACCTTTCGTACCTGTTTCATTTATATAATCTATTATTGTTTTTAGATTTAAAATTTTACTTTGTATGTGCCTCCCTTTCACCCCACAAGTTAATTTTCCCTAAACCACCCTTTAACCTGTTTGTTAAAATCTTACTTAAAATTGTATAATCTGTATTAAGCAGCGATATTGGTCTCCATTTTTTATATATATCTTCCATATCCCCTTTCCCTTTATAAATGACTGTTATTACCCATTCGCTCATACCTTTTGACATGTGATTCTTATTAAAAAAAGACATGATTATATAAAGCATTCAGGATTGGCGTTATTTCACCGTGGACTTTTTGTTTGAATCCCACGGTGAGTCCGTCTTTCCCTGGTGATTTTCTCTTCGTGAGTGTAGATATATTCTTCATGATTTCTTCATCTGAGATGACATCTTCACACAGGTCCCTGTGTTCTGTTGTTATCATCTCACAGTCGACATCTTTTAAATAATAATCGATTGTATTAACATTAATACTTTGCGTAGTATACAAGTCTTTGTAATATGAAAATATATTGTTTAAAATTTCAGACTTTTCCGTGTGGATTTCATTGTTTACTTTAATTTTTATCTAAAATTTTATCTCTCCCCCCCCCCCTTCTTAATCCTTTCGTCTGTAAAGGCCCTGAGCTTTATTGTATATTTCCGTAAATTTCCCTGCTCTAATTGTTCTTCCCCGGAACACTTCCTCTTCTATTCCCTTTATCTTGATATTCAGTTGTTTTGTTTTTCTTCTTCATCTATATTTTTACTTAAATATATTTTTATTTGTTCTTTGTCTTTCTTTAGTTTATCTGCCCTTGTATTTGAGCATTATATAGCTTTTCGTTTTATTGTGTTTTTTAAATGTCCCATTCCTTTATTTATAAAAAAATTTCATTCTTAAAAGCTTCAATTTAAGTTTTTATTATATTTACAAATTCTACGGCGTTTAAAATTTCACTGTTTGATTTCCACTGTCCCGGTCCCCATTTACATCTAATTTTAATTTTAATTTTTAATTCGATAAAAACCATTTTTTGATCAGATAATTTAAATCAGTTATTATTACGTTTTTATATATAGTTCAATTAAAATTTGTTCCATTCCTTTTTACTTTATATTTGGAGAGTGCTCTCCCCGGTTAATCTTTTCAGAAGATTTGGGGAGGCCTTCCGGCCCCACTTATAATTTTTTTTATTAGATGGTTTATAGATGAGATGTTAATCTATTCCAGACATTCGTCATCTCGCAGTAGAATCGTTTCGCTCTTTTTTGCATCTTTTTCTCGTCTCTGTCTCTTTATGGCTCTTTTTCTTTGTTTATCTATGGCTGCTTGTTCTGTCGAAATTGATGGGTTTCGTTCGGTTGCTATTGTCTCTGGTATTGTTGTTGTTATTGTCTCTAGCATTGTTGTTGTGGTTGAAATCATGTAACCTTGACAATCGTCATAATCTTCTAGGTACTCATTTATCTGGTCGTCTATCCATTGGGCTGGTTCTGGTTTACCTTGTTGTGTGTTTCCCTTTTATGTAATTGACTCTTTGTTTCTCTGTTCTTCCTTCTTGGGGTTCATCTGCTTTATGTTTGCCTTGTTTCGACAATGTCTTTTGTTGTTGTTTTTGGTCTAGGTGTTGTCGTTGCTGATCTCCTAGTTGGTGTTTTGGGTAATAATTCCCTTTATTTGTTTCTTGTAGTTTTTGTTGCTCCATCTCTTGTTTCTCTTTTTCCATCTGATGGGGGTTTTTTTTGGTTTTTTTTGTCAAATCTATTGTTTTTGCTGTTCTTTATTGTTTTGTTCAAGGTTCTGTTTGCCCTCATTTTGTTGCACTTTCTGTCTTACTGTCTCTTGTTGTTGTTGTAGTAGTATTTGTCCTGGCAGTTGTTGTTATTGCTGTAGTTTGGTTGGGCATTTGTGCGGAGTATGCCCCGTCTCACCACATCTGTTACATATTCTATGATAGACACAGCCCTTATACCATGTTTTAACCAGAAAACTGTATAAATAAAAGGCCCTTTTGATTCCCTTCAGCTTGGTCTTTTTGATTTCAGGTATTCTGATTCCATTATAAATGGTAAATGCTGGGACTTTTGCCAAAGTTGAGTTTTCTACTTTGATTCCAAATTTCTTTTCGAAACACTTGACAGTGTCCTCTAGGGGTATCTCCATTGGGATATGAGGCAGCTACAGTTCTCCTGTCCATTTCTTGATCTTCTTCGGTATTGGTTCCGGGTTTTTTTCACTGCTATCATTTCTCCCATGATGTTTATTTCTTTATACTGTACGATCGGTGTGTTCCCTCTTGGTGTAACTATGTAGCCCTCGTATCTCTTTCTATGTACCGAGTGGATTTGCTGTACTATGTCCGGGTTCACGACTCTTACAGCAATTATTACCGTTGAAGTTCTTGGTACCCTTTCTCAAGCAAGACATACAAATACTTACATGTTGTCTGGATTACAGGAGAAATAGCTTTTATTAGGAGTACTGTACAGCAATGCACCCATGTCTCATGTTCGAAATAAAAACAAGCTATGACAAACTGTACAGAAACAGAAATAGGTAGAAACAAAATCATACACAACCTAAAACCCAAAATGACCAATACCACGAAAACCTTTATCATGGTATGTTGAAATATATCAGTGGGAAGAAACTGACATTGCGAAAATGGCTATACCACATATATCTCCATAGTGGCAAGATAACTTTTAGAACTATTTTCTTTTCCAATATAACATATCGAATTCAAACCAGAAATATTCCAGAATATTTAAAAGTATAATGAAAACATTCATGTGTGTGTGTGTGTGTGTGTGTGTGCAACCACAGTAATATATAATGCTTTGTAAGAATAACTATAACTCGTAGTCTAGGCTGTCATTACATTTACTTCACGTTTCTTGATGACTACTGTCTATGTCAACAAAACATCGTTTAAACAGCTAAACATCATTCTGATTGTTTTAGAAAATATTTTTATGTTTGATATCTGACAGTTATCTGAGCGAGATTAGTAATCTCGTTGTAGCTGTTGTTGTAGTTGTTGTAGAGTTTAACGCCATTTTTCAGCACACGATGTACATGGCGGCCAGTATTAATGGTGGAGGAAGAATCAGGGAAAAAACGCAGAAAGAACCACCGACCCACGAGAAGCTACTGGCAAGCTTTCTCACACACCTACAGTGAGACGGTATTGATCCGTAACGGAGAGCGTTTAAGACCACTCGACCACTCGGGGCACCCCTCTAAGTAGTGATAAGAGAAAGTATTAAAGCTGATGGATTCCTTTATAAGACGTTTGAGATGGTTCCCTTTAAATAACACACACACACACACACACACACACACACACACACACACACACACATATATATATATATATATATATATATATATATATATATATATATATATATATATATATATATATATATATATATATATACTAAGGTACTGAATAAACCCTAATACTACTATATTTTTGTTTTTGCACGCATCATTCGCTTTAGGCAATTGACATCTTGAAAACAAGAGATCACGGACACTTGAGTGATTTAAGTGTAGGAATAACTATAACTCGTCCTCTTCAGGCGTATTTACTGGTATGAGTGAGTTGTAGCCGCGAAAAGGTGTTTAATAATCACCGCGAAGGAAATGACAGTGAGCGGTGGTTTCGGAGCTTAGTAATAAATATAATCATCACAATAACGAAATAACGTGGAATTCTTATCGCATCTGATGGTGACAAGATACGTGAATTTTTCTCCATTGTATCACTGACACAATCTACTGAAACAATGGTGATTTATGTCATAAGCAGAAGTATCCATCTTCCAATGACAAATTTCATAAAGTATGTCAGAGTAAACCACATTATGGATAAAAATATATAAATAAATGTGTTGAAAATAAGATGAATAATTTTATTGTTTAAAGTCACTTACATATTGAATCTCTTTTCCTACTGTGTTGTCTGCATTTTTATAATTTTTTATTTGATATGTAAATTTTGCAGTAACGTATTATATGTAATGTCACGAATCTGCAGGGGGGTCCCGAGTGGCCGAGTGGTCTAAAGCGCTCTTCGTTACGGATCACTGCCATCTCACCTCTGTCTGCGGCGGTTCGAGTCTAAGATTCAACCAATGTGGGCATGTGAGAAAGCTTGCCAGTAGCTTCTCGTGGGTCGGTGGTTCTTTCCGGGGTTTTCCGGGTTCTTCCTCCACCATTAATACTGGCCGCCATGTATAGCCTATCGTGCTGAAAAATGGCGTTAAACCCCACAACAACAACAACAACGAATCTGCAGTCATAAACTAAATAAACATAAATTAGCAGAATCATTAGGTGTTCTCAAATATAACAAATAATTTAATTATCAAAGTTCTAAAATAAAAATGTAAGATAAACTTAACTGTTCTTACGAAATACCCGACAATGCTTGGCTAGACCACCATAGATTCCAGTATTATTCAGGTTACGTGTTTGGCGTATCATATTATTTTTGTAAATATCCTTTTTCCTTGCATCGCTTGGCGCCTAAATTGCTTGCGCGGCACATGCGTAATACATGTTACCGCACGCGACTGTATTTATATGCTTGAGTTGTTTTACCATACTTTTAGTTTAATTCACCAAGAGTGTATGGCTTATGTAATTTGGTAACAAAAGATGATAGTACGATTCAGATTATTGACAGGGATATGAGCATATATGCAGTACTCTGTTTGCAGGTTATTTTGTCTCTATTATAATTATTATTGAAAATGTTTGTTTTTTGTATATAAAAAACTCATATGACTAAATAATAATAATTTTATTTAACCATATGAGTTTTTGTATATCATATTTTTTATTTAGCCAATCAATGGTATGCCATTCGTACATTACAGAAAGTCGAACATAAGGAACTATTTCAGGTATGTTTATACTGATTAGTTTGAAACGCCCAGATGCTAATAAGCCGAAGATAATCAGAAAACATTATTTGGAAAGTAGTTTTCTCGTATTCAGCTTACTAGGTGTGGATAACTAGGTGTGGATTTATAGGTGCTGGCTAACTAGATGTAGCTAGAGACTGATGTAGTAAGGAGAGATGAAAGACCGCCAGGAGAAGTGTCAACGTGTGAGTGTGCATGGAAAGCCTTTGTGGTTAAAGTGGCCGAGCCGGGAAAGTGGGTCAAGAACATATGAAATTTCAAGTAAACATTGGTCATATGCATGATAAAAGTCATTGCAGTGTTTGACTATAGGGAGAAATGTCATTGTAGTGTTTGACTATAGGGAGAAGTGTCATTATAGTGTTTGATTATAGGGAGAAGTGTCATTATAGTGTTTGATTATAGGGAGAAAAATCATTATAGTGTTTGACTATAGGGAGAAGTGTCATTATAGTGTTTGATTATAGGGAGAATTGTCATTATAATGTTTGACTATAAGAGTAATGTCATTAAAGTGTTTGAATATAAAGATAAATATTAGTATAATGGTTGACTATAAAGAAAAACGGCACGGTAGTATTCGATTAAGACAACGTCATGGTTATTGAATATTCCAAATAATTATTTGCTATTCATCATTGTTTTCCACTATATCCATATTATGTACCTTTGTATTTATTTCAGTGTCCCGTTTCTTTATTTTACAATCATTAGTGCAAGAGGACAATACATTTTTCATTGTCACTCACATACGTCTTTCTTATTTCTTAAATCCAATTTAGTCTCAGAGGGTGATAGCTTGAATAGGTTACAACTGTAATATGAACTAAATCCAAAATAATCCTAAAAATAAGTTATATTCGAGTCCAAAAGGATCGAATGTTGGAAATAAATTTCCGATCCTCGAATGCGCTGATCTGCCAACAGTCTTGGCACATCAAAATGACATTGTCCAGATCTCCTCTGAATAATTTACAATAGTGGAATAAGGTCCTTATGATTCCTTTTGAATAATCCAAACAAATGTTTCCTCTCATATATGTAAACCCACAATTAAATAAATCTGAACAACAACAACAAATACTACTACTACTACTGCTGCAACTATTACTACAAGAACATAGTAAATGAGACTCCAAAAATAGGAATCCGAGATAGGAACGAATCCAAAATAGGAATGAAATACTTGTTCTGTTCTCTTCAAATATACGTCTCCAAGTGTATGTTACGGTTATATGTTGCAATATACAAGTCACAGACCCTACTACTCATATAGTTCACAATATCTACACAACTGACCTACTCTATCCAATGGAAAATAACTTAATTCTAAAGAACCCATCAGCCAATAAGAAATTACCCAAAAGTGTCAGCATTTCAATATATACTTTGCACTTAAATTGTCAACACCAATTTTTAGCTTAATATCTATACAAATAATCTATACCAATGAACAAATAATAACCACGAATTATTTTGTTTAAAGAAACTTAATACAATTTAGTCATGAACCTAAAAAGGACACAACGGAGGCACAGTCAT
This sequence comes from Sinohyriopsis cumingii, assembly GCA_028554795.2. Lineage (NCBI taxonomy): Eukaryota > Metazoa > Mollusca > Bivalvia > Unionida > Unionidae > Sinohyriopsis > Sinohyriopsis cumingii. The sequence continues at coordinate 6,796,636 of JAPYKE020000037.1, read as the reverse complement.
GTACCAAAAGATTGCAAAAATGAAGATATACATAGCGATGAGTTACATCACGCTTCTGTGATCTGTTTCAGTGCAGAACAGATTTGTTGGTTTAAACTGTATTTAATTGGTGGTAACATTCAACTTCATCCTCTTCGGAGATTCCAACAACCCACTTAATATTTTTCTGTAAATAATTGTAACAAGAGCTGACACGGTTATGCTTCCTGTACAATGCTTCAAACATAATTGGCAAAATAAATATAAATGTAGTACATCCTGTCTGTTGGTACCAAAGGTGGAGAGAGAATCTTCCTCTAGTTTGAACCCTTATAATTCTCCTGCCGGGAGAAAGTATTCCCTTTCCTAACATGGAATTATTGAGACAAACGGAGAAATTACTATCTTGCACACCAATAATGTACTCTGAAATCACACTGCCAGGTGGACTTGTACGATATCGACGGCCCCTAGTATTCTAAAGTGTTGGCTTTTATTATGAATCAATAAAAGTGTGCAGGTGTGTGGGAATGGTATAAGTTGATTTCACTGTGCACCCGATTATAATAATAAGCATTTAAATACATATTGTTATTGAAAGTCCATTGTTTTGATGTGGGTGGGCATTGTCCAAGAAAGCTGTTTTCCACATAATTCCAATATATCCGTCTGTCAAACGCAGCTAGTCATAAATTGTTAGCTGCCGTCAGTCTTATATTTATCAACAGTTCTTGGCATGGATCATCCTTTACGCAGGAAATCAGCTCATATTTTGCATTTCTTGCATTTTGCAAAGGTTCCTTGTTTGTGAGAACATTGTTTCTGGCTGCTACATATTTGTCATTTTCGTCGATGATGATCTTAAATTATTCTTTGAATATCTTGTTGTTGTATAGACCTTTTCTGACACCTTGTCGAGGATAGTATTAAACTTTGCATTGGACAACAAAAAAATATTGTGGTCATTGTGGTGCTTCTATCCTTCGTGTTCGGATGCCGACTAACGAATCACCGGCTTTTCAACAACCGACCTCAAAACAGCAACGCGATTTTGGGGACCGTTGTAATGGCAAGTCGATAAATGTTGACAACAGGTTGATTCAGCCACACTGTTCGCTACAACCACAACAGAATGTCGTTGATCGCATTTATGGCGCGAAAGTACCTTCTGTAGAGACCACGCCATTGAGAAGTCTCAGCATGTATGGAATTCTCAAGATCCAAATTTTGTTTCAAGCTAAGTTGTTGGGGATCATCTAGCTAACAGCTGGTTAGCTCAGGGCGCTTTTTTGGATACAACCCAGTGTCCAGTGTCTTTATGGTTTGCATACTCGTTCCATTACAATCTGTCATGTTGTTTTCATTTTCAGTTGTGGTAGATTCTCGTACCAAATCATTTGTGCTCATTGTCTATGTCAAATTGTTTTGTAAGCTTCGTCAACACTCCGTTGTCAGGATTGTCAGGCGGCATCAATGGTTCGTCTTCTATGTTTAGCTGAATGCCCATTGCTTTGTTTAAAGCTATATGGATACAAAGTTCGATACCCAAAATTGGTTCGAGTCGTTGAAAATCCTGTGAACTGTGCGTACCTAATAATGTTTCTGGCGGAAAGCATAGACAGAAAGATAGTTGCAAGGCTTTCATCTGAGGCCAGAAAGGCAGTACTGCCATCATGTACGATTAATACCCAGTTTACATAGATTGAAATCGATGACCGGTTTTTTTCAACTCGGCTGCCGTAAAGGTTAATGAAGTACAGATTGGCGACAGCTACTTTGATGTAGTAATATTTAAATGTTTTGATGAGGTGAATTCAACTATAATACCTATCGAGAGCTCATAGATGCCGCTATTACATAATGTGGTCTTATTTTCTCCTACACGATATAATAAGATTAACCGATTACGACTCACTGCTGCATATACAAATCTTGTATCAAAGCATTTGTCAGAGCACTAGGATATGGTGTTGCAGCAAATAATCCCTTTAATGCCGACGCATAATAGAGCGTGCTCTGCGGCTTTAACACTAGCGATGCAGAAGTATCCAAAGCGATGCAGATAAACTGCAGATTCACCAAATGTTGTCCAACAACCACGTGTAGTTTGGGATAACATCTCATTAAGAAACAACACATTGCTCGATGTGTTCCATCAGTACTTTCTGACCCATGTCGACAAGGAAGACGTGTATAACCACTGAAGCTCAGGAAATGTAGACTGTAAAATGAAGTTCTGGAAAATCAAAAAGACTTTTTGCCGTTTGGTGCGCAATCAACGGTAGTGGCGTTAACATGTTGCAGTTTCGGCTGCAATATCACGATTAACAACGTTAGCACGAAGTTTCTATTGCTTTTTCGATTATTATAGGGTAAGACACATTTAACATCATATGAAGTACTCCTCACCGGACTTCACTAAAGACTTTGGTAAAGCCTTTGGATTTCTGCAGATCCTGAGGATTATCTCGTTCTTCGCTCGGGTTATAAGGCACCAGCTATATGTCATAACAAACTGTTCCACAAGCATAGGATTCGTATTTCGTTGCTCTACGGGTGGCATTTATATCGTCCCTCTATTAGAATCTGATCTTGTGCACCTCCACAAGGTGAGGGTTGCTGGCTGTGTGTGCTCATTATGAACAATGAGCGCCGCCTCAAGCTAGTCTCGTGCATGGTAGTTCCACAATGTTACATGTCTTCGTACGCACGTCCCACAGGATAATCACACGTTTAAGACATTTTCTAATGCTAGTTATCCTCTTGCGTTTTCTCCTGTTTTATAGATTCGTATTTCGCACAGCTCCAGCTTTTCTGTGACGGACGTCAGTCAGGCCCTGTCGTCTGCCAACATTTTAAAGAATCCCACCATCCACCACGCGATTCAAATGTGTTGTTTTTTTCGGTTGGTCTCACACTTTTCAAAGAGGTTTTATACTAATGCTACCAGTGGAGCTTTCGTAATATAAATGGCAATGCCTGAATTTAGCGTAGACGTGTTTCCATGAAGTTCTGCATGGGCTACTCGCAGGTGACCAATCCTTCCAAAAAGCCTTTATAACGCCTCGCTGCTCTTGGGCAAGGGATGCGTACCAACGGCAAGCTCGTAATACTTGCGATAGGGCTCCCGATAGCATGAATCATCACGATGGCATAGTATACATTTTCCTGTAGTGCATTCCCCACAATAGGATCAGTTTATAAATGACATCATGTTTCTCTAAAACAGCAAGTATTACTCAATCACTAGCGCTCACACACATCTCATAGCAACTCTGCAAACATCTACGTACCGCGCTTTACAATATTTTGCCACGGTCTGAAATTTGGCCCTCGTATTAACGTTGGTCCTTTTCTCCGCGTGCCTTTTCCAAGAACATAGGACAATTTAACTAGTTTCTTTTCTGCAATGTCTACGGATGCATTTTTCAGTAGTCAAGCAGGGACTAGGCCTTCAAAACATTTTGTAGCAAAATCCATACCTACACCCACCTTCACCTCGTCGGCACATACAGGAAAAATGCATCTAAAACAAACAAAAAAAAAGTCCGCTGAGACCCAGCTAGATTAGGACCAGCTAAATTAGTTTGGTCACCACCGCCACCCATCTTCTCATTTGGTTGGCCTCACCGGTTACTTGAGATTGTCTCATGGTTCAGTGGGCCCATGTTATGTCAGTTGAAGATATAAAAGTCCTCAATGACAAGGGTAGTAACAATGTGTGCTAAATTGGCATTATGTATCTTCCATCCTCACAATGTTAGCAAAATTAAGAAAACGCAATCCACCTGGTACATGTTCCATGCGATCATAGTTGACACCAATGTTAAATTTCTCCTTATAGCTTTATTTACCCCATATGATACCTTTGTCTAGAACACAGGGTCATACTAATCCCCTTAACTACTGAGAGAAAGGCTGAGCGGAAGTTGCCTCAACAACAATATGTCAGGCATAGAACTGCGCATATTGAACACATGTACATCAGGAAATTATAGATACTTTATCAGATATACAACGCCTGTGTCAAGTGGACACATTGTGAGAAACACTGATTCAGTGATTCAAAGAGCGTCGCTTAACGTGCAACAGTTGAAAATTATTTCAAAGAAAACACAGCATTTTGCGACGTGGAAACATTTCTATCCGGGGTAACGTATAAAATGCTTTCATAATACATGTTTGAGAATTATATTGATGATAGTTTGTTCTTTACTAATTATTGGACGTCTACGTGGTTTGAGGTATAATAAAATAAATATGTCTAAATATTGTCGCGGGTCACGCAATCTACCTTGACAATTTCTAGATACTAGATAGAATGCTAAATCAAGGTAGATTTAATTTTTATTCAAAGGTTGCAAACGTCCATTTCCCTGACTATTCTCGATTTTATCTTGTCAATCCTGTGTAGACCGGTAAACCTTAGTACTGAATGACAATAAGACTTATCAATAGTTACCCTCTATGTAATGCATTGTATCGTGTACTTTGTTCAAGATAATTACTATTTTACACAAGAAATGGTTTCCGTCCGTAATACATATCTGATGCATATTTATATCAGAAAGATTGTTCTGGGTGGGGTCTCATCACCTTGGAGCTATCTAGCTCGAACGCTTTCAGAGTGTAACAACGTTTATTTAATTAATTTAATATTTTAATAATTATGAGTTTGCATGTTATGATCTGTGGATCGCTTTCGTATTTCTGAATTCAAACTTGAATAGTGTGGCCTTAATAATCCGACAGTCTAGTTCAGTAACATACGGTAAATCTAATTTTGATTTATTTTTCAATCAACACTCATCCACGATAGGACTGCTCGACAGTTGACAAACATAGGCATGTGTGTGATGACAGTAAACGTCGATTGTTACCTAGGTTTTATTGTTTAAGTATTATAACTTCAATAAAAGTTTCCGTATAATTTTTTGTTTGTCGTTGGGGTTGCACTGAATTTTGGGTATAATCATATAGGTGACACAGTACTTTAAATAGTATCAAATCATGCTAAGTAGAGATGATGACTTTGTATATGTAATATAACAAGGCCATGGTAGGTATAGGTAATGACACCGTGTATGTAATATAACAAGGCCATGGTAGGTATAGGAATTGACACAGTGTATGTAATATAACAAGGCCATGGTAGGTATAGGTAATGACACCGTATATGTAATATAACAGGGCCATGGTATGTATAGGTAATGACACCGTGTATGTAATATAACAAGGCCATGGTAGGTATAGGTAATGACACCATGTACGTAATATAACAAGGCCATGGTAGATATAAGTAATGACACCGTATATGTAATATAAGAAGGCCATGGTAGGTATAGGTAATGACACCGTGTATGTATTATAGCAAGGCCATGGTAGGTATAGGAAATGCCACTGTATATGGAATAGAGCAAGGCCATGATAAGTATAGGTAATGACACTGTATTTGTAATAGAACAAGGCAATGGTAGGTATAGGTAATGCTACTGTATATGGAATATAACAAGGCCATGGTAGGTATAGGTAATGACTATGCATAATGTAACAAGGCCATGGTAGGTATAGGTAATGACACTGTATATGGAATTAAAAAGGCAATGGTAGGTATAGGTAATGCTACTGTATATGGAATTGAACAAGGCCCTGTTAGGTATAGGTAATGACTGTATGAAGAATATAAGAAGGCCATGGTAGGTATAGGTAATGACACTGTATATATGATAGAATAAGGCCATGTAAAGTATAGGTAATTACACTGTATATATTATAGAACAATGTCGTGATAGCTATAGGTAATGACACTGTGTATGGAATAGAACAAGACCATGGTAGGTAAAGCTTATGACACTGTACATGGATTTGAACAAGGCCATGGTAGTTATAGGTAATGACACTGTCTATATGATAGAACAAGGCCATGGAAAGTATAGGTAATGAGGCTGTAGATAGAATAGAACAAGGCCATGCAAGGTATAGGTACTGCCATTAAATATGGAATGGAGCATTGTCTTGGTTAGTATAGTTAATGCCACTGTTTATGGAATAGAGCAAGGCCAGGGTAGGTATAGGTAATGACACTGTATATGGAATAGAGCAAGGCCATAATAAGTATAGGTAATGACACTGTATATGTATTAGAACACGGCCATAGTCGGTATAGGTAATGACACTATATATGTAATAAAACAAAGCTATGGTATATATAGGTAATGCCATTGTATATGGAATTGAACAAGGCCATTGTAGATATAGGTAATGACAATGTATATGGTATAGAGAAGGCCATGGTAGAAGTAGGTAATGACACTGTACATGGAATAGAGCAAGGCCATGGTAAGTATAGGTAATGACACTGTATATGTAATAGGACAAGGCCATGGTAGGTATAGGTAATGAAACAGTGTATGGATTAGGGCAAGGCCATGGTAGGTATAGGTAATGACACTGTATATGCAACAGGACAAGGCCATGGTCGGTATAGGTAATGAAACAGTGTATCGAATAGAGCAAGGCCAGGGTAGGTGTAGATAATGACACTGTATATGTAATACAACAAGGGCATGGTAGGTATAGGTAATGACACTGTATATGTAATAGAACAAGGCCATGGCATGTATAGGTAATGACATTGTATATGGAACAGAGCAAGACCATAGCAGGTCTAGGTAATGACACAACTGTATATGCGACAGAACAAGGCCATGGTAGGTATACGTAATGACACTGTGTATGCAATAGAACAAGGCCATAGTACGTATAGGTAATAACACTGTATATGTAATATAGCAAGGCCTTGGTAGCTAAAGGTAATGACACTCTGTATGGAATAGAACAAGACCATGGTAGGTATAGGTAATGACACTGTAAATGGAATATAGCAAGGCCATGGTAGGTATAGGTAATGACACTATATGCAACGGAACAAGGCCATGGTAGGTATAGGTAATGACACTGTATATGGAACAGAGCAACGCCATGGTAAGTATAGGTAATGACAATGTATATACAATAAAACAAGGCCATGGTAAGTATCGATAATGACGCTGTATGTGTAATATAGCAAGGCCTTGGTAGGTAGAGGTAATGGCACTCTATATGGAATAGATCAAGAGCATAGTAGTTATAGGTAATGACATTGTAAATGGAATAGAGCAAGGCCATATTAGTTATAGGTAATGACACTGTATATGGACTATAGCATGACCATGGTAGGTTTTGGTAATGTCACTGTATATGTAATATAACAAGACCATGGTAGGTATATGTAATGACACTGTATATGCAATAGAACAAGACCATGGTAGGTAATGCCAATGACAGTTTGCATGATTCATGCTGACAATTATTTCCAATTAACTAATGTCTAAAATCAACCTGATGTGCATTTAATATTTTAGTTTTTAATTAATTGCTTGTTTTTGTTGTTTGCTGGCACAATTAATTACTTCACGATAGATTCAGATTATATCTACATATTGCAGAACGATTTGATCATGTAGTCTAAATGTGGGTATGGAGAGAGAGAGAGAGAGAGAGAATAATGAATTTAATATGGAAAACACATTATCTATGGGCACATGGATCTCCGGAATGGGAACAAGAAGTATTCTCCAAAAGTCGTTCCGTGATGGTGGAGTTATCACTTTTATTGCAAAAGAGGCGGTGTCGATATTTTTCAGAATAAAGTATTTTATTGTTCCTCTACCATATACATTCGAAATTAGTTTACATACTAAACTCACTTTCCTACTTACTACTTTCGTGAGTCATCGTACATCATAATAATTACGTTCCGTGAGTTCTTGCTTAGACTATTTCGTTGTTTTCTTTATTTTGTTCTTGTTCTATTGTATTTTTCTTTCAGATTTCCGTCTGTTGTTAATGTGGTAAAACTTCCCCTAAATTGATATGTCTATTTGCATAGGTTGGTGTTGTCAATATAAATCTGATAGCAATTAAAACTTTTTGGTTGATTCCAAATAACTGGGACCTCTGTGACTTTGGACATAGGACTGGGACGAATCCTTGAATCGATATTATCATATGTTCCGACCGGTCCTTGATGAATTGACGCGAGCCTAACTTTTATGTCAGCCATGTTCGAACGTTAAAATTTCCTTACTTGTTTGATTAAAGGCTGCCTAGTGTGTAAAGACATATTTTTATAAAACCTTGCAATACATTTGTGATATTTCTTGATTAATCATATCTTTATCTCGTCTTTACAGTCAGGCCATTGTAAAAATTTGCCAGGAACGTTTTGGAAAGATTTTGAACCCTTGGACTTCCATCTAAAGCCAACCCCAACGCTCTCACCCATTCAATGACGACATTCCTTGTGACTTGACAAACACTTGCATGCATAAATGTATATATTAGGCTAAGCAAGCGAACGAGGAACATCAATTTAGGTTAAACTTTTATAATCTTATTTCGTACACAAGAATTATGTTAGTTACCAAGTGCATACCTGACAATTATCAAACTATATACGTGTTATTAAAGCAGTAGCTATGATGTAGGTTCTAGTCATCACGTACATTCTTGAGAACTCTTACGTATATGCCTGTTACTTATCATACGAATGTAGTTGTTAGGAAATACAAACGTACGTACTATTTGCATGTATACGTATTATTTGTCACGTATATACTTGATAGTTATTAGGTATATATTTGTTAATTACCACATGCTAATATATATATATATATATATATATATATATATATATATATATATATATATATATATATATATATATATATATATATATATATATATATATAGTGTGTGTGTGTGTGTGTGTCTGTGTGTTATAAAGATTACTTTAACATTTCATAGGAGCCTGGGAGATTTTAGAACGTTATCACCGATACACGTTAGATCCTTCTTCATCTTTTTCTTGATAGTTATGTACTTGTCCACGTTATAAATATGCAATGTTTCACACAGATCGAACGTGATAACCACTTAAACGTTGTAATAAAGGAACATTATATGAAAGGCATTGAAATACTTCGTAAATCTGAATTTTGCCGGAGATATTGAAGTCACACGTTCTAAATGGAGAAAGGGGGAAAGTAATAAATGATTATTATTACTCGCATTGGTTGGAGGTATCATGTTAACATTTAAATGCGTATTGCAAGTATGTTCATAATGAAAGGATATCTTGTTTTAATGGTGTAGTAAATATACCCACTTAAAATACTTTCAGATTTGGAAACGATTCACACAGCTCAACGAATCCCGATGGCACATACAAATAGCAGCTTTGAGATACACGAGCGGCCTGTTATGTTTCCAGAAAATGACATATCCTGGACAACGTCTTCGGAACCTTCTGTTAGCCAAGACAACCGTCTCCTGCATCCAAATCATGGCTTATATACTTTCTTCGAGACTTCAGATTCAGTATACGATTCTTATTATTATTCCGAGTTCTTGTACCCATTGCATGATTTTGAAGAGAAGATTTATATCTACGTTTGGACGTTCCTGGTTATTTTAACGGCGTTTGCAAATGTGCTGATCGTAGCCGTTTTTGTCCGAAAAAGCATGCGAACAACCACCAATCTTATCCTTCTTTTCATCGCAATATCGGACTCTCTAACTGGACTTGTAACCTTGCCTACGTATATACATGTTTTCACCAGTGGAGAGCAGGGATGGGTCAGACTGAATGAAGGCTGGTGTGAGGCATTTATGATCTGTAAGTTTTACATATCTAAGGCTTTCCACACGGTGTCCGTATGGCAGACATTGTTGCTTGGATTTCAAAGATTTTTTTCTGTCTGGTTTCCATTCAAAACAAACTCTTGGTTTACGACTCGCCGAACTTTGGTCACAGTCGCTGTCATTACTATATTTGCATTCGTCATCCATACTTACCATCTTAAAACAAATAAAGCAAACAAAACAGAAGGTTTCTGTCAGTGGGCTATAGAGGATCCCTGTGTTGAATCTTGCATCTTTCTGTGGATAACTTTGCTTCTTGTGAATATACTGCCATGCGTGTTATTGCTTGTCCTCACAATCCTAATGATTCAAAAGTTGTTTCATCGAAACATTCGAAAAGGGTCCTTCAGTGCTGAACAAAGTCGAGAGAGGGACCAACAAAATAAAAGAGCCTCAATTATTGTGGTCTGCATTGCTATCATCTTTCTGATTCCAGAAATCCCATACGGAATTTTTCTACTGGTGACTGTAATCAAAAAGCACAGCGGTCAAAACATTTTGGCACTAAGAGAAAATCGTCTTTTCCATTTCATGTACGAGATTGCCTTGCTGCTAAGTTTCCATGCAAACTTTTGGGTCTATATAATTATGAACAGACGGTTCCGGGACGAGTTGAAATCCATGTTCCTAGATATTATGAGAAAATTGCTGCCAAAGCGTGTCTTCGTCCCCCTTATTACTGTTTCCATGGAAACAAGCCAGAGTCAGTCCCATAGCACAAAGGGAACGGATGTGAAGGAACAATCTACCTTGGTTTAGACCAACATCCTTAGCTAGTTACACATATATCGGGTTTATGGACTTTGCATGCCGCATCACATAAATGACAACAATTAATTCCAACTCCGCAAATATAAGAATTCTTTCAACAACATTAATAGAACTGGTTTAGAAAAACCTTTAGATCATGCCATTAAAAGCAATGGATTATGCATGTTTTTAATTATGGTAATTAAACAAATTCCATGTGAAATAAGAAACAAACTAATGCAATGCAACAAATCTATCATTCGGTTTTACTACGGTTATGTTTGTTAACAAGGGAACGTAGTTCCTTTATGCACGTGAATGCTATGTGTATTGGCGCGCGGGTTCAGTATCTGGTATACTGCACGATTCTGACAATGTAAAGTTAACGGGGAAAAAATGAGCATATAATAAAAATATTTATTGCTGTATCATTGTAACACAGAACTAGATTCATAGATCAATATAAATTTATTTGGTTTACAAAATATGACTGAAAGGTTAGAGATTAGCGCTATATTCTAATTATTAAATACATATGTCTTAATGCAAACATAAAAATAAATTCAATAATTATAAGCTGGTAAGTATAATAGAAAATCTGATTAAAACTCGGCATATGTGCACTCCAGACCAGTAAACAAAAATTCCGAAAAATTCAGTATATAATAGGTCCACTTTAAATTCAAGATGCCTACCAACAAGAGCATACACACAGATGTTTAGATGTTTTAGAATGTTCAAAATGCACTCAAACACAAACACATACGTATGTATGAATGTAGCTAAATCAGTATGTATGTATGTATGCATGCAGGCATGCATGCATGTATGTACATAGACGTCCGCAGCATAGGTCGCGTGACCCCCTGGAAATCATATATTTATATATTATGATATTGCACTTGCACAAATCAATAAAGTAGCAAAATTTCCCACGTTTACGCATGGAACTACGCAGCTAACTGTCCCGACCGTGACTGACTTACCCCCCTACAAAAATTCCTGCGGGCACCCATGGGTATGTATATGTGTGCGTGCATGCGTGCGTGTGTGCGTGTATGCGTGCGTGCATACATGTATATATGTATGTATGTGTGTATGTGTGTACGTATGTATGTATACTGCACATTCGTGTTTCATAGTAATCAAAATGCATAAATCACAAACATACACATACATGTATACATGCATAATGTTTTGCTGTAGAATAACTAGATATATTGTACATGAAATTAACATTATTTGGATAAATGATGTCGAGTATTTAAGCGTATTACGTCCGTTATTTACTCGAAACAATGAACATTTATTTTTATCTTGTGCTTCAAAACGTGTTGGAGGGCTACAGTGTATAGAATAATCAAGTGATGTCGGATGTTTATAGTTTATGTTTTGCTGTGCTTTTTGTACATTCGAACAGAAAGTATGAACAGTGCCATAACTCTATATAATACAAGGTAAACAAAGCACATGCACGGGGGAAATCGTTTAAAAAGTAATATTCATATTCTTGCGTTTTATATTTTATACCAATATATAAAGAGATTATCATCCTGGCGGATGACATTTTTTCATCATAATGTTACCATATCTATTCAATAAAAAGATGAAAATAATAAAATCTTTCTCTTGGAATATCCACTTCTTCAAGTATTTCATAACACAAGAATTGTATACATAAGAGAGCACGTCTCATTCATCATGTAGGCGCGTCAGCGTTCGTGCTGCTTAGCATTGTGACATAGTTTTGGTACGACTGATGCATGAAAACCATGGACTGGGGTGTGCCTGCTGTGAGAACGAGGAGTGATAACATTACCGCTACGAATGCACCTATGATACTTCCAAAAAATAAATTCTTTAATTTGGATTTAGCTGATTTCTGACCCTATTTGCAAGCATTTTGCTTGCGCCAGTAGTACCAATTTCTCAGCCTTTTTTCCATCGTTATTATCGATGCAGGATTTCAGAAAGAGAAGGAACAAATATAAATGAGAATGAAGTTAATTTTCTAAACTGCGATTCGGGACCATGTTAGGTATATAATTGAAAATAATTGTCTGTTTCTAAATCACCTGAATCATACCAAAGACTTATCAAAACGATACTAACAGCTACCTCACAAAGAACCCTGCATTAAGAGGTTAAAGCTAGGACTGGTCGGCCTGGTGTCAGGATAATGTGCCTGGGTGAAACATGACGCCACATGTCTGCGGCCCCGGTCTAAGACATCACTATAAACTGACACACTGCAGACAGCAATATGACATGACTGAACAACTGTTAAAGCTACGTTAAAAATTCTAAATCACACTCCTATGTTAATATAAGATATATTTCATCGCGTGAAACCAGAATCAAAACTACTCGTTAATATATCACATTTTGGTACCACACGATGAAACATATCCAGTATTAACGTAAGATATTTCCGTGAAAATGTACTGAGATCTTGTTATTGTTGGCGATGCTAAATACATTTAAAACAATATTCATTGGGCAACGCTTATTGCATCAACGATAAATAAGTTGATAACGAGAAAGTCAACATATTTTTACCATTTATTACAAATATAAGAGTTATTGCGAGATGAACATTTTATTTGATTATCTATTGTCATAATCATCGGGTTTATTTTGGTCAGTCTAAGTATTCAAATCTGTAGTGAAAAATGACTGCATGCGTTCTCAGCATAGTTCAACCTCAGGTCTTAACCAATTAGTATCTAGAGTACACCTCGGCTACATCGCTTATCATATGACTAGATGTGCTGGACAGTAACAACGGTACACTGAATAGTCAGTTGAAAGTAAAGCTTGATATAGTCATATTATACACAATAATAATAATAATAATAATAATAATAATGTGTGTTTGTAATACAGTCAAATCCACACATCAAGCTGTACAAAAATATGTTTTAGTGCGGAAGAAAATAACATCGTATCTATTGGAAGTTATACAGGAATGTAATCATTATTGCATTTGTCGAATATGGTAAGACACAAGTATGTATTACAACGGAATCACACAAACTAATTTAAAGAGAATCCTAAAGATTCAAGAGAGCAATTTTTGTAATATTGATTGAGATTCGTATGAAGCAATAGTCACTGAGAAAACGGTTTCTCTAATCTGTAAGGTTTTTATAGTAAACGTTGCTAAGTTAGTCATCAGAAGTTTACACTTACCATTTTCGCACACAAGTCCTAAATTTTTCAAAAGTTGGAATTTTAGATACAAAAGTGAGTAAATAGTTTCTACGGAATTCTCCATATAGCCTACAAGCAGCAATATTATGGAATTCGTTTGTGATATTAACGTTACAAATTTGACACAATCTTTCTTCAAAACAAATACTTTCATATCTTCCCATCTTACCTCTTTTTGGCAAGTTCCCCACTCTAAGCACAGTGATTATGTAACAAAAATCGCTATCTTCATCGTTTGCCTAAAATTATCTTCACACATCTGGCTGAACAATCAAATAAATGTATTTTCATTTTTTACACACTGAGTACACCAAACTTTGTCAAATCCAAATGTAAATATAAGCTTTTCAACATTATTAGCCCAACAATCACAGTTTTCGCCCCTTAACTGTTAATTGTTATATTTTGTAAGATATCTGTCTTTTGGCATTGTTATAATTCTTAGCCAAAATTTAAAATTTATATGTTGTACTCTGCATACTAATTGTTCTTAATGCATTTTATATGAATACATCTGGAGTCGACTTGGATGTACCGAGAATATAGTTACAAAATGACAAATGAGAATTTTCAATATCACAGGCATTGTAAAATCCCGAAACCTCAGCCACAGTGTTAAGAATGAGAGCTATCTTTGAGTTAAACAGACGAAGCAATTCAGTTACGGGTAATTTGTCACATTTTGAAATAGTGTTCTCGCACATATCACAAAGGTGTTTTTGAAAAGAAGAAAAAAACATATCCTAAATACTTCTAATATAATTCAATATTTACCTCTGTATTACCATAGTACCTATATTTGTAAATTCTAAGATAGCCACCTCTGCGAAATATAAAATCTTTTTATTTTCTCGTGTTCACCTTTCATTTCCATTTTAAGAAATATGTATGCAGCCTATTGAGCAATTGTGTAAATGGTCTGAACTGCCAGCAGACAAGTAAATTAATACAACAGAAGAAGTAAAATAGTTCTAAGGTTTCTACCGAAATTCCCATGTTTCCGTCAGATAAACAGAGTTTCAAATCATTTAAAAATAAAGAAATGATTAAAGGCGATAAACAGAAACCCTGGTGTATGCCCAAACGACAATTACACACATCGGCAATAAGATTGTTGAACTTACCAAATGCTTTACATGATAAAAGTTGCCATAATTATTCTTACTATTTTCCACTAATATCTTCGCTAACTAGCTTTTTGCTACTATAAACGTATATCTATCCTGAAGTTTCAAGCAAATTTCGATTTAGTCGTTTATCACAAAAAGTTGGAGATGATCATTTGTCTATGACATCTTCGGTTCGTACGTCATACATTTCAATAATTCTGATACACGCCAAAAAATAAATCTCTATAAATTTCCAACAGCTCTTACTTATGTGCTAGAAGTTTTGATGTATATTACAAGATGATTGTGGCAGACATATGTTTGCATTTAGCTATAGAACTAACTTTAAATTTCAAACTTTCATTAAATGGTAATGGACTACAGATAACACCGACAGGGATTATACCCCTACCATAATCTCTCCAGCTTAAAAAGCAATATATTAAATGACTAATATGCCATTATAAGTTTAAACCTTTCACTCCCTTTCGGAATATGTTTATGAAAGATTCGACAGGCACCCTCTTCTCCTAAATGTTAGTATGTAATGTGTAATTCACGGCTTTTCATTCACGAATTCAAGTATTCATTATTCTCTCAATCTTTTGCTTCTTTGTATCTTCTTGATTTTCTATCTCTCTGTATTTATCCAGCAATGTCAGCTTCTTTATTAAGGTCAAATGGTAAATGTATACCATTTTGGACTAAAAGAGCTAGCGGCACACAAGCATTACTAAGATCACGGGAAGCAGATTTCAGCCACTTTAACTTTAGATGAGTACTGCAGTTATTATTATTGTTCATAAGTTCTTCCTACTATTCTCGTTTCTAAAACTCTGCAATGTTTAAATATCAAAATTGAATTTTATAATACTGTTTTTCAAGTATCCGAAAAATGATTATTGTTTACAGATTATTCTGGAAATAGTTGTCTCGCCTTGACATAAATTAGCCATCCTTAAACGTAATTATTATTTTGACAACGTGACTTCATCGTGTGTTGTCGGTAGGCATCACCGAGGCTGTGAGATTTAATGTATCATCTTTGGGCTATAATGTAATATGGGACTAAGGTCGTCAGTCACGTGCGATCAGGACATAAATAATGCTAATTACATTTAACATTAACGTAAAATTAATGTGATAGATGAGCAACATGCATCAAAATAAAAACACATACATTATGATCTAAATTAATTCAAATAAAATTCATTTACAAGGTGGTGTATAGTGACAATATTCTGTAAAAGCCATAAGTGATTTAAAGGACTACTCATTCCTGCTGTTGTGAAACTAAAAATCGGGTAAAACGTCATCGGTACAAGATCGCCGGTACCAAATTCTTTCTTAGCATTATGATGGATATCTGTTTATTATGTGTCCCTTTTGGGAATTTATTGTCACAATCGTCAATAGGTGTCAAATTTATGACTGTCTGAGGACAATGGCATATTAATATTGTTACCATTCATCAGGAATGCTCGCAAATATAATTATGTCCCCATTATATATATATATATATATATATATATATATATATATATATATATATATATATATATATATATATATATATATATATATATATATATATATATATATATATATATATATATATATATATATATATATATAATAACATGTACTGTCATGCATAATAGAGGTTTAAATTTTGCATCTAATGAATAACGTTGACAAAACCAACAAACACACGAAACACGGAGTTTTGTCAATAATGGCATGGTATCTGCAAATTCTAGGTGACTCTAAAAAATAACATTGGTTCTTATTCTGTATAGCTGATCTTATCAATATATAGGACAATTTCACATTTGGAGGTATATCTATCTACGGACGAGGTAGTATCATCTATAAGTGGACGCATCGGCTTTAATCTCCCCAGCTGTTGTTTGCGGCGTTAGGCTTGTTCCGGCTGCTGATATTGCTATAGCTGATACCACCGTTGTTGTTGTCGATGCTGCTGATGATTTCATACCTTCCGGCCTAGTGTTATTTCTCTCTACCGCTTCTTTCTTTCCTTCTTCTGCTTTTCATCTGCCCATGCCCTCTTAATTTTGTCTTCTTTTCCAGCATACTATAATTAATACTTTAGTCTTCCTAAATGAAAACATCTCGATGTGAACATGCCTCGAGTATCATCCAGCCCAAGAAGACTCCCATCCGCGTAGGCATCACCGAGGCTGTGAGATTTCCCAACACTGCAGTATTTGGTGTTCATTTTTGGCAAAATCGATCAAGAAGGCCAATATGGGCAAAATCAGAACTTTATATAGATCAGGCGCAGATTAAAAGTGAACTTTATTCTCCATCAGTCAGAAATTATGCATCGTATTTCAGGAATGGCGCGTGTTTCATCAGCCGATCAGAAAGCTTATACCGTCTTTCAGCAATGGTCTTTAGTGTATATGCCAATCAGAACGCATGTATTGTATTTCAGAAACGATGTGTGTTGTATATAACAACCAGAAAACATGTATCGTATTTCAGCAATGGTGTGTGTTGTATCTGCCAAACAGAAAGTATCTACCATATTTTAGTAATGATGTGTGTTGTATCTGCCAATCAGAAAATATCATATTTCAGCATTTATGTGTGTTGTATCTGCCAATCAGAAAGTATGTATCATATTTCAGCAATGGTTTGTGTTTCATCTGCTATCCAGAACGTATCAGCATAAGCATTTTCAGATCCGAACGTGGAAGGGCGTGTGATGTAACTTTCAGTTTAATGTACAGTAGGCAGAATAGACGGACACCGAGGAAATGAAAGCATTTGTTCAAGCAATCGTTTTACGAACTACAAAACAAAGAACATAATATTTGGAAAAAGATGTGCTTCTGTTTTGTTTATAAAAGCTGCGTTGAATCAATAGTCATCAAATAATGAAGTGGAAAGATTATGACATTGCGTTATCTTCCTGTACAATCTAATAAAATTCCCAGGCAGATTCCACTAACAGAATAAGTTGCTCCAGCTTTTTGTGCTTTGAATAGCATTTTCACAATCATTACATATGAGCTCAAAACTGAGACAATCGGATAAATTAGCCTAATAGAAAGGTATATGGTCCGACAGTAGCTAAAACCCGTAATGAATATTTTTAAAAAAAATCTGTTTTGAGAGGGAAGCGGCCAGAGATGAGTTGGGCTCTTTTGCAGCAACAACATTACCAGACTGCCTCTTGAAAGGATGTTTTGAAATCCTAAGAGAGAACTTAACATTTAGGGCTAGATGTGATGGTATTTTCATTTTTAAGCTTAAAAACAAACAGTAAGTCGGATCACTTAAGGGTCTGGCCATTTTAATATTTGTCATTGTTTTGAGGATAAGACAAATTAGTGACTTAAAAGACAGCCATGTTAAAACAAAATTATCTTTTGCAGCCGACACATTTTCTTATAAATTATTCTCTAAATTTGCTTAATAGCCTATAATTACTACTCTAACAATGCAATATCTGGGATATAATTTGCGCTTACAAAAATGTATATAAAACAGTAGCTGATCTAGGTCAATAGAAATATTTTCCAGCATCCGCTACATGTTGAAATAAACTGGTTGAAAAATACTAATTTTAAAGGTTCGATTCCTGTAGAAACAGCCATGTAACATTTTGCAAACACAACGGTTTGTTTTGTGCTTTATTTGTTTGTCTTGTCTATGTTTTGTATTTGCCTTTGAAAAAGACTCATTGAGAGTCGAAAGCTTTCATGCTAATTAGATAGTAGCTTTTCACTGTTCGTTGTCAGTTTATTGCATTTGTCTTAATCAATCGCTGACACACGTGATCTCTTGTTGGGTCCAGTGCACTTAAAAGGACTGTTATTCTCCATGTGATTGGTACTTTTTATATACACACACACACACACATATACATACATACATATATATATATATATATATATATATATATATATATATATATATATATATATATATATATATATATATATATATATATATATATATATATATAATTTCCTGCTTCATTTGCAAAGATGATAGTAAGTTGGAACCTTCAGAAAATGAAAATTCCATTTTGACATTGCTTTTCGGTTCAGATCATTCTAAGCGTAGTCTGGTTTATTTTAGGCTGGAATAATTCACATCGCGGTCAAAATGAACATGTGTACAAATCATGATTTGATAAACAAGTAATTATTTCATGTTTTAAGATCCATCTTTGGCAATCGTTTACAGATGCGTTGTGATTCGAGAGGAAGAATCCGGGAAACCCACGGAAAGAACCGCCGACCCACGAGAAGCTACTGGCAAGCTTACTCACATACCCACATTGGCTGAATCCGAGACTCGAAACCACGCAGACAGAGCTGAGATGGCAGTAATCCGTAACGGAGATCGCTTTAGACCACTCGGCCACTCGAGGCCCCGCTAATAAAGTAGAGTGCTATATGCTGCATTTTGATCCTATGGGTGTATACATTTAAGTACTGTATAGCAACATGTACACCTGTATAATATTTTTTATAATGTTTTAATTATGTGCACTATATAGCTGATTTGTCGTCTTCCCGTTGACTTTGCGTGACCTTCTGATCATTTCTTACAGACTGATTCAACACCGGAAAGAAGTCGTATAAGTGAATCAATGTGATCAGGAAATTCTACTGTGATACGGATCAGTATTTAACCAGTTTTCGAAGGAAGTAGAGAGCTTACTTTGCATTTGATGTCATAACGTCTTAACTATTTCATTCGATTCAATTAAATGTCAACGTCTCCTTTCAAAAACAAGACAAAACTAATCAAGAGTAAATTGTAAATAAAGCAACAGACTCGATAGCGAAATAGACGATATTTACAGAGCTCATAATAAATCAGAGAACAAATCTGTTTGTATAGATTTTATAACGTGTCTTCAAAATACAAATGTCACTGGTTTCAATACCGATGGAATCTATTGTTTTCAAAATTATTTTTCTTTCGTCAATTCAGTTGAGATGCAAGATTGATAGAGCACTGATCCATAAAGAGTGATTGCTACTCTACTATTCTCCTGAATTAAAATTGTTTTCTTGGAATTGTACGTTTTGGTTTCAATAGATTCCAAAGTAACAACGTTTTGTTAATTTCAACTTTAATATATAAATAATTTTAATTTCGTTAATTATAATGAGAAGATGATGTTAAAAATAGTAACTTACAAAAGTAACATAAAGTATCCTCAACGGAATTTAAAATCAATGAAGACATAATGGCAAACTGTAATGGGTGTCCCTCGAATCAAAAAGGGATGACGGTACTTACACTTATTTATGATGACCCCAAAACAGTACCTACCTTACTTTACATTAAGGGCGTTATCCTAAAAACATTGTTCATTGGCTGCATTTACCACATGCCATATACCAGATGTTGTCATACAGGACCTATCCCAAAGGAATGCTAAAATCCATACTTTATTAATAGATGCAAATAATATAATAAATACTGTCAAATTAGAATATACCCACAAATATGGAATAAATCAAGAACGCCATCTAGATAAATTCTCCCCCATCAGAATCAAGTATGAAAACAGCAAAGGAATGAAAACTAGAGAAAACGGTTACATAAGGTCAAAGAACAGTAAGTATACTCTTAAATATTCAATAGAGCATGAAATGGGGCAATTAATTATTGAAATTGTATAAATCGATAATTGATTTTTTTTACATCATACACTTTATTTGGGGAGGAAAATTACATTAACTCCCAAACAAAAAAGACAAGAGACGAAGCATTCCACACCTAAAATATATCAAAGAAGCAAATATAGTAACTTTAATAAACCTAATAGGTAACACATTTTATGCATGGATAGTGATATACATATACTAGTTTGGGTATACAGTTAAACATGACCTTCATTATACAGAAATAATAGATCTATGGAAGTCATAGAACTGCCAATACACGTGTTAAAGTGCAGTTTAAAAAGCATACTGTCAATGGACACCAGTAGGGAAAAATAGGGCAAAAGTCAAATAAAAAACAATTCAAAGCAAGACATACAAATACTTATATGATGTTTAGATTACACGAGAAAAAGATTTAAACACTCATGGTATACAAAATAACCCATGACCCGTGTACGAAAGGGAAATGTACAATAAAAACATGTAATAACAAATATATGGGGAAGTGTCCCATATGTCCAAGGACAGCCCGAAGGCACCTGTACAAAAAACATCCATTACAGGCAGATAAATTCCAGGTGATGTGGTGTTCATTCCCATCTAATATAAAAGGGTGAATAATGTAGATAATATTGATGCATATGATTTATATTTCTTCTACACAAGAAATTAATAATAATATGCAGAAAAATACCTAAACCAAACAAAACATACTTTATCAGTTTTTAAACTTGTAAACTTTACTGTGAGAAATTATTAAATTGCTTGTAATTACATTTGCATAAAGATTGAGGGCTAATACTTTACTTCACAAATCTTCTCTTTATTTTCCTGACCAATCACTGAAATTGTGAGTTTTTATTTCTTGAAATGCTATGTCTGGTGTAAGGGAGATAACTGAATGATATACATAAGGTGTGATATTTTAATTACTCCAATATATTATCCATGTTCTGTTACATGTATTCCAATCTAGGAGCTGACAACACAGATATAAAGGCATCAGGCAACACAAGTCTATATCTGTCATAGTTATAGTTATCAAAAGTCCCCATCCAAAGCCAACTTGTGCTATTCTCTGAAGATTTCATACATTGTATTCTTAAAAGACTTTCAATATTTGACCAGAAGTGTTCAACATGCATTTGTTTTCCTACATCAAACTAGTACAGTTCATAAATGCCGCCCACATGTACGCGTTTCTATGGATATACCGTGAGGCTGTTCTTCCCTTTAAGTATCACGATACCAATTGTTTTTTCCATATACCTCAGTACTAATGTTTTGTGAAATAATTATACTTTCTATCCTACCTCAGCATGCATGTCACACAGTTATAGAGAACAATGCTAGATTGTCAATTTGACAAGGACAAATTCAGGTACGAATTCAGGTACTCCATTGCATTTAAGAGAGATAACTCTGCTGGAACTAGACAGGGGTAAGAGTTATCTAGTCACAACAGACAATTTATTCCACGTGTACCACATTTTTAAAAAATCATAAAAAATGCAAAATATTCTTTAGATATGAATTAACATAATCTCACTTGTAGCCAAGAGGCACAACTTTTTTTTAAACTTAACAGAAAGTACACCTCTTACATAATGCACCAATCACAGCTAGTGTTGTTCTTTATTTCTGAATGCAATGTTCACTACACTTTAAGCTACACCCACCAGAACTTGCGCAATTGGTACCGTTATACCATATTTGAGTGGTACGGAATGCTACAGCTGGAAGAAGAAAAACTAACTTTAGCTCTATCAAAATACACTGGCCGAGCAATCATCGCTACTTAAAATGGGGAACGAGATATATAGGCAATGATAGGATGGGGGATGGTGATATCATTCCCACTAGGAGATGGGTGCCATACGATGGGGCCAATCCTGTGTCCTCACATGCTATGAATCTAGGATCATTTAATGAATAAAAAATATAGCAACCTAACAAACAAAACAAACAAAACAAAAATGAAACAAACATCTCAGTAGCTAACTAATGTTATACACTTGAAGCATTAAGGACGAACGGATAGAATGAGAGGCATATCCCTTAAGTATGAGCAAATGGCTTTATCATTCGAGTTAGTCTGGATCGCGTCTGAAGTTACAATAAATATAGGCACAGCAAACATTTGGCGAAAACGTAACTGCGTAGCAATATTATTCATATTTGACAATGTTTATAACATGTCTACCAGATACACAAACAATACAGAGAAAGCAAATCTGAAGCTTTCGTCCTCACGCTATGGACTTTATCAGCAGACTGATTTAATCTCAACTGACACATCTCTGACAGCAAAACATTAGCATAACAGAACAAAAACATAAAAGGGGAAAACAGAACTATCGGTTCTAACAACGGCGCGTTTTCTCTGAAGAAACACAACATGTATCCACTCAGTAAGAAAATGATTAGTTTGGTGGAGTCCATCTCTTACTCTAAAATCGTTCAAATTGAATTATCTACCTATATTATGCTCAGAATTAATGTTTAACAAATATACAAACTGAATAAAATATAAATACCACGTCTCAGCGTACGTTTTCTCAAACCAATATAGGCGGTGATCCCGTACGTTTTATTCCGTCTGGCGCCTGATTAAACAAACACTGTAGAATCATCTGAAAACTAATATAACCGACCCAAACACTCAATTCTTAATTCCTCACTTTGAAATGGATATATAATAAATTGGACACAAGCACACACAAAATAATTTTAAAAATTTGGGGAAACCATAAAATAATACGATGAATAAGATTGGGGATGGAACGAAGTAAAGCCATTGTAACGAAGGTGCGTGTGTATATCACTCCAATTATTGTCTGGTACATTTAGCGGACCATCTGTCACCTTGCATGCTAGCACCCTTCTACTAATGACGACCCATCAGGAGAAGCTGAAAAACTACTTTCCAATATTTTATTTTCCTTCTCACTTTTTAATGAAACAAAAATAATTACATAAAAGGTATACAAATATGAGTCAGCTAGTCCAGTCCAAACAAAGACTCTTATCGGATAATAGAACGACCAACAACAACAAACCACAATCTTCTTTGCTTACATAAAATGAACAAAAAAATATTACTCCCTGGCTAGGATAAAAACAATCATCAAAATAGGGGATGAAACCTGCTATAACGTATAATGTCTAAGGAGGAGCCAATTTTATTTTCTGAAAAACTTTAGGCGAGATTAAGGAACTAATAGAAATATGGTATGTGGAATCCAAACAAGTTCGTCCCCATGGAAACGAAAGAAGACCCCTTATTAAAATCTACCTAAATAAATCTTCTAAATCGAATATTTGTTTCGTTTAGAAGGAATTCCTAAAAGACAGCTGGTTTAGGGCCATCACAAAGGCCTGCCAGTATATCATAATCTGAGGTCTTGGATGTGTCTTAAATTTACTCATAAAGTATAATATTTATCTCATGGTACATCATCATACACTTTCTTAACGGAGTCCGCATTAAAATGCAATTGCATGCAAGCAACAACTGCTGGTTTCATGCCAATGATGTCATACTCGACAACAATGATTGACAACTAACAGTGGATCCCAGAATTGTGCGAACTATGATTCAAGTAGAATGTCGGCATGTTATATATATATATATATATATATATATATATATATATATATATATATATATATATATATATATATATATATATATATATATATATATATATATATATATATATATATATATATATATATATATATATATATATATATATATATATAAACTTATTCTTAAAAGCTTGCATTACAGTCTAGTTCTTCCTTTGTCAGGAATGAACAGGAAACAGTTTGCTTTAATTATGCATTTAATATTGAGATATTGAAATATATCAGTGTAAAGAAATTTATAAGCCATAATGGCAATATCACTTTTGGAACTATTTTCTTGTCCGAAATTTCAGAAAACTCATTAGTTCAAGAGTTCAAGAATTGCGTCCATAGTGACGTTAAGATTTATCTTGATGAGCATAAGCTCGAATCTATATAATATGCAGATCGTACTGCTGATTAGTATTCCTTAGGTCATAAAGTGTCTTTTGTCAGTAAGTCTTCTGGTACAAAAATATTTAAACCTAACAGGAGCCCTTCAACAATTCAATCAGCCACAACTGTTAGAAATCAAGTTTCTGATAAGATTGACCAGAAGTCCAAATCTCTTCATACGTGTACCTATTGCAAGAAGAAATGACACGTTATTTATCATTGCCACAGACTGAAAAATAAGCAACAGAATCAAGACAGACCTTTTCCAAATGCTCTTATTTCTAGGAGGTCAAGGTCACGATCATGTTTTGAAAATAATACAATTGTTGGGTCAGATAAACCCCAGTCTGAATTTATTATCGAGATTTATGGACCATTCATTTTATGATTTGGTTAATCCTATTCCTATCAACATTTTAAGGGATACAGGAGCTTCTCAGAGTCTTTTATAGCCATTTACTTTTTCTGAGTATTCTTCTAATGAGAGTGTTCTTATTCAGGGAGTAGAGTGTTGATTTGTTAATGTTCCTCTTCATCGTGTAAATTTGTCAACCGACTTAGTCTCAGGACCGGTGACAGTCTAAGCTGTGTATTTTTTTACACATACAGGGCATTTATTTATTACTAGGCAATGACCTAGCTAGAAATAAGGTTGTGGTTAATCCACACTGGACAACAAATTTTTTACAAAAGTCATGTTACTGAAATAAAATTAGTCAATTCTTATCAATTTTTATGTGCTGAACACGAATATGACAGTCAAATTGCAAAATTGGCTCTAGTTTTTTTGTAATCTGCAAGAAATTAATGTTTACATAACGAAATGCATTCCAATAGTAAAAGGTCAACTGTAATAGCCTACCTATAAAAAATCAAGTCATTGACTACATCTTAGATTTCTTCGCCTGTCTCTTGTACAGCTGTTCGGGAGCATCTCTGAGGAGTGTCCAGCAGTAGTCAGCCAGCATTGTAGTGGACCATTTTCCCTGGTATCTTTGTTCCATTGTTGCGATATCTTGATGAAAACGTTCGCCGTGTTCATCACTAACAATACCACAGTTGCTAGGAAAGAAATCCAAATGGGAATGAAGGAAGTGAATCTTTAGAGACATATTGCAGCCAAGTTTCTTATACTTCATCAACATGTCTTCTACTAGTTCCTTATAGTTTTCTGCCCTAACATTTCCGAGGAAGTTTGTAGAAACTAGGCGAAAAGCATTCCATGCTTGTTTCGCGTCACCTTCCAGCAAGTTGTTGAACCGGTCATCTTTGAAAAGCTCTCGAATCTGAGGACCCACAAAAACTCCCTCTTTAATCTTTGCTTCGCTGAGTCGAGGGAATTTTTCATGCAGGTATCGGAATGCTGGCAAAGTCCGGTCAATGGCTTTCACGAAGTTCTTCATCAAACCTAGTTTGATGTGAAGGGGTGGTAGCAAGATTTTCTGAGCCTCAACCAGAGCTGGGTGTTGGATATTCTTCTCTCCAATGGCTACATTCTGCCTGTGAGTCCATTCCTTCCTCATGTAGTGCATTTCCCTTGCTCGGCTATCCCACTCGCATAAGAAACACATGTATTTTGTATATCCTTGCTGCAGTCCCATTAAAAGGGCAACTACCTTCAAATCACCACAGAGGTGTCAGCTGTACTTGTTATACTCAATGGAATTCAGTAGCTGCCTTAAGTTATCGTATGTCTCTTTCATGTGGACAGCATACACTACTGGAATAGATGGAAGAATGTTTCCATTGTGCAAAAGCACAGCCTTGAGACTCAGTTTCGAAGAGTCCACAAATAGTCTCCATTCTTGTGGGTCATGAGTGATTTTTAAAGCATTCATGAGGCCCTCAATATCGGAACAGAATATCAGATTACTTTCCTTTCTGAAGAAAGGCTCCAATTGCTGGTGGCGCTTTCGATATGCAGTAATTGTGACATCTTCTTCTAGAAGATTCCATTGTTGGAGTCTTGATCCTAGCAATTCTGCCTTGTTCTTTGATAAGTCCAAATCACGAATCAGGTCATTTAGTTCTTCCTGTGTTATTCTGTGTGGGGTTGATGATGCACCACAGTGAAAATCTGGATCACTGCATGCTGATGGACCAGGAGAAGAACAGGTCGACTCACCTTTGTCTTCGTCAGATGAATCAAGAGAATATTCTGCTGGAGGTTCTGGAATAGGAAGTCCCTCACCATGTGGAACTGGTCTCAATGCAGACGGAATGTTTGGGTAGACTATTCTCGACTTCTTTCGCTTCGTTATTCCGCCGGAAAGAGGAGGAACCAAGCAGAAGTAACAGTCATTTAAGTGGTTGCTTGGCTCTCTCCACACCATTGGGACTGCAAACGGCATTGATGACCTTTTGCAATTCAACCACTGTGAAAGCTGTGTTGTACATGTAGCACAGCATATATGCGGAGCCCAAGGCTTGTCTTGGTCACCAACCTTGCATCCGAAGTAAAGATGATATGCCTTCTTCACTTGAGAATTGATACTTTTCTTCTGGTTGGCAAATGTCACTTCCCCACAAATATAGCAAAAATTGTCCGCGGTATTAACACACTTTCGAGGCATTACTGTTCTTTATTGTACGTAAATGGATAAAATAATAAGTTTTATGTAACAGTAGCTTGAACTGTCTCGCACAACGTCTAAAATATTTTAAATGCTGAACCTATCTGATTGGGCTTTATATAGTACACTGCTTACGTCAGCTTCAGCAGCCGCCTGGCATTAGTATAATAGGCCTACACATGTATAGTACACTGCTGACGTCAACTTACTTCAGCAGCCGCATGGCATTAGTATTGCATTGCATCAGAAAATGATGCAATCAACTGTGGATGATGTGAGCATGATGGTATTATGCAATGTTACATCATTATTCCGGATGTTGCTGCAGTCCTACTGGAGAAATTTACACAGTGAAGCATAGAAAATGAGGTATATGAATATCTTCAAAACGAGAGCCAATACAAATTTTTCACGGTTATATTCGTGTTCGGCACACCAAAATACTACAGATTAGGGCCTTTTCAAGTCAGTAATGATTTCACTGTTGACCAGTGCCATTTGCAACTGAAGAGCCTTGTTTCGATCAGAAAGTTAATTATATTGTCACACGTGTCAAATGATAGCCAAACAAAATTAGAAGATACATAAGGCTCATCTGCAACCTATTCCTGCATTTGACGAACCATTTAGTAGAATAATTGTAGATTCTGTTGGTCCCTTATCTAAGTCAGGTAACCAATACTTGTTGACCATAATGTGTGCACCAACAAGGCTCTCAGAGGCACTACCTTAGAGGAATATTGTAACTAAAACAGTAGTAAAAGCTTTTATAAAGGATTTTACTCCTTCCTTTTGGCCTTCCGAAATCAGTTCAGTCTGAATTTTATGTCTGGAATTTTCCAGCACGTTATGTACGAATTATGAATCCAACAAGTATAGTCTTCCGCCTATCACCCCAAGAGTCAAGGGACATTAGAAAGATTTCATCGCACTTTGAAAATAACGATTCGGTCATCTTGTTTTGATACGGGTAAAGGTTGGGATGGAGGTGTTCATTTACTACTTGTTGCTGTTAGGGAATCAGTTCAGGGATCTTCATGATTCAGTCCCTTTGAACTAGTTTTTGGACATACTGTGCATGAACCACTGACGTTGTTCAAAGATAAACTTCTTTTTATTGAAGATATATAAATTAATCTTCTCTATTATGTTTCCAATTTTCAGCATTGGTTTGTGAGGTTGCAAGAACTAATCTGCACTCTTCTCAATTAAAAATGAAATTAAGGTATGATAAAAATAAAATGGAAAATATTCCGCCTAGCGATAGAGTTCATGATCTATTGCCCGTGCCACAAAATCCTCTTCAGGCCAAGTATTATGGTCCTTACATAGCTGAAGGGAAGGTAAATGATCTAATCAATAATCCAACGAGGGGAAAACACAAACAACTGTGCCGTATAAATATGTTAGCGGAGTATGTGGATATATATATATATATATATATATATATATATATATATATATATATATATATATATATATATATATATATATATATATATATATATATATATATATATATATATATATATATATATATATATATATATATATATATATAGCCATCTTAATCACGTAATTAATTTAGTTGTACCTTCCCCACACACTGACGATTTAAGCTATGAATTATCTAGACCAGAACATTTCCAACAACAAGAAAAGAATAAACTACAACAGTTATTACTTGAATATGAGCACTTATTTCCAGATGTTCTTAAAAGAACAAATACAATATACCATGACATTGAAATTGTAAATTCCACACCTGTGAAAAAAATACCAATAGAGGATGATCCATCTCAAACAGGAATGTTTGAAAAACGAAATTCAGTATTTGCTGAAGAATGATTTTATAGAGCCATGTGTACTTGTTCCGAAACCAGATAATACTTTCCACATGTACGCTGATTATAGAATGGTTAAGAGAATGACTAAAGTAGATTCATCTTCATTACCACAAATCGATAACTACATGGATAAAATTGAAAATATAAACTATGCCACCAAATGTGACCTTCCAAGAAGATTTTGGAAATTTCCACTTACGGAAAGGGCAATGGAAATTTCGGCATTCGTGACTACAGACGGACATTGTTATTATAAAGTGATGCCGTTCGGGATGAATGGTTCGCCAAGAACTTTTCAAGGTTAATGAGCATGATTACATCTGGTCTTGATAATGGTGATGCTTACATCGATGATGTCATCATCCTAAAGGGCACATGGAAAGATCATTTAGCGACAATTCCGAAATTCTTTGAGGCTCACTGATGCAAATTTGACAATTAATTTATCCAAAAGTGAGTTTTGCCATGCTTGTGTAACATTTCTAGGACATATCGTGGGACATGAACAAGTTAAAGCTACAGATGATAAGGTCAAGACTATTTCTGAATTCCATTTCCTATCAGTAAAAAGCAACTGATATTATTTTTAGGTATGGTTGGATGCTATCGAAAATTTTGTTCCAATTTTTCTATAACTGATGAACCCTTGACATATGTATCGTGTTTATTGATATCAATTCCCTTGGTTCCATCGGCAAGATCAAAAACAAAAATCAGTGATTATTAAAGTAGAGTTTGAAGTTGCAAGAATATCTTATTGACATCAGGCACGTTTAGGGATAGACAATTGAATAGCAGATGTACTTTCAAATATAGTGTTCCATGCATACTTTGTGTCATTCTTAAGATTTTATCTCATGTAATTCTTTTACCTCATGTCTATTTGACTTTTAGTATAAAGAAAGCTTTACTGCATAAACATTTCTTTTTCTTTATGAAGGGAAGTGTTATGCATATTTAAGTTGATTATTTGTTTGTTAGTTTTAAAACATTTGTATCTAATTACTATTCTAATGTAATATTATATGCTGGGCACGTCCATTTCCCAAAACTTAATGCATTTCTGCTTGACCTGGCTGACATTTTTATTTTGTTCACTGTAAGCAACTAATATCGGGATCATTATTAATAGAAGAAGCAAATATGTTTATTTGGGTCTAGATTTTGAAATTACTTTTATAGAAAAATTGAATTGCAGTCTGAGGTCAAGTAGCAAACTATATAATCTTGTAATTGTGAGGATTTGTGTCAGTCATTCTTGGATTTTTCGGGACTTGATTCGCAATACCGTAAGTTCTTTTTTTTTTTTAATTTTCACTTTGTGTTCCAGGGAAAAATTTATTTGCTAAATTTTTATAGTTAAACAGTTGAATATAATTCTGTTTCTTTAGAAAAAGATTTTCATGTTTGATAACTGACAGATATCTGTGTCCATGAGAACCTCTGAGTAGTGACAGAAGAAAGTATTCCAGTTGATGCATTCCATTAGAGGACATTTTCGATATTCCACTTGAAATATATATATATTAAAATTCTGAACAAAACCTTTACTACTATATTTGTGTTTTTATACACATCATTTACTTTAAACAAGTAACATCTTGAAAAAAGCAAGAATGAACACTTGCGTGATTCAAGTGTAAAAAGTAACTATACCTCATCTAAAGCAGGCGTATTTACTCCCATGAGCGCCCTTTATCGGCCAAATAAGACTTAATAAAACAGCTAAAAGGAAATACAATGAGATTTGTTTTGGGAGCATAATAATGAACAAAGTAGCTTGGAATTCGTTTCGCACGTGACGGTGACGAGACACCTGAGGATTTCTCCATTTTATCGGTGACAAAATCTAATGAAGTAATGATGATTTGTGCCATGAGTAGAAATATCAATCTTTCAATGACATATTTTATAAAGTATGCCAGAGTAAACCACATTATGGGAAGCAATATCCAAATGTATATATTCAAATTAAGAATGACAAACTGTATTGTTTAAAGTCACTTACATCTCTAATCTCTTATGCTGTGTTATTTCAATCTTCTTCCTTTTTTATTTTATATGTAAATTCTGCGGTAGCGTACTATATAAATAACGTAGCAAATCTGCTGTAATAAAAAGAAGTAACATAAAGAAGCTAAACCATCACGTGTTTTGAAAGATAACAAATAATTGTATTATCGAAATTATAAAAGAAATATTAGAGAATCTTAACAGTATTGCAAAAAAAAATAAAAAATGGTCTTAAAAATATATATCTGAATCCAAAATAATCAAATGTTCGGAATCAATTTCAGGTCTCGAATGTACTGATCTGTCAACAGTCCTGGTGCATCAATATGGCATTGTCCAAATAAAATCTGAATAATTTACAATAGTCCCAGAACAATATATCAGTGCCATGATCTCCTTACGATTTCTTTGAATAATGTAAACAAATGTGTCCTCTCAAATAATTTGAAAACATAACACTAAACACTTTTGAAGAAAAGCAAATAGTACAGCAGGTATGCAGTATATGAGACTCCAAATTAGGAATCCGAAATAGGAATTAATTAATTGCTCAGTTTTCTCCTTAAATATATCATCACTGTCTCTTACGAATATATGTCGCAATATACACCACGCCATAAACTTACTACACGCTCTAATATTTCACAATATTCACTCATATGACTTAACCCATTATATGGCAAATTAATTAATTATACTAAGAGCCTATCACCCAATGGGAAATTAACTCAAACGTATCAACAGATTCAATGTATAGTTTAATTTGAAGTTATAAACACCTATTTATAGCTTATCTATAAAAATATAATTATACCAATTGACACAAAATTAACTACGCATTGTTTTGTTTTCAGAAAATTACTATAAATATAGTCACTGCACAAAACCTAGACAAATTCATGTACTAAAAGTTGCAAAATAATATTGACATACACAACATTGATTTAAAGCACACTTCAGTGGTCTATTTCTGTGCAGAACAAAATTACGGTTGTTGGTCTTAAAGGTATCTAGTTTGGTAGTAGCATTTAACTTCAACATATACTAAAATAGCCAAATATACTAGTCACCACCAGAAGATTATGTGCATGCTGACTGCTCGCTTGGTGAGTGGATTGATTGCCGACATCTTGCGTTCCAACCACAAACGGTCACTTCTGCAACCCGTTTAATATTGTTCTGTAAGTATATTTTGCAAGAACTGACGCGGTTAAGCTTATTGTACACTGTTTAAATATTACTTGGCAAAATAACTTTAAATTTAGTACAACCTGTCTGGGCTTTTTTAAAGTCCATAGCGGAGAGAATCTTTCTCTAGTTTCAACCCTTATGATTTTTCAGCCAGGAGAACGTCTTTCCTTTCTTAGAATGGGATTATTGAGGCGTACGGACAAATTATTCTGGTGCGCATTTGATGGTATATACTCAAAAATCACGCTGCCGGTTTCATTTGAATGAAATAGACAGCCGCTAATATTTCAAAGTCTTAACTTTTATTATAATTTAGTAAAGTATGAAGGTGTTCCTGAATAGTATTAGCTGATTTTGGTGTGCACTCGATTGTAACATAAATCATTTAAATGCACATTTTGTTGACTTGTTATTATTATTGTTTGGAAAGCAGTTTTCCAGATGACTCAAATGTGCCCGTCTATCGAACACGGCTATCATGAATTGTCAGATGCAGTCATCAATGTTATATTTTTTCAAGAGATCTAAGGATGCATCGTCCTTTAGGCGGGTAATTAGCTCTTTTACTGCATTTTCATCCAAGGCTCGTTGTTTATGGAATACATATTTGTCATTCTCGTCGAGAATGAACTCAAATTATTCCTTGGATACCTTATTGTTGTAAAGAGCCTATGACACGTGGTCGTGGATTATATTGAAACGGTTTTGATCAACAAGCGAATCTCGTGTTTTATGTTGCGGCTCATAGACTTCGTATTCAGTCCCAGACAACGCGATTCCAGTGCAGGTTGTGATGGAAAGGCGATGATTGTTGACAACAGGTCGATTCCGCTACATTCCCCGCCATAACCACCACAGTGTGCCTCGACAGCATTGACGGTACAGTAGTACCTTTTGTATATACCACACCACTGCTACGTCTGAGTCTCAGCAAGTAGGGAATTTTCAACCATCGAAATTTCTTTTCAAGCTAAACTTATGGGTATCATCGTTCTTTGAGTACCGCGGCACATTCATATTCCACAGTAAGGAGATTAGTGTAAATTTTTAATTGTTTGGGGTGGGGTAGAGGGCTCCTCTGAAGACAGCTGAAGACATATTGCAATATGCCGAAAGACGGTACCAGCAAAACGGCGATGGTGTCCAAGCAAATCTCAGTTGCCTTAATTATATATGTAGATCCAGGAAAGGCATTGTCTTCAACAAGCTAGTCAAGAGTCACGATTAGAGTTCCGTCTGTTCACAGGTTTAGTGATTGCTTCATTTGCTGGCTGATCATTCTAAAATGAAAGAATACATCTTTCTCGATAAGAACTATGTTGTTCCTGCCGGCGAGACGAGTGATACATAGTATTACATATCACTAAGGATATTTTATTATGAATTCGCTTCGCAGAATATCAGAATGCATTGTAGTTGCAATCGAGCCAGCAAAGCTGTTTAGGATAGCACTTTTATCTGTTTTGCCAAGCGCAATTATCCATAGCTAACAGATGGTTACCTCAGGGCGCTATGGATACAACCCAATGCTCAGTGCCTTAATAATTTCCATTTTCGTTCCATTATAATATGAATTTATACTTTTCAATCACAGCTGGCGTAGATTCTCCACTTGTAAATCATTTATAATGGTTGTCAAGTAATTGTTTTGCAAGCTGCGTCAATACTCCGTTGTCAGGATTGTCATGTTGCATCAATGATTTGTACTGCACGTCTAATTACACGTTATCGGCCTTTTTATATGTGGTAACCAATTGCGAAAGCCAAACATGGTTAGAGTGGATAAACATCCTGTATGATGTGCTCACCTAAGAAGGTTTCTGGCGAAAACATGGACACAAAGCTAGTTGCAAGGCTTTGGTGTGAAGCGTTAGCCAGAAAGGCAGTACTGCCCTTATGTACCGTTAATACCAAGTTTGCATAGATTGTAACCTATGCCCGGTTCCGTCGTCTTAATGCCGTGGAGGTTAATAAAGTAAAGACTAGCGACGGTGATGGTGTAGTTTACTTTGCTGCGTGCCAACCACCAAGGATTCTAAGCTTTGATTAATATCCCAGTTTTAAAGTGGTGCTGATGACTGCGCTGATTGTACTAAGAATAACATCCACGCGGTTGATGTCCCAGCATGATGTCCCACATAACTTGTGCAGCGCCAAATCCAAAGAAACCAGATCAAAACAACTCATGGTGTGCCATTACCTGTGGCGAATTCAACTGAAATACCTATCGATAGCTCAATGAAGCCACTATAGGTGGTATTATGGTCTTCTAAATGATACAATTATATTATCCCAGTAAGACTCATTACCGCATACAAAAACACCTTGTAGCAGGATATTTGTTCAAGTAATAGAATATGGTATTGAAGCATTAATCAGCGAGAGTAGGACGGCTCAATTACAGTAACAGCCGCCCAGCTTATTATTTTGTTGGCCTACCCGGTTACTTCAGATGTTCTAATGGATGATGAGGCCGCAACCATTTGTCCTCACAACTCTTCCACCATATCTATTTCGTGGCCTTTTATATGGATCGGTCACATCGGGAACATCTAATTGAAGTGTTATTGTTTTATTAGAGCTGGTATAATCGCACTCCTTCTTGCTCCATCTGGTACTTTCAATGTTATGTAAATCGAATATATAGTAGATCAGGTTAGTAACAATATGTGTTAACCAGTTATACAGTGTATTACATCCCCACGCCGTTAGCATATGGCTAAGCTTGTTTCAAAATTAAATAGAGAAAACAAAATGCGGTTGGTACTTTTTCCTTGCACTCACAGTGACCACAATATTAAATTTCTCCTTATAGCTTTATCGATCCCAGATGTTAACTTTTCTTTACAGACCAAACACAGGGTTATATCAATCACCTTAACTACTGAGCTAAAGGCTGAGCCGGAGTTGCCACTTCAACAATATTTCAGACGGAGAACTGCGCATATTGAACACATGTACATCAGGATATTAGAGACAATTGATCAGATATGCAACGTATCTGTTAAGTGGACACATTGGGAGATATCTAGAGTCAATGATACGAAGAGCGTCGCTTCAAGTGCAACATTTGGAAAATTATTTCAAAGACGACACAGCATTTTGCGATGAGGAAACTTTTCTAACCGGGGTAACGTATTAAATGCTTTCATAATACAGGTTTGAATTATGTTACTGTTACTCTTACTAATTAGATAACCTCTACGTGGTTTGAGGTATAATAAAATAAATAAGTCGAAAGATTATATTGTCACACAGTCATTCTTGACAATTTCTAGATTCTCGATACGATGTGACATCAAGGTAGATTTTCTCCCGAATATTTATATTTCAGGGCGGCAAACGTTCATTTTCCTGAGTCTTCTCCATCTTTTTGTTCCAACGCTTTGTAGACAGGTAAACTTTATTACTACACAGAGAATTATATAACAATTTGGGAATAACATATACCAATAGTTATCATCCATGTAATACCTTATATGCTGTCTTTTGTTCATAATGATTGCTATTTTATACAAGACATTTGTTCCATAATAAATATCTAGTGCACATTGATATCAGAAAGATTGTTTTGGGTGGGAGCCCAGCATCACGGACCTGTGTAGCTCGAACACTTTCAGAGCTTAACACAGTTTAATTAATTAAATAAATAATATAATAATTGTGAGTTGCCATGTTATGATCTGCGGATCGTCTTTTCTATTTCTGCATTCAAACTTGGATAATGTGGCCTTAATAATCTAATAGTCCAGTCCGGTAACCGAC
Source organism: Sinohyriopsis cumingii (assembly GCA_028554795.2). Taxonomy (NCBI): domain Eukaryota; kingdom Metazoa; phylum Mollusca; class Bivalvia; order Unionida; family Unionidae; genus Sinohyriopsis; species Sinohyriopsis cumingii. The sequence continues at coordinate 6,760,766 of JAPYKE020000037.1, read as the reverse complement.
GCTCTACCTACTTTTGACTTTTGTATCAATCAAAACATGTCCACGATAGGACTGCTTGCAAGTTGGCTGACAAAAGCATGAGTGTGATGAGAGTTAGCATTGATTGTTAACCAGGCTTTATTAATTAATTCAATAAAGAGATTTTACATACCTTTGTACTATTTGTCATAGGGTTTCTACCGAAGTTTGTTTATAAACATATAGGTGACACTGTTAATGAAACAGAACCAGGCCATGCTAAGTATAGAAAGTACGGAAACCCTGGTAATTGAAGATATGGAGATGGTGAGAGAGTCAGAAGAATAAAGCATTGAATATGTAGAACACATATTTTCTACGGGCAGATTGATCTCCTAAATGGGAAAAGAAGGTATTTTCTTAGATAGGATTGGGTTGTCAATATTTATACGATAGCAGTTTCAAATTCAGACATTAGTTGATTTCTATTAACTGGGACCAGTTGGACTTTAGACAAGGGACAGGGACTAATGCTTGAATTGAAATTCTTATATGGTAAAACCTGTCCTTGCTGAAATGTCGCCAGTGTAATTGTGACATCAGCCATGTTCAAACGTTATAATATTTCGTAGTGTTCAAGGTCTGGCTGTCAAGAATGCAATATTTTGTATACAACTTTAGCATTAAGTTGTAATATGTATTCAGTGATCATAACAGTAGCACGATCATAAACGGTCTGGCGTAAGTAAACATTTGCCTGGAATGCCATGGAAAGACTTTGAAACATTGGGCTTCCACCTCAAGCCGTGCCCCATGCACCCTGCCCCCATTCAATGACGACATTCCTCGTGACTCCGTAAACACTTGCACAAAGAAATATATATTAGGTTAAATAAGCAAATGAGGAAACAGCAATTTAGGTTAGAATTTTATAATCTTATTTCTGACACAAGACAAGTGTTAGTATCCAAGTGCATACCTGACAATTATCAACGAACATTCGTATTATCAAAGCAATAGCCATTACGTAGGTGCTAGCCATAACATACATATTTGATATATATTACACATACGACTGTTACATATCACATACTAATAGAGTGTTGAAGGGGTCCTTGGTGGCTGAGTGATCTAAAGCGATCGTCTTTACCGATCAATGCCACCCAATCAATGTCCACTATGGTTCTAGTCTAGGGCTCGGTTAATGTGGGTAAATGAGAAAGTTTGTCGGTAGCTATCCATGAGTCAGTGGCTCTTATCTGCCCCCCCCCCCCCACCCCGGGTTCTTCCTCCTTCAGGTAATCACTAACATCGGAAACAATATCCACATGGCAGGACACATTTTCGTATCACACCTGTGACAGTTTCACGTTAGGAATGAACACAATCTAAGAAATATGCATCCTTTTTACCAAACCTGTGTAAGAGTCACGCTCCATAGCGAGAGGTTCATTAACATTCCTCAATAACTCCTGCCTTAACAAAACAGTTTGCAACACATTCTGTAGAAAGATCACGCTTTGAACGGTAAACCATATTCATTGCGGAAAGTTCATTTAATGTACGCACCTTTGTTGCTGTTGTAACTTTGTTGTTGTTGTTGTTGTTGTTGTAGTCGTCGTCATCAAGGTACGTTAGGCATCTTTGGATTGGAGCACGTAGGTACTTTGACGTATATTCCTAATATTTTCATTTCTAATTTTGTGTATAATCAAACATATTTTATTTTACTCACCGGGAAAATTTCAGACATGTTCACAACAATCAGAATTGAAAACTTCACGCTGTACTTAATTAGTCAACATAACTGTTTAGAACTAAATTGTTGCAAATCTATAATTTCAAACTAATTAACAGAAAGAAGCTAAGCAATAAAAAAGTTAGTAAAATTAATGAATCATTTATTTATGTCAGTTAAAAAATTAAAATATGAGAGGAATTGTGAATTTGATACCAGATAATCCTAAATATTTTATCACAAGTCTAAAAGTAAATTGGGTACCGTATGAATTTCAGTACTTAATGTGTTGATGTACCAATAATTTTGAAAATGTTAATGTTCCAACAATCTTGACGAATTATAATTAATTATATTATCCAGAATATCTTTAAAAGAACTGACAATAATCCGAAAATTGTGTTATAGTCCAAAACTGAGCTTACAAAACTGAGCTTACAAAAGAAATAAATAATTGTTTCTGTCGTCATATATATATATATATATATATATATATATATATATATATATATATATATATATATATATATATATATATATATATATATATATATAAAGAGAGAGAGAGAGAGACTATCATTTGACCCATTGTGCAATTGTATTTTCCAGAAACCGTCCCTAACTTGTAAACAAGTCCAGGTTTCTAGTACAATCTAATATAATAAATAAGGTTAGGCATTGAACTCAAACCGAACTAACAATCTATACAAATTCTGAAAATCACGTAGGCAAAAAATCTATTCTCAATCACTGACAAAGGTCAAGCACATAATATAAATTAAATATACATAAAACAGCCAAAGGATATTTCTAAAGTATCTTCAGAAACTATTTCAGGATTCCATTGAACCAGCAATCCGCGATTGTAAGAAACAAATTATGAACAAGGTATGATTATCACGCCTTTGTTCCATATCATCGCTGGTTATTAATGACGTTTTATTATCATGTTTTCGTTACTTGTCGATTTTGTGTTATGCTTTGTTCGCTAAAGGACCGTCGTTGTTTTTTAATTGAACTAGAAGCCTCAGGTGATAAATACGTTATAACTGAGCCATTTGTTACAGGCGAACAACACAAATCAAACGCTGTATCGAGCTAAACGTTATAAGAAAGGAATATAAGGAAGCTTTACATATTAAATAGAAATTTGATCTGGTATACTAATGTCAAACGTTCTAACAGAAGAAACGTATCCAGGAAAGTAATAAATATTATCACGTTCATACATGAGAGTTCTCATGACATGCGTATTACAATCAAGTATGTACGAAAAATTCTTGCATTGAAAGTATAGTAAATCTATCCGCTTAAAATATTTTCAGACTTTGAAAAGATAGATAAACGTATCTCAGCTAAGCCAGATGTCACATGGAAATAGAAGCTTGGAGAAGCACGAGGAATCGGATATGCTTCCAGACAATGACACTTCGGGGCCAAATTCTTCGGAATATTCTACAGTAAATGGGAGCCAAGACAGCCATCATCTGCTCCCAAATCTTAGCTTTGATCATTACTACGATGATTCATATTATTCGGTGTTCTTTTACCCATTGCATGATTTCGAAGAAAATGCTTATATCTATGTTTGGACATTCCTTGTTATTCTAACGACCTTTGCAAATGTGCTGATCGTAGCAGTTTTCGTCCGAAAAAGTATGAGAACAACGACCAACCTTATCCTTCTCTTCGTCGCAATATCGGACTCTCTTACTGGACTTGTAACCTTGCCTACGTATATACATGTCGTCACCAGTGGAAAGCAGGGATGGGTCGGTCTGAGTGAAAGCTGGTGTGAGGCATTAATGATCTCTAAGTTTTATATATCCCAGGCTTTCCACACGATGTCCATATGGCAGACATTGTTGCTAGGATTTCAAAGATTTGTTTGTGTCTGGTTTCCATTCAAAACAAACTCTTGGTTGACTACTCGCCGAACTTTGATCGCAGTCACCATCATCACTATATGTGCGTTCGTCATCCATACTTACCATCTTAATGAGAAGAAAGCAGACAAAACACAAGGTTTCTGTCGGTGGGCTAGGGAAAATCCATGTGTGAAACTTTGCACCTATCTGTGGATAACTCTGTTACTTGTGAATATACTGCCGTGCGTGTTATTACTTGTTCTCACAATCCTAATGATCCAAAAGTTGTTTCGTCCAAACATTCGAAAACTCTCGCTCAGTGCAGAACAAAGTCGAGAGAGGGATAAACAAAATAAAAGAGTCTCCATTATTGTGGTCTGTATTGCTATCATCTTCATGATTCCAGAAATCCCATACGGTATTTTTCTACTGGTGACTGTAGTCAAAAGGCATAGCGGTCAAGGAATCCTGGCACAAAGAGAATATCGTCTTTTCCATCTTATATACGAGATTGCCTTGTTGCTAAGTTTCCATGCAAATTTTTGGATCTATATAATTATGAACAGACGTTTCAGGGACGAGTTGAAATCGATCTTCCTAGATATTATGAGAAATTTTCCATCAAGGCGTGCCACTGCCCCCCTTACTACTGTCTCCATGGAAACGATCCAGAGTTAATCCCATAGAACAAAGGGAACGGATGGAACGACAAATCTACCTTTGTGTAAATCTACACCATAATAAGTTACAAATATTACGGGAGGTTAGTTTATGAAAATTACGGTAACGCATACCTCCTCTGAAGCTACTCAGGAGCGAAGTTTAATGTCATGTCTTTCTGTAAGATGCTGCTTGACCCTCGAAACAATTCATCTTGGAAAACATCGCGTCTAGACAAGCGGATGGATAATAGAAGAGATATATTTGGCTAATAACAAAGGATGGATATTTGTCACTGATATCAAAATTTAATTAGTTGGATACTTGTGAATGCCGCTTGAAATAGTTTGGAAATAGATAGCTCAAGAAGATCTGTTATCTGATTTGTTTTTAAGTCAACATGTCCACGTTAATGAACCTTAAATGTTTCAGTTCGAATCAGTGTGGTATATATTTTAATGACCTAATACAGGAAAAATCGTAAATGTTGAAGATACAAAATTCACAACACAATAGTATACCAATTCTAATTCTTTACAATCTATTGCATGTCGTATCAAATAAATGGAAAAATTTAATTAAAAATCTGTAAATAAAAAAATTATTTCAATGAAATTCATATTACTGGTTTAGAAAAATCTGTAGATCATTGCTTTACTTGAAATGAATTATACCTGTTCTTAATTATGCTAATTACAAGATTTAAAAAGTGCACTAAGCACAAACTAATGAAACGGAATTAATTTAATATTCGGTTTTACTACGATTATAGTTATCTAAAGATAACACGTACCAATATAAATATTAAATGCTGTATTATTGTCACACAGAACTTGATTCAAAGCCAAACATAAATTTATTTGGATTACAAATTATACCTATCCATTCAAACATAAGAATAAACTATGACATTTAAATCAAGTATTAAAATCTATTCAGTATTATAGAAAACCTGAATTTAACTCGACCCACGTGTACAACAAGCAAGTAATCAAAACATTAAACAATGCAGTATATAAAAGGTGCACTTTATATTCAACATGTATACAGTCAAAAACATACACATATATGTAAATATGTATACTGTACATTCGTGCTTTATAATGTTCAAAATATACACAAAAACAAACATATGTATGTATGTATGTATGTATGTATCTATGGATGTATCTATGTAGGTATCTATGTATATAGTCTTCGAAATGCATAAAACAACAAATATTTACTTATATGTACAACGTTTTTCTATATCAGAACTTCCTATATTGTACATGAAATTTGTATTATTCGGACATATTTCGTCGAGCAGGTGAACATATTATGTCCGTTAGTTACTTGAAACAATGAAAATGTATTTTTATATTATGCTTAAAAACGTATCAGTGCTTAAGTGTATAGCAGAATGAAGTAACAGATTTCTAAATGTCATGACACTTGTTCGTCGTTTTTGTTCTGCTGTGCTTTTTGTACAATCGCACAGAAAGTATGAATAGTACCATAATTCCTCTACCTAATCTGAAGTGTAGAAAGGCACATACATGGGGGAAACAACTTGAGAAAAAAAATAAAGTTCATGGTGAGGTTCGAGCGTGCTTCTCATGCGTTACATATTTCATTCAAATGTATAAAGCGATCACCATCATGGCGGATGATATATTTGCATGATAATGTTACCATCTCAATAAAGAAGTTGAAAATGAGAACAATCTTCTCTTGGATTATCCACTTCTTCATGGATCGCATAAAATAAGAATTGTATTCATAGAAGAACGTCTTACTAGTGTGTGCGTTTGTGTTCATTTTACATCAGTCAGGATTTCACATGTATGTCTTCTACGTAGTAGGTTTGAGGCCGTAGAGTCTCCCGCATATTAGCTATGTAGTCTAAGAATTTATGGCCTCAAACGGTTTCATAGCCTCAAATGGAATACTAATGTTAAAATGACAATGGGATTATGGCTCAAGGAGTTTAAAGTTTGAAGTTCTATTCTTTTGGTCTCATCACAATGAAACAAAGAGCAAAACAATAACACAGTTGGCATTGACAGACTAGTATCTCTCTGTTCCAGTGATGTGGGTGGCTCTGAAAAGGGCCGTTGTCGTTTGCAAACGAGAGAGAGTTAGCATACGTGGCATCACGCCTGTCTTATTTTCTTCCCCTAACATTGTAACACAAGTGGTCCACACAACAATGATCTTTTCAGACAGTCTTCTCTCTCGTCAGAGATTTGTTCCTTTCATATTGCTTTTTTTCTGTGATGTGCGTGATAATGAACTGACATCTGATACTCATGGTCAAAATACATTTCCGCAATCAGTGTTGATGCCTCTACCCTAACGGACACTGTACACATCTTGACCGTGCTGAGAACATGTGAAACAATGGGACAAGGAAATCTTGTGTGAGTGTGTTTGTACGTTCAATGGCATTATAACATTCCCAAAACTTAGTCTCACATTGTTCTCTTCAATATTGTGTTTTATGTGACGCGCATGATCGCCCACGATGATCTGACATACATCTGATAGTCCTGGATAAAATGCAACCATGAAATAAGTGTTCATGCCTATACTCTAGCAGGCATGTTATACGTCTTTACCCTCTTGAAAACAAGTGAAACAATAGGACAAAGCAATTTTGTGTGTATGTTCCGTCAGCGCAAAAGACGTGTCACCAAATTCAGAGTGGGAAGTCTCTATTTGAATGCGAAGACAAAGGGCGCTTGACGTCCCATTCAGCATGAAGGCGGGTCAGTGTTCGTACTGTTTATCATTGTGACATAGTTTGAGTACTTCGAAACCATGAGAACCAACTACTGGGGTGTGCCTGCTGTGGATACTCAGAGTAATAGTATTACCACTACGAATGCAAATATAATACTTCCAGAACAAAATTTCTTTAACTTGGAATTAGCTGATTTTCTGTCGTATTTGCAAACATTTGTGACTACGATAGTAATGCTACTTTCACCGCCTTTGTCTGTCGTTATCTTCGGTGCAGGATTTCAGAAAAAGACAGAAGGAAGAAATAAAAAGTTCGTTTTACAACGGCAGAAAGAAGCAGAACAAGTATTTTTATTTATCAACAACAAGAATAGGAAAGAAGAAGAAATCGAGAACAAGAGAAAATGTAAATTTTAGAGCCTGAAGGATGACAAAAGAAAGAAATGCAAACAAAACATTATATGTGCTGCAAGACATTTGTGCAGAGTTAAGGTTTCTGAGGCAAACGTATCAGACGTCTTTCACTCAAATAAAGAATAGGAGGCTTTCAATTACCCGGGTTTCCATACCTTCGGTCATCACTATGTCCACTGACTGAAGAAGCAGCAGTTATTAAAACAGTTATCAAATCGTCAACAGCAAGAAGAGGAGAACTAGGACTTTAGATAGTTAACGCTTAAAGTCAAGTCAAAGAGTTTATCAAAACAAACCCCTATTCGAGGCGACCTAAATATCTTAGAAAATAGATACTTCTCAATGATTGCCAGATTAAGTAAAATTTAAATCCCATTTCCTTTGCCAGAATGGTTTCCGTGTGTGAGTGCGTATTGAAGTAACTTATCTACAGCATTAAAAAACATTAAAGACAAAGGAATGCTTTTTCTGTAGAATATTCTCTTTTTTTAAATCACAATAAAAATTTCCAAGGACATTACAAAAGTCAAGTTTCTTTTTTTTTTCTTTCTTTCTTTCACTGTGTCTTTTTTTGTCTTGAATTTCTTAAACGGCCTTACCTCTTCTGCTGTGATTTCTAGTTGTCTTGATGCTTGCATGTTTTGACGGGTCTGGTACGGGTTCTACCTCTGTTTCTGAAAAATGCTCCGCCTCCACTCTCTCCTCCCTGTGTTCTCTTTTTTCCTTGGACACTCTGAAGACTAATGTCCTATCTCCTGACAATGATAACATATCTCCTTGTCTTTGTCTCTCCTGTATCCTGTCTTTCCTTCGCTTTGAAGTTATGGGTATTCTGGAGTCCAATATCCTGACAGATCTATCAGGTATTTTTACTTTATCTCGAAAGGTGGAGTAGTTCGTAGTCTATTCTGAAGTATACTTTCGAATGACGCTCTGCAAGTCTCTGAGCAGAAGGGTAATCTGTTTTGACTCTTGCATCTTCAGCTGAATGAATGTTATTTATTCTTGGGGCAAGAAACTCGCCCTATTTAGATGGAACAAGTGTGGGTGTAAAACTTAGTCAAATGAAAGTTTGGAATCAAGATGAAAGAATCACATTATTCAATTGAGAAACCAGAAGAAGACGAAGAAAACAAGAGGCGACGACAACGACGACTTTCCATGTCGTCCCAAACTCTAGCTGCAATGTTATATCAGGTGACTTAGAAGATGACATGAGTGAGCCCCATCCAACACCCTCAACTTCTACTACAAGATCAAGAGAGTCCAGATACACCAAACGCTAAAGTCGTCCAGTAGCTGTCGAATATTATTATATCAGTTTGAGAGCGCAAAATTGGCTTCCAACATTATCGATCGTTTGAGACTTTCCATTACTCACAACAGTTGAAGTCGAATGTCTGTATCAAGTTTTGTACAAAGGCAAAATTAGCAATCTAATGACAAGTTTTATACGACCGATGGAAAAGCCACACTTCATAGGGCCCACGTTTCACCTCCTCAAGGTAGCGGAACACACAGAAAAGTGTTGATAGTGGATGTCATTCGCAGCTCCAAATGCAGTATTGTCCACATTAACAACTCCAAGAACTAGAAATGCTTAACTCGTGGCATTGTCCTGGGACGAACGAAACTCACAAGAAATATAGTGTAGCATGGAAATGAGCATGGAAAAGTATCCGACAATCGAACAGAGCCAAACAACGAAAGAGCCAGAACTCCTTTTCCCAGCAGGTATGCATATATAACGAGACAGTCTGTGGCATTCCCGAAATGCAAAAGCTTCAAAACTTCTTCGCTCCTTGCAATACGTTAAAGATAGATCATCAAGTGGTTCCCAGAGCTCTCCTGTTTTGAGGAACTAGATTTCCACTACGTAAAATACATTCATATGTGTCATCACCAAGAACATTTCAATAACATAAGTAGAACAGGGTATATTGGAAAAGTTTATTATTGTGAGAAATGTGTCCATGGATTTTGCAGTTGGGCCCAACACGTTCAATGCGGAGAGAGATGCCGGGAAAATTTAGCGTCCAAAGTAGGCATTCCTGAATGAACATATTGCTCCATTTTGCATGTGTACCATTGTCAGCCTAAGTTTTAGGAGTAACATCGCATGAAACATGTTAGCCAATAGCATATATGTGCTGGCGAAGTGTTGTGCTCCACTTAGGGACATCTAATTTGAGCCATTAGCTCCAGGTCACACGTTTATCCAGGGAAAATTGTGGACTTGGAAGATCAATGCTACATACAAAAATATGAGAATGAACTGGAGGATGACATATAGGAATACCAGCACAAGAACAAAAAAGGCAAATTTCACCCTTTTTACCTTGAACATACACAGAAGTTTGGAACTAACGTCCGTAATTTCTTCATAACTCATCCCACTTGTGAGAAGTGCATACAATAATCTATATCAGATCAATGTTCCAGTTGTAGGAAGTGAATAAATCTGTCTTCCTGATTTTATCCAATGGATCTTAAACCCTACCGACAACTCTTGGAGAAAAGTAGATATCCACTGATGCAGGGACTGACATCGATATAGCTCACAATATCTCAGGATACGACGGACAATTTCTTCAGAAGAAAGCACTAAATTCCTCACAATTACCACGAACGGAGCTAAAAGTATCTACTTAAAGGCCTGGCGTATACAATTTAAAGATGCCATGGATTATTTGGCCAAGCCTTGGAGTGGAATGACTAAAATGGTTATAATGATAGAAATAGCCAAAGAGAATTTTCCATAACGAAGAGCTAATATACACTTTGTGCTCTCGCGTTTCCTTTATGTTTACTACTACATCCCCGATGGTTCGCTTATAAAACAGCGAGGAGAATTCTATACATGGTAAAAAAACACACTCTTCAACCAGTTTGACTTTCAGGAACAGAATTTAAAATATTTGTGATCTGATGTGGAAATTTGACGCAGTTGCTGTGGAGCATTTCAACAATTATTTCAGGGTCACGGAGGAATCGAACTTTTCAAGGTAGCAATTACTACCATCGCTAAAGCTTGTGGATTAGTGTATCAAAAGAATGTTATGCCTGAGAACAAACTTGACATAAGACCACCTCAAACTTATCGTTATGTCAGCCTTCGATACCCCACCAAAGTGTTCCTTTAAGTTGCATTACTTGTGAGAAAGTGAACACAACCGGATACAACAAGCTGGAAACGGTGGAAATGAAAATCAGAACTCTTTCTGTGGATGGCTGGGATTTAGAAAACCCTAGGGTCGTCTAATAATTCCAGGAATGTTTATTTTGTCTCGTGTTTCCCTCAAAACATCAAAATCCTTTCTCAGAATTACCATGGAAGAGTTCTACAAGCAGGCATACCAACGAGGCCTGATGTTAGAAAAATAAGGATACCATGTCGTAATAATGTGGTAACACGAGGACGATCAACGTTCAGAACCGATCCAGAATTTATATGTATTACCGAAAATTACGACATGGTCGACAACAAATGTTTGAACCCACGCAACAGTTTCTTTGTATAACGAACCAGTACGATATGCTTGCTGTACGACGTAGATCTGAATTCGAATCTGAATGTGTACAGTGCAGGAAAATCAATTTGCACCAGAAAATAGAGAATAATAGAAAGTTAATAGTATTGTTCAACATCTGTCTTGAAGCTCTCCACTGATTTCGCGCTAACAACACTGTCACCATGATTCCAGTCCACAATTGTTTTTAAGAAGAAATTTCTAAATTGTTCTGTTCTACATTGCTCAACCACATAACATCTACTATTATTTGATACTAGTTTTTCAACAATGTTTATACTTTCAAAATATGGACAAGATTTGGCTCTAATCTGGCATTTTTTCTTAATGGTTGAAAAATACATGTGGCGAGAGAGCTGGCACAAACCCCTCGACTACTTTACAGAGATATGTCAAACGAATCCTACTGTCTTGGAGTGTTGGTATACCCAGGTCAGTTATCGTTTTGGTTATGCATCCTGCTTCTCTGGTTTTGTAGTCACCCGATACAACTCTTGCTGCCTGGTGTTGAAACTTATTGATTCTATCAACATCTTTATGATAGTACGGATCCCAGACCACACAACCATATTCTAACACGGATCTGACTATTGCTAGATAGGCATTTTGTCTACATCTCTGCTGACAATGTCTGAGGTTTCTTTTTAGAGATGCTAGTGTAGTCGTTTTAGCTTTCTTGATCCATTTGATAATAAGCAATTCCTACTTGAAGTCCTAATATAGTGTTGGTCCAAGATAGGGGTTTTCACTGTCATGTTGTATTATATGGTTATTTAAGGCGTAGAAGTGAGATGAATTCGTTGTTTTGCTGGATGTATCTCAGGGAGGAAAAACAAATTCATCGATGTGTGTTCTTTGCATCCATCGGTTTGCAAATATGCTCGATTCCCTACAAGACACAATGAATTATGGACAGAACTCATAGAAGTGGAACACATTCATCAACACGATGCACTGATCAAAATGCAAAGTGTTACCTCGAACTCATTTGTACCAACCCGTCTTGGTACTTCATTGACAAAAATCAATCACGTTCAACGATGGTATCACATAGATGAAAAACGCGCTTTGACTGGAACGTGGGAGAGTGTCGAATTGTTTCGTGCACTAGATTCTCGATACCGAATGTTAAACGTCTATGAAGTTTGGAATTTTCCTACCAAAGAACAATAAAATAGAAAGATTCGAGTCCAATAATTAGTTCAAGCTACGTCAACGAATTTCTGAAACAGAAACACAGTTTGAGTGGCTATCATCTTCGTGTCAGACTCCAGAAGTCAAAGACAAATTAAAAGAACAGCAAAGCCCGTGGAAATGAACAAATGAAGACGTTAGTGTGCCAAAAATCATATCAAATTGTTTGTGGTGAAAGTTGGCACAACGTCCGGTGCTGCCCAATACGAATACTTGGCAGGTCCATGCTCCACATTCAAATATAGCACGACAAATTGAAACTGATGAAACAGCGAAGATTTGATCTTGGTTAATTACAAAAAAGCGACCGGGTTTGCAACTCCAGATGCGTTTGGAAATGTTGCCATTACAACATAGGCCACATCCATTGTTCATTTAACATTGTACGAAACCTTAAAACGTTTAGGAAATCGCTTTCTTTACTTTGCCATCGACATTTATATGTACATGCATCACACACAAGAGCTATCACCCAAAATTCGAAGGGGACCATTTAGGTGCATGGACTGACTAGCACCCGGAAGACAATATCTTAATGTTTGCTAGCAATGGCCCCGACATTATCGAATGCCATTATCTACGCTGAGAGGGGTAAATTAATACAAATTGCAAAGTCTAAGAAATCGATGACGAAGAAGACGTGTTGAAAAATTCTTAACAGTTTGCATAAGATTCAGATTTGTGGGTGACAACGTTATATCCACATAATATTGTATGTTTCCAAAACAATCAAATCGTCCGTTGTCCATAAGAAATCGTTTATCACATTGTTTGCGAGAAACAAGTGTGAATTCCAGACCTTAACACTTCACCGTACGAACACATTGCGCTCCAGTACAACAAGGTTCCAAGTCAGTCATCATGAATGATTATAACTTTGATACATCAAGCATTGACCAACTGCAGACTCCAACATCAAAGAATACAAATTTCATCTGACCTTGTCTGACTAATGCGATTGTGTCAGTCGAATGAATACTTTTAGAAATGGCCTGAAGATACAAATGGACTACCCACTCCCTACTCTTTAACTAAAGCAGGATTTGTCTACTTTAGGCAGGGTTGAGAGCGAAACGCAAAGTTTTCAGTTTTGGTATACCATCCGTATTTATTATAAAGATTCAGCTACCATACACCATACTTGATGACATCGGTGCTGTTTCTTTGATCTTTTCCATCGATCGCAATACGGTACCTTAGGGTCGGTACCCGTTTTGCAGTATAAAAAGGGGAAGACTTCCAGAACACACACTTCATCATGAATACAAACGCCGACCTAGAAATATTGATTTTTGAACACAGCAATAGAATGAGTTGGGTTTGTTTCCACACTAGAGGTTCGCACTTTGACCGTGTCATGCAGAAAGAAAAAATAATTCTCAATTTCGCTTTGAAAATGATAGGCACGCCAGAATATTCATCAATATATTGATAGTTTTCATCCAAAATTAAAGAAATAGGCTACTTTTGTTTATTGATGACTATATTTAGAATATAGGTCCACTCAAACTCAAACTTCTTACGTAAGATTTTAATTATGAACCAAATACTAACTACATGATATATATTTGTTAATGCTACAAATACACTTTAAATGAATAAATACACATCGTCCACTTGCATATCTTGCTGTGAAAAACATGACGGTACAATGAGAACTTCAACAGTGTGTGGTTGTATTTTAATGTATGATATCAAATCTGCATACCGTTATAATTTGAAAATGATTTGTGGAATAAACTAAAACAAAATAAATGGAGAAGAAAAATGTAAACAATTTTCTGGCCAGAAAAGTAATGCAGGTGGGCGTGGTTTTAAATAAAATAAAGGGTTCATACAGTTATGACTTTAAACAATTCAAACGGGGCTAGCCATTCGGATGCAGTAAATCGTAATGACAAAAGAAAAAATTGATAATAATTATAATTATATGAAGTCATATTAGCTTTTTCTCGTTATCCATGTAAACCATGCTAGTGCTGAGCCAACATCGATGTCAGTTTCTAATACATGGTAAAAGAAGGGCTTATTCTAAAGTTGTGCGAACTTGTAGACTGGACTCATGTGTTTCTGTTTTTTTTCTGTGTTGCAAAAGCAGAGGTTTAAACAACTTAACAAACAGCAGACCACTGAGCTTAAACAGAGGTTTAAACAACTTAACAAACCGGCGACCACTGATTTTATTATGAATAGGATGTGTTAGATTTACGTATAAATACATTTTTCAATTGTATATTTAAAATTTCTGCGTTGGAAATGAATGAACAAAGTACTTTGGGGAAGAAAATCTTTAGTCACTTTGCCTATGAGATACCAGTTGGGTGGCTATAAGGTCATCTTAATAGTGTATTTCTACAAATAAATGCATAGATACAATAATATTTTATGTGGATGCCGTTCCTGGCTATCTATCGACATTCTGAGTTGCTGTGTCCTCAAAGCAATTCTGAAACCACTTTTATATCATGATTCTAACATTATTTCATGTACTATATATTGAATAAATTGTCTTAGTCCACAGGTTCTGTTTTGTTACGTTATTCTCGTTATGCGGTTTAATCATTATCCACGTCAATAGCCTGCTAATTGCTGGATTTCCGAAGTGTAAATGATTCATGATATCTTAGTCGTAATTTGTACAACTGTCCGTGGTGGCATATGGTGGAGACCGATGGTACAGATACGTCTCCACTCCACATGGGGTGGACTCTCAAGATACAAGGTGTCTCTACACTCAACATAGAGTGCCCTTCTGAGATCCTAATGATGAATTGTTGTTTAATAGTCACAATATACATTTAACTGTTAGGCCAAACTAACGAATTGTCTCTCGTTCTTTCACACAACAATTCTACCTTGGAAATTTTCTCAATGTCAAGAGTGAAAAGATGGCCGTTATCACTTAACCAACTAGAAGCAGCTGTTCCGTTTTTTAGTGCCGTTTTGATGATATTTGTGCTTGTTGCCTCTCTTCATCTACGTTATTGTGTTCATTATGTATTGGCTGTTCAATTCGTATGTGTTTCGTCATCTCCTTGTTTTGGAAATGAGAAAAATTATACTTTTTCTCAGCTGTCTTGCTCCACTGTTTTTGAACAAACCGCCATCACATGATACTCACCAGTCAACCCGTTTATGCTATGATGGACCCTCATTAATTGCTTTAAATGATCACTCTTTGGCTCTCCACACTACATTGTGCTCTAGACTAAACGAACTGGGACTACATTTATCATTACCTAAATGTAAACAGAAGCGAAAAAAGAAACGTTGTTTCAAAGCTGGCCGGCGTAGAACAGGAAGAAGAATTCCAGTTATCTCCCTTATTTCGGTTCAACAATTTAAAAAAAAAAATTCGACCGATAATTTAGATAGTCTAACTCAAATCCCTATTCATTCGTTAACCTTTGTGTCAACTATTTGAGAGATACCTCTGCTTATTGCATTATTCAATGCCCAGTCAGTAGGACCACCGGAAAAGCGCATAGAAACAGTTAATTTTATCAACGACCAGCAAAGCCCGTGGAAATGAACAAATGAAGACGTTAGTGTGCCAAAAATCATATCAAATTGTTTGTGGTGAAAGTTGGCACAACGTCCGGTGCTGCCCAATACGAATACTTGGCAGGTCCATGCTCCACATTCAAATATAGCACGACAAATTGAAACTGATGAAACAGCGAAGATTTGATCTTGGTTAATTACAAAAAAGCGACCGGGTTTGCAACTCCAGATGCGTTTGGAAATGTTGCCATTACAACATAGGCCACATCCATTGTTCATTTAACATTGTACGAAACCTTAAAACGTTTAGGAAATCGCTTTCTTTACTTTGCCATCGACATTTATATGTACATGCATCACACACAAGAGCTATCACCCAAAATTCGAAGGGGACCATTTAGGTGCATGGACTGACTAGCACCCGGAAGACAATATCTTAATGTTTGCTAGCAATGGCCCCGACATTATCGAATGCCATTATCTACGCTGAGAGGGGTAAATTAATACAAATTGCAAAGTCTAAGAAATCGATGACGAAGAAGACGTGTTGAAAAATTCTTAACAGTTTGCATAAGATTCAGATTTGTGGGTGACAACGTTATATCCACATAATATTGTATGTTTCCAAAACAATCAAATCGTCCGTTGTCCATAAGAAATCGTTTATCACATTGTTTGCGAGAAACAAGTGTGAATTCCAGACCTTAACACTTCACCGTACGAACACATTGCGCTCCAGTACAACAAGGTTCCAAGTCAGTCATCATGAATGATTATAACTTTGATACATCAAGCATTGACCAACTGCAGACTCCAACATCAAAGAATACAAATTTCATCTGACCTTGTCTGACTAATGCGATTGTGTCAGTCGAATGAATACTTTTAGAAATGGCCTGAAGATACAAATGGACTACCCACTCCCTACTCTTTAACTAAAGCAGGATTTGTCTACTTTAGGCAGGGTTGAGAGCGAAACGCAAAGTTTTCAGTTTTGGTATACCATCCGTATTTATTATAAAGATTCAGCTACCATACACCATACTTGATGACATCGGTGCTGTTTCTTTGATCTTTTCCATCGATCGCAATACGGTACCTTAGGGTCGGTACCCGTTTTGCAGTATAAAAAGGGGAAGACTTCCAGAACACACACTTCATCATGAATACAAACGCCGACCTAGAAAGATTGATTTTTGAACACAGCAATAGAATGAGTTGGGTTTGTTTCCACACTAGAGGTTCGCACTTTGACCGTGTCATGCAGAAAGAAAAAATAATTCTCAATTTCGCTTTGAAAATGATAGGCACGCCAGAATATTCATCAATATATTGATAGTTTTCATCCAAAATTAAAGAAATAGGCTACTTTTGTTTATTGATGACTATATTTAGAATATAGGTCCACTCAAACTCAAACTTCTTACATAAGATTTTAATTATGAACCAAATACTAACTACATGATATATATTTGTTAATGCTACAAATACACTTTAAATGAATAAATACACATCGTCCACTTGCATATCTTGCTGTGAAAAACATGACGGTACAATGAGAACTTCAACAGTGTGTGGTTGTATTTTAATGTATGATATCAAATCTGCATACCGTTATAATTTGAAAATGATTTGTGGAATAAACTAAAACAAAATAAATGGAGAAGAAAAATGTAAACAATTTTCTGGCCAGAAAAGTAATGCAGGTGGGCGTGGTTTTAAATAAAATAAAGGGTTCATACAGTTATGACTTTAAACAATTCAAACGGGGCTAGCCATTCGGATGCAGTAAATCGTAATGACAAAAGAAAAAATTGATAATAATTATAATTATATGAAGTCATATTAGCTTTTTCTCGTTATCCATGTAAACCATGCTAGTGCTGAGCCAACATCGATGTCAGTTTCTAATACATGGTAAAAGAAGGGCTTATTCTAAAGTTGTGCGAACTTGTAGACTGGACTCATGTGTTTCTGTTTTTTTTCTGTGTTGCAAAAGCAGAGGTTTAAACAACTTAACAAACAGCAGACCACTGAGCTTAAACAGAGGTTTAAACAACTTAACAAACCGGCGACCACTGATTTTATTATGAATAGGATGTGTTAGATTTACGTATAAATACATTTTTCAATTGTATATTTAAAATTTCTGCGTTGGAAATGAATGAACAAAGTACTTTGGGGAAGAAAATCTTTAGTCACTTTGCCTATGAGATACCAGTTGGGTGGCTATAAGGTCATCTTAATAGTGTATTTCTACAAATAAATGCATAGATACAATAATATTTTATGTGGATGCCGTTCCTGGCTATCTATCGACATTCTGAGTTGCTGTGTCCTCAAAGCAATTCTGAAACCACTTTTATATCATGATTCTAACATTATTTCATGTACTATATATTGAATAAATTGTCTTAGTCCACAGGTTCTGTTTTGTTACGTTATTCTCGTTATGCGGTTTAATCATTATCCACGTCAATAGCCTGCTAATTGCTGGATTTCCGAAGTGTAAATGATTCATGATATCTTAGTCGTAATTTGTACAACTGTCCGTGGTGGCATATGGTGGAGACCGATGGTACAGATACGTCTCCACTCCACATGGGGTGGACTCTCAAGATACAAGGTGTCTCTACACTCAACATAGAGTGCCCTTCTGAGATCCTAATGATGAATTGTTGTTTAATAGTCACAATATACATTTAACTGTTAGGCCAAACTAACGAATTGTCTCTCGTTCTTTCACACAACAATTCTACCTTGGAAATTTTCTCAATGTCAAGAGTGAAAAGATGGCCGTTATCACTTAACCAACTAGAAGCAGCTGTTCCGTTTTTTAGTGCCGTTTTGATGATATTTGTGCTTGTTGCCTCTCTTCATCTACGTTATTGTGTTCATTATGTATTGGCTGTTCAATTCGTGTGTTTCGTCATCTCCTTGTTTTGGAAATGAGAAAAATTATACTTTTTCTCAGCTGTCTTGCTCTACTGTTTTTGAACAAACCGCCATCACATGATACTCACCAGTCAACCCGTTTGTGCTATGATGGACCCTCATTAATTGCTTTAAATGATCACTCTTTGGCTCTCCACACTACATTGTGCTCTAGACTAAACGAACTGGGACTACATTTATCATTACCTAAATGTAAACAGAAGCGAAAAAAGAAACGTTGTTTCAAAGCTGGCCGGCGTAGAACAGGAAGAAGAATTCCAGTTATCTCCCTTATTTCGGTTCAACAATTTAAAAAAAAAAATTCGACCGATAATTTAGATAATCTAACTCAAATCCCTATTCATTCGTCAACCTTTGTGTCAACTATTTGAGAGATACCTCTGCTTATTGCATTATTCAATGCCCAGTCAGTAGGACCACCGGAAAAGCGCATAGAAACAGTTAATTTTATCAACGACCAGAATATTGACGTCTTTCTCCTGACAGAAACATGTCTAAAAGCATCAGGCCATGAGCCAAGGTGTGCGAATCTAGCACCCACTGGTTACTCCATCAAGTTGTTCCCCCGTAACTCTCGCGGAGGTGGAATTGCTGTCATCACAAAGAATACCATGATCAAACGTCTTAACCACACCACAACATTCAATTTTAACCACACATCGTTTCAACTGGTCCAAACCACACTCACAATGGAGAAAAAGTCAGTCCATTTTTTCTGCCTATACCGCCCTTCTCCTAGTAGAAAAGACAAGCTGGATGAATTTCTCTTTTTGGAACAGTTTCCGAATCTCCTGGAGTATGGAAATTCAATAGGTGGCAACCTCATTATTCTTGGAGATTTCAATTTTCACTTTGATTATCCCGGAAACCCAAACACATCAAAACTCATAGATTCCATTAATGTTTTCAACATCAAACAGTCAGTTAACCAACCCACCCATAAACATGGTCACATTTTAGACTGGATTCTTCATAGACCAGATGATAACATTCTACGGTCCTCCCTGGCATCCCATGACCTTGCATCAGATCACCTCTGCATTATATGCCATCTTGACGTATCAGTCCCTAACCCACCACCTTTATCTGCTACTAAGAGAAACCTCCGTATGATAAATAGAACCAAACTAATGCACGACATCCAAGCAAACCTAACAACTTGCTTACCTCCTACAGCAGAACAACTCTATAACTGCCTGCGTTCATTGCTCGACAAACATGCCCCAGCTACCAAGTGCAGAGTATCAATTCAAAAGTGTTCTCCATGGTATAGCAGTGTTAGGGACCAGCTTCGCACTGCTAAAAGAGACCGCCGTAAAGCTGAGAGACTTTGGCTTTCCACCAGACTCACTATTCATAAGCAAATCTATGAAGCCGCTATGAATGTCACAAATATAGTCCATGCAGCGAAATCAGCCCACTACACTACTTAGATCATGGAAAGTCCCAGCTGCAAAGAGCTCTTCGAGATTACTAACAAGCTAATGTCAACGAACAAATCTACACTACTTCCAACTACCTTCTCTCCAGATGACCTTCCGGACATGTTTGCAAATTTCTTCCGTGACAAAGTACAAATCATTAGAGATGAACTTGACACCACAATTTCAATTGACTCGTCATCACCATACAGTTGGGATACAGAATTTGAGCGGCAACCATTAGCAGCATTTGAACCTGTCTATATGGATTTCGTACGTACAATCCCGATGAAGAGTGCACAAAAGTCATGTGAACTTGATCCAATTCCAACATCACTGCTGCTTGAGTGCTTAGATCCAGTATTGCCTTCACTAGCTGAGGTTATTAATACCTCTCTCTCATGCGGGGAACTCCGATCATTTTTCAAAGCTGCCATTGTAAAGCCTCTGCTGAAGAAACCAACACCTGACCATAACGACTTAAAAGTATTACCGCCCAGTTTCTAATCTCCCATTCATATCAAAAATCTTAGAAACGTTTGTTCTATCCCAGCTTGTATATCATCTTAATTCAAACAGTCTTTTTAGCACTGTACAATCTGCATATCGCCCTTGCCACAGTACTGAAACTGCTCTTCTAAACGTAGTCAATGACATTCTCTCTGCGTTGAATAGCGGGAATATTACAGTCCTCACCCTCCTTGATTTGTCTGCAGCATTTGACACAATAGACCATGATATATGACTTCACCTTCTCCAGCATGTATTTGGCATTCATGATACAGCCTTACTGTGGTTCAAGTCCTACTTGGTCAATAGGACACAAATTGTATCTGCAAATGGAATACACTCCAGCCCAGTTGATCTATGTTGTGGTGTTCCACAGGGGTCTGTTCTTGGATCTATTCTCTTCATTATGTACACTCAGTCGCTCTCAAGTGTCATAGACCATCATCCAGTGTCTCACCCATTGTACGCTGATGACACCCAAATATACAAATCTAGCCACCAAACTGAAGTTGATGCTACCATCCAAGGTGTAGAGAGGTGCATTTCTGATGTGAAATCATGGATGACATGTAACAAGCTCCAGATGAATGATGATAAAACTTAGGCAATTCTGATCACAACACAAAAACTTTCTCATTCACATCCTTTACCTCAAACAATAAATATCAGCAACACCAACATTAAATTCACACAATCAGTACAAAACTTAGGTGTTACTCTGGACAGTACTCTCACATTGCACCAACATGTCAGGAACATATGCAAAGCTGCATATCTTGAGCTGAGACGCATCAGCTCAATTCGCAAATATCTTTCAGTTGATGCTACTTTCACACTTACATATTTTTTGTTTCACATTTATATGACTTATTCATAAGCCTTTCCAAAGCCGAATGTTGATATCTGTCGCCATGCAAAAAAACACACAACCCAAACACTAAAACACAATAAAAACGAGACCCAAACACCCAAATACAAATAAGTCTTCATATACATATATATATTTAGTCAACTTTCCAACAGTACCAACGTATGTGCTAGAATTGTTCATTTGTATTACAAGAGGATTCTGGCAGACAGATGTTTCTATTTAGCTATATAACAAACTTTAAGTGTCGATGTTTCATTAAATGATAATAGACTAGAGTTTACACCGGCAAGAGTAATACCCATACCCCACTCACTCCAGCTTATAAAACAATATAGACAATGACTAATATACTGTTATAAATTTAAGCCCCTCACTCCCTTTAGGAATCTGTTTATGGAAGATTCGAAATGCAACATCTTCTCCTAAATGTTAGAATGTAAAGTGCAATTCACGGTTTAGCATTCACGAATTCAAGTATTCATTATTCTCTCAACTGTTTGCCTCATTACTATCTACTTCATTTTCTTTCTGCATGTATCCTGCATGTATCCTGCATGTATCCTGCAATGACAACTTCATAATTAAGGTCAAGTGGTAAATGTAAACTTTTTTTTTGCGAAAAGAACTAGAGTCAAACAAGTATTACTATGATCCAGGGGAAAAGATTTCAGCCACTTCAACTTTAGATGAGTATTTTAGTTATTATCATTGTATATAAGTTCTTAATATTTTCGTTTTTAAAATTTAGCAATGTTCTAATATTAAAATTGAATTTTATAATATTGTTTTGCAATTATCTCCAAAATGGTTATTGTTTGGAAATTATTCTGGAAATATTTGTCTCGCTTCGACGAAAATTAACGTAATTCCCATTCCTTGCCACATTATAGTGACAAATGTTACTTCACCTACTAATGTATTATATTTGGCTCATAATGTGCTATGGAGCTAAGGTGATCAGTCACGTGTGATCAGAACACTAATGATTGCTAATTGCATTTCACATTAACCTAATATAAAGGTGATCCTCTTATAGATAAGCAAGGTGCATCAAAATAAGAGAATATAAATTCTGATGTCAAATAATTCATAATAAATGTTATTTATAAAGTGGCGCGTAGTAACAATAACAATGGCATGGTATCTGTTAATTCTAGGTGACTCTAAAAAATATCATTGCTTCTTTTCTGTATAGCTGATCTTATCAATATATAGGACAATTTCAATGTTAGATGTACGTCTATCTACGGACGAAGTAGAGGCGTCAAAAACTTTGACGCATCGGTTTTCTTCTCCCAATCTGTTATTTGCGGGATCAGGTTGTTCGGGCTGCTGATAATGCTATTGCTGAAGACACTATTGTTGTTGTCGCTGATGAAGATGATTTCACACCTTCCGGACATGAATTGTTTTCTCTCTCGCGCGCGCGCTTGTTTCTCTCCTTCTTCTGCTTTTCTTCTGCCCATGCCCTCTTGATTTTTCTGTCTTCTCTTCCAGCATACTTTAATAAATGCTTTAGCCGTCCTAAATGAAATCATCTCGCTGTGAACATACCTCGAGTATCATCCATCCCAAGAAGACTCCCATCCACGTAGGTATCCCCACGACAGTGCGGAGGTCGCCCCACACTGCAATATTGGATGGTCATTTTTGGCCAAATCAACCAAGATTGCCAATATGGGCAAAATCACAACTATATACAGACCAGGTTCAGATTAAAATTGAACATTATTCTATATCAATCAGAAAGTATGCATCGTATTTCAGGAATGGCGTGTGTTTTATCTAACACTCAGAAAGCACATTTCAGAAATTTTCAGTGTTGTATCTGCTAATCAGAATGTATGTATTGTATTTCAGAATGCTGTGTGTTGTATATGACAAACAGAAAGCGTGTATCGTATTTCAGCAATGTTGTGTGTTGTATCTGCCAATCAGAACACATCATCATAAACATTTTCAGATCCGAACATGGCAGGACGTGTGATATAACATTCAGTTTTAAGTTCAGTATTCAGAAAAGACTGACGCAGAGGAAATGAAATCGTTTGTTCAAGAATTCGTTTTACAAATTACAAGCCAAAGAGCACAAATTATAAAAAAATGATTTTGTGTTGTTTATAAAAGCTGCGTTGAATCAGTAATCAGCACATACTGAAGGGGAAGATTATGGCATTGCATTCTCTTCTTGTGCAACATTATAAAATTCCCAGAGAGATTTCTCTAACAGAATAAGTCACGCCAGCTTTTGTGCTTTGAACAACATTTCCATAATCATTACATATGAGCTCAAACCTGTGACAATCGGATAAATTAGCCTAATAAAAGGTACATGGTCCGATACAGTAAGGTACCGAAAGAAATAGAAAATCTGTTTCCGAAGGAAGCGGCGAGAGACGAGTAGGGCTCTGCTGCAGTCACTGCACTAGCAAACTGCCGCTTGAAAGAATTTTCTAATTATCATGACGTGGAAAGACTTTTTGATAACCTTAGAGAGAACCTAACATTTGCAGCAAGATTTGATGGCATTTTCATTTTTAAGCTTGGAAACAAACAGTATGTGATATAGCCTAAGTTTTTGGCCATTTCAAAATTTGTCATTGTTTTGAGCATAAAACAGATTAGTACGATACAAGAGGATATTGTTGAATAAATAAACCGTTTAAATTAATTATTAAACACGTGATAGAAAGAGAACTACAGAATGAAGCTAGACCAACATCACCAAATGAACTTGAGCCTGAAAATCGGGCTCTGGCTGATGAAACTGGAACTAAAAGACCACGAATGCAATATTAGCTTTCATTTCCTCAGCTCAGAATCATGGGCTTTAAGGAAAGAATTATAATACATAGTAGTACTCCGGTGAATAACACGGTAAGAAGTAGGGATATAAGGAAAGATGCATAAATGTTAAACAGACACATAGTTGAGTCTAAAGCGTAAAACCCCAGCTATTTTTGACCTTCTAGAAAATAATCTAGTACAGTAGGTGATCTCCTATTACTAGAGATCAGAAACTACTAAACTTGTTTTATTCATTTTGTGGAGTATGTATAGTACTCGATGAACAAATCAATGAAAAGCATTTATGGCGAGCAATAAAGTGTGAGGTACTATACAATATCCAGAGTTTGATCTAGATAAGGAAGTGTTTCTAACCGTTAAAATAATCCGTGGTAGACTTGTCAATAAGGGATATGTAGCTTCTTATTCTACAAAAATCTTTTCCTACTCAACTAAGAAGATTGTTTCAAAAAGAAAAGTCCTAGTATAAATTTTCCCTTTTACTTTCAACCCCTTCCTCGCAATAACAGGTATTGAAGTTACAATTTAGGATACTTTGAAAAATAAGCAACAAAAAAATAAATAAATATGTTGATGATCTATAGAGATTATCCATG
The DNA here is from genome assembly GCA_028554795.2 of Sinohyriopsis cumingii. Taxonomy (NCBI): domain Eukaryota; kingdom Metazoa; phylum Mollusca; class Bivalvia; order Unionida; family Unionidae; genus Sinohyriopsis; species Sinohyriopsis cumingii. The sequence goes on along the minus strand of JAPYKE020000037.1, from coordinate 6,736,015 downwards.
GGAATATTTTAAGGTTTAGATAAATCTATGCGAATTTAGATAATAAGATAGTCTAACTTGATAAAATAAAAAAGATCGAATTAAGATCGACAAAACAATTGGCAGAACTCAGGATGAAGACAAAATTCATCAACTTGAAGCTAAAAATAATGTAAAGTTACAAGTGCTGGATATAGCAGGGAATGACCTACTATAAGATTAAAATCGCATAACCAGTTGGCAGCTATTATAGAGGCAATTGTCCAATATCTCAGAAAAAATATTCCGCTTGGAGCAAAAATTCGCACACCGTTTAATGAGATGGGTGTTACTGTACCGTTAAAACGTATCGCTCTTGGTTGGAGTAACTGGCTTATTTGATTCCTTCGTACTTACAACAGCAAGCCGATGGCTAGCCGGAAGTTGTGTGGTTCTCGCCACTGCCATAGTCGTAGCTTTTATCGTGATGTTACCCTACATACGCATCTACATGAACTAAATAGCCTAAGGCTATTCCGCAATGGTTTTTTTTTATAATTATTTTCCTCGTTTTCCTCGGTGGGAACATTATATCAGTTGTTATTTAAGGTATATTTTTCACATTTTTATTTGAGATATATCTGCTGATCGGTGAGCCAAGCAGAAATATAAACCCTCACAAAGTTAATGCTTACATTTGTATTCCTATTAATGCGGTAACGTCTGTTTTGAGAAAATGGTTGCTATAGCTCTAATTGTGAAATTGGTGAGATCCATATATGAGGGAATAATGCAAGGTCAAGCGCCTAGGGCGTAATTGAATTAACTTCTCCCAAGCACACGGCTACCATATTCAGAGAATCGGTAATTATGATGAAAGAATAAGGTGGTTAAAATACATTTGGGCGACTACAAACCTGGGAAAAACAACCTTAAAGACACATGATCTTCAAGAATATTCTTGCACACTAGGATCCTTTCACTTATCAAAACTGTACATAAAATACCAAGGTTATGATCTAATGTAGAACTTAAAAATAACGCCATCGGAGAGGCACTTTTTGCCTTAAATATCTATTTCATCTGAAGGGTCATCGTCCTTATAAAAAATCTACAAACCAATGCAATACTTTCTTTTACAACTGCTAACACTATAATAAATAGTGTAACAAAGGATTAATGTAATACCAGCCAGTACACATCATAAATAAAACTCGAAAAGCAATAGTCTTTTAAAATTTTCTCCAAACAATTTATACATGCTTACATGCTTGTACTGGCATCGATAGGCCAACAATCGTTTACGAAGCTTAAATTTATAATGTAAGCCTTTCGCTGCCACCCTAATTTCGGTCAACACGGTTTTGTCCACAAATTTCGTTTGAACCCAAGAAAGGTCAATACATATGTTTATAGAAAGTTTATAATACCATTTCGGTTGGCTGTACCATTTTTGTACATGTCCTGGTAGCATTATATCTTTAGTAAGTTACGCGGCTTTGCGATCCTTTTTTCAATCTCTAGGATGACACGGATCAGTACTTGACCAGTTTTCGAAGAGAGCTTACTCTGCATTTGATGTCATAACGTCTTAACTCGTTCATTCGATTAAATTATATGTCAACGTCTCCTTTCAAAACAAGACAAAACCACTCTATAGTAAATGGTAAATAAAACAACAGACTCGATTGCCAAATAGACGATATTCACGAGAACTCAAAGTGAAAATTATAGAGTGCCTATAATATGTTACAGATCAAATAAGAACATATAGATTTTTAACGTCTCTTCAAAATTGAAAGGTCACTAACTTAAATACCGCTGAAAGGTATTGTTTTCAAAATTATATTTTTTTTCATCAGTTCAGAATATGTGTAAGATTGACAGAGCACTGATTCATAACCAATCATTGCTCATCTAACACGAATACAAATTTTATTCTTGTAATTGTAGGTTTTGTTTCAATCGCTTTCATTAAAATTATCATGGGAAGAAGAATTTCAAAAATAACAATTGCAAACGTAACATAATATCCTCAGAGGAACCTAAAATCAAGGACGACCTTTAAAGGTTTCCAACGATGCAGACAGGGACGAGGGTACTTGCCCTTACCTTTGATGACGCAAGAAAGGTACCTACCTTACTTTACATTAAGGGCCTTATCCTAAAAACACAGCACATTAGCTGCGTTTACCACAGACCATATACCAGATGTCGCCATTCAGGAAATATCCCAAAGGAATGCTTAACCCAATACTTAATTAATACATGCATGTAAAATAATTAATGCAGATAAAGTACAATATACCCACAAAAATGGATAAATTTTCTGTATCAGAATGAAGTATGAAAATAACAACGGCATGAAATCTAGAGAAAACGGTTATATCAGATCAAAACACAGTAAGTATACTCTTAACTGCTAAAAACAGCATAAAATGGACCAGGAAGTATTGAAGTTGTATAAATCGATAGTTGATCTTTTTTAAATCCTACAATTCATATATTGAGTAAAATTAGATTATCGCCCAAGATATTATATATTGAAACAAAAAAAAAGAGAGAAGGGACAAAGCATTCCACACCTAAAATATATCAAAGAAGCAAATATAGTAAGGCTAATAAACCTAATAGGTAACACGAATTATGCATAGATTGTAATATACATATTTTAGTTGGGTATACAGTTAAATATGTGCCTGAACAGACAGAAAAAATAGATCCATGAAAGTCACAGAACTGCCCATACATCTGAAAAACACAAGAAAGATAATATTTAATCATAGAAACAAAGAAAGAAAATGGAAAGATACAGGTGATTCGTATATATATTCAATAATCAAACAATGCGATAAACAGATTCGTATATATATTCAATAATCAAACAATGCGATAAACAGATTCGTATATATATTCAATAATCAAACAACGCGATAAACAGATTCGTATATATATTCAATAATCAAACAATGCGATAATAGAAAGACACGTTTTAAAGTTGAATTTAATAAACCGAACTGTCAATGGACACCAGTATGTAAAAATGGGGCAAAAGTCAAATCACAAACAATACAAAGCAAGACATACAAATACTTACATGCTTTGTGGATTACATGAGAAATATCTTTTAACAGGTAGGGTATACAGAAAATACAACATGTCCCCTGTTGGAAAGGGAAATATGTAATAAAAACGTTATAACAAAATGTACAGAAATAGAAATAGCAAGAAACACATCTTAAAACCGAAAATGATCAATACCACGAAAAAATCAGCAGATAATTGAATTTATAAAAAGGAACTATAGTAGATTTCCCACAACTAATCTTCGACAATACAACACATATTTGAAAAAACATGATATAAATGCAAAACAACATATGTACATGGGTGTGATATATGAATAGAACGGAATGGTATAGCTGGAAGAAGAAAAAGTAAATTTTGCTCTATGGAAACACACTAACCAAGCAATCCTGACTGATTGAAATGGGGAAGGAGATATATTGGCAATGAGAGGAAGGGGGATGAAGGCATCCTTCCACTAGGAGAGGGGTGTCATACGATGGGGCCAACGAATTGTTAATACCTTTCACTTTATTAATTGTATACCTTATACACCTGAATTGCTGATTGGGTGCTCGGGGCTATTTAATATTTTAATTGTCCGTCTCTCTCCAGTATTAGTAATCATCCCGTAGGGGGCACGTGGCAGTGTCTGTATTTTCTCAATTTGATATCCATAGAGAAACATTTTTGTATAATATTTTCAATATTAGGTCATGCTATTATAAAACATCGTTCAAAACAGGATTATATCATTCTGTTTCTTTAGAAATAGATTTTTATGTTTGATATAGCTGACAGTTCCCTGAAAGAGATTGGTAATATCTCAGTAGTGATGCAAGAAAATATTAAAGCTGATGAATAAAACCAAATACTATTATATTTTGGTTTTTCACACATCATTTACATTAAACATTTAACATCTTGAAAACAAGCAAGCATGGACACTTGCGTGATTCAAGTGTAGAAAACAACTATACCGCATCTTCTGCAGGCGTGTTTACTCCTGTAAGTGACTAGTATCCCCCAAATGAGGCTTAATGAGACAACTAAAAGGAAATGACAATGCGAGTTCTTTTGGGAGCATAGTAATGAATAAAAACATCACAATAATGGCGTACCATGGAATCCTTAGTTTTTCTCTATTATATCCGTAACAAAATCTAATGAAACAATGGTGATTTATGTTATGAGCAGAAATATTTCATAAGTATGTCATAGTAAACCACTTTATGTAAAGCAATATTAAAATGTGAGTATTCAAATGACGAATTACTATTTTTATTGTTTAAAGTCACTTGGATCTTTGATCTTCTCATGCTGAGTTATTTTCATCTTTATCCTTTTTTTATTTGATATGTAAATTCTGCAGTAACATACTGTATGTAATGTCACGAATATGCAGTAATAAACTAAATAAACAGAAAGAAGCAAAATCAATCAAGTATTCTGATACATCACAAATAATACAATTATCAAGGTTATAGAATAAAAATTTACGAGAAAAGTAACAGCATTAAAAACGGAATCCAAAATAAAACTAAAAAAAGTTATATTCGAATCCAAAAGAATAAAAAGTTCGGATTTAATTTCAGATCCTCGAATGTACGTATCTGCGCTGGTATGCCAACAATCCTGGTGCATTAAGATGACATTGTCCGGATCTCCTCTGAATAATTTACTATAGTCCCAGAATAGTATGTTAGTCGAACGAGCACTTTCTGATCCTATTGGATTAATTCAAGGAGTTGTTTCGTCTCAACTAAAATGTAAACACAATATTAATTACTTTTGAAAAGCAACAACTACTACAAAAAGAAGTAAATAATACTCCAAAATAGGAATCTGAAATAGGAATGATTCAGAATAGTAATGAATTAATTTCTCATTTCTCTCCTTATATATATATATATATATATATATATATATATATATATATATATATATATATATATATATATATATATATATATATATATATATATATATATATATATATATATATATATATATATATATATATATATATATATATATATATATATATATATATATATATATATATATATATATATATATATATATGTGTGTGTGTGTGTGTGTGTGTGTGTCTATTGCGAATATATGCCCCACAATCTAATATTTCACAATATCCACTCAACCGACCTAACCCATCCGATTAAAAATAACTTTATCCTTCAATGAACCCATCATTCTATGCCAGGCTGCATCAGTGATGTGTGTTCTATGTCTAACTGCAGGCCCCTAGCTTTGTTTTCTGTTGTTACCAATTGCGAAAGCCAAACGGGGTTAGAGTTGCTGAACATCGTATGAGCTGCGCACACCTAATAATATTTCTGGCGTAAATTAAAGACGCAAAGCTGGATGCCAGGACACTTTTATGTGACGCGTTAGCTAGAAAGGCAGTACTGCCATGATTATCATTAATGCCAAGTTTACATAGAATGAAATCGATGCCCGGTTCCGTCATTCTGACTGCAATGGAGGTTAATAAAGATTTCTTTGCTGAGTGCAAAACCACCAAGGTTATTAGAAGTTTCATTAATATCCCAGCTTTATAGTCGACACTGGTTACTACCCTGATAGTAATAATAATCACAACAACGTGGATGGGGTTCTTAGCATGATATCCCAATAAACGTCTGTAGCGCCAAGCCAAAGAAGTCAGGACCACAACATCTCATGGTGTGCCATCGCCTGTGGTTGCTTTTGATATCAAGGGTTTCATGAAACTCCAGTCTATTAGGTGAATTCAACTAAAATGCCTATAGGGAGCCCATATATGTCGCTATGACATATTGTGGTTTTGTGGTCTTGTAAATGATACAATAATCTTATGGCAGTAAGGCTCACTACCACATAAAAGAACTTGTAGCAGGGCATATGTTCGAGCACTAGAATATCGTAATGCATTAATTAATCGCTTGCCGGGCTTTAATAAGGACTTTGGTGATGCCTGTGTGCTTTATGCATATTCTTATGATCTGCTCGTTCTTCTCTTGGGTTCCAAACTGTTCCACCAGCTTGGGACTCTATTTTACAGTCTCCAATGCCTGTGTCTCGTCTTTATTTGCGCTCTGGATGGCATTCCAATCATTACCCTCATAGAATTCGATCTTGTTCACCTCTGGAAAGTGATTGCCGCTGGCTGTGAATGCTCGTTATGAAAGGTGAGCTTCACCTCAAGCCAGTCTCACACATGGCAGTTCCGCAATTGAAGACGTCTCTGCCATTAATGTCTCTCCAGATAATCGCACGCTTAAGAATTTTTTCTAATGTTGGCTACGCCGTTGGTGTTTGCTCCTGTTCCATGGATTAGCATCTCACACAACTTGCACTGCGACACCGAGACAGTAGTAGGACCGTCTAAGCTAGTGTGGTCACCAAGATTTTCATTTGATTGGTCTCACTGGTCACTTGAGATTCTCTCATGGATGTTGGGGCCGCAACCATTCGTCTTCATAACTCTTCCACCACGTCTTTTGAATGGCCTTTTATAGGGTGGGTATCACATTGGGAACCTCTGGCTGAAGTGTTATTGTTTTTATTTTTGCTATGTTATGTATATTTTATACAATTTATATTTGATTTAATTTAATTGTGTGTTTGCTAGTTTTAACTTTTTATTCCATTACATGTTATATAGTAAAGTAATTTAGTTAACTGGAATTTGACATTTTCCATAAATTAGTTTGACCTGACTGTTTTTCGTAAACACCTAATATTAGAACTTTGTATCTATATGCTGACCTAGTTGCTGGCCTTAATTCAGAGTTGGAGTAAACAACTTCTTTTTTATTTTTCAGTCCTATTGTGGGATTTGTAGTGTGAAATGCAGGGTGTATTGAGAGTACGTGATGTTAAGCATCTAAAGCTTCTATCTGGTTAAGGAAGGTGATCACGTGACCCTCATTCGGTTATCTATTTTTGCGTCTTACTTAGACTGTATAATTGTTTTCTTGAAATGAACCAGTCAGTTAGGCTTTTTACCTTTAACACTGAAAGGAGTTTTGTTCTGACCAGTGATCAATTTTGAGTTGAAATTCTATTTTATGGAATTATTCATTCTTTTCCCTAGGAATATTTAAGTGCTCATAGAGAATTCTTGGACAAAGACAAATATTGAAATTTTATTCGGAGTTCAAACATCGGAATATTATTTTCTGTGGTTTAACAAAGAAATGTTGATACGTCAATACTATACTGGCTACAGTATACGTCACCGCCTTCCATTTTGGATTTTCGTCGGGGAAAATTTTATTACTAGGACTTCTAAATTTTAATTCTTGAATTATCTTTGGATTTGATTATTAAAACCGTAAGTTCTTTTCTTTATTTTAACCTTGTTTTCTTAGGGAAATTAATTATTTGTTAATTTTACAAAGCTTGTTGCCTTCACTTTTTCTTTGTTACTGTTTATGAGAGCCTAAACAAGTATCAGCTGGCATAACCGCACTCTATGTTGCCCCATGTAGTCCTACATGATCAGGGTAGTAACAATCTATATGTGCTAAATTGTCTTTACGTGTCTTGCATCCTGACAATACTAGCATAGAAATGGGCATATTGATCACATATACGTCAGGAAGTTAGAGACACTTTATCAGATATACAACGCCTGCGTCAAGTGGACACATTATGATAGATCCTAATTGAATGATTCAAAGCTCGTCAAAGCGCGTCGATTAAAGTGCAATCGTTGGAAGATTACTTCAAAGACGTGGAAACTTTTCTAACTGGGGTAACGTATAAAATGTTTTTATAATACATATGTTAGAATCATGCTACTGTTAGTGTACTCTGTACTAATGAGATGGCCTCTATGTGGTTTGAGGCATAATACATAAATAAGTCGAAACATTATATTGTCACGTGTGGCTTAGTATCTCTTGACACTTTCTAGATTCTAGATAAAATGCTATATTAAGATAGATTTTCTCCTGAACATTTATAATTAATGGTTACAAACGAACGTCCATTTCCCACAGATTTCCTCAACGCTTTGTAGACAGGTAGACCGTAAAACCACACCGATAATGGTTTACAGACAAAATACTTTCGTAAAAAATGTAGTCAAACTTTACTAACTCTGCTTCGCTGAGAACGATGATGATGCTTCAAATTGTTGATCGCCTCGAGTTTTAAAGATACGATACTGGGTCAATAAATACGACTCTTGACATGGGAATGGAGTAGGATAAGTGAGTTATAAAGGGAAGGGACCTCAATTTAAACCAGAATGACTAAAATACATATTTGAATTTATATATAAATAAATTTTTGACTGGGTTTGGACGGTACTTGCATTTTAGGCAAAATAATGAATGATGCAATCTGACGCTGGTATTGCACATATATGACATGAATTGCATCATGTCATTCCTAGAAGTCTTGGATGATGTAAACATCACTAAGCTTACATCACTTTGCTGACAAAATTGCCCTATACAGCTCTAAATATGATACAGTGTCGTGCCCTCTTGTTTCTCAGTGTTTGATTTTGCTAAGGGAAACATTTCCTTCTGCTATGTTTGTGGTGAAGTGACTTTTGCATCACAAAAGCGCACTTTAATCAAAATCGTTAAGAAAGCCTATCACCTTTATTTTGACTGCAAAATTGGAGATCAGTACCAGAGATTGGCCCGACAATTATGCTGCAACACTTGTGCAATAAATCTTCGCCAGTGTCTGCACAGGAAAAGGAAATTTGTAGTGCCATTGATTTGGAGAGAGCCAACAAATCATATCAGCAATTGTTACTCCTTCATGGCGCCTCCACTTGGGAAAGGTGTATCAAAGAAGAAAAAGTGGACTGTCATCAGACGAGGAAGAGGTTGAAACTTCTAGTCATGAACCGTCAATGTCACATGACCCATATTTTTTTCCTATCCTCCTCCTCTGAACCACACCTCATAACACAATGTAAGCTGAATGACCTTGTCAGGGATTTAGAACTATCCAAGTGTTAAGTCATAGCTGTTGGGCTGCAGACTACAGCAGAGGAATCTTCAGGAAGTTGATGTTAGGGTTTCCATGTTCCGTGACCCTCAAAAGGATCTTGTCCCATTCTTCATCATCGAAGGTGATCTCGTAGCCTGCAACAACATCGATGGTATGATTACAGACATCAACGTCGTTTATGATCCAGATGGATGGAAGTAGTGAATAGGGGCACCCTAGCCTCAATGGGAATTAGCATTACAGACCCCCCTTGGGCAAACCTAGCCTCAATGGAAATTTAACATGGAGAAAAATCGTGAGCAAACCTAGCCTCAAGGGAACTGAACATGGAAAAAAATCGTGGGCCACTCTAGCCTCAAGGGGAATTGAACATGGGGAATAAAGTGTGGGTCTATCTAGGGACAAGGGGGAATTGAACATGGGATTTTATTTATTTATTTTTTTTTTTAAAATTTTAAAAAAAAAGGGGTAGGCAATTGAAAAGTCATTCTCTTTTCGAGAAATATGCGTGGCCCTGAAAAGGGCCTTTGGGTTTATGTTAATATACCCTTAACATAAAGGGCATCTGCGGCATCTTCTTGTCCTCAAGCTGCGTCTTACTCGAGGGCCATAAATCAGTGTCCTCTTGAGGCAACCTTGTCTTTCTACATACACTCTTCGTATCTACAGACTTGTGTCTGACTTGTCGACGACAGTCCCCTTGGACCGGACATACATGAGTAGAGGAAGGATTGAAACGGATTGAGTTTGTTGACCAATCCAAACACGCGTTACAAAATTCAGTCAGCCCGCATCCAATCCGAAGAGAGCAGTCTGTGACGTGACGTGGTCTATATAGATTTGCTAGCGCTTGTGTGCAGTCAATCTATGCGACAGTGATTCAACATGACGGAAACTCAGAAAACGATCCATTGGGGTGCACTAGCAGGGGAGACTGCCCAAGGGAACCCGGACTTACTTTCAGAAGAGGTAAATTGGGATTTTGTGGATTTTCTTACCTCGCAAGAATTTGTTCTGGAACCTTCGTTACCTTCTTCATTACCGCAAGTGGAGAATTTTAGACAGAGACAGAAAGAAGAATTGGAGAAATTTATACAACGACAAAAGGAAGCGGAACAAGCTTTTCTCCTACAGCAGCAGCAAGAAGAAGAGGTAAGAAAAAAACAACAGCAACAACAGCAAGAAGAAGTAGCAGCAAAGAAACAAGAGGGTGAAAATCAAACGGTCACGGTACTGTTGGACATTTTAGCGGAGTTAAGAAGTCTGAAACAAATGTATCAGACTTCTTTATTACGAACGAAGAGAATACGACCTTCCCGAGCTAAACACGTTAACCCTGTGACTAAGCCTACCGTACCACCCTTAGTGATTTCAACCCAATCATCATCAACATTACGCAGTCCAGAAGTAGGCCTTGGCCGTGGCAAAGGATTAAGACAGTTAAAGTTGATTGCTTAAACTCACCCCTACACCAAAAAAGGCCCTTTTCAGGGCCACCCACATTTCTCGAAAAGAGATAGCCTTTCAATTTGCCAATAACTCAAAAAAAAAACAACCCCATTTTACCCCTATAGTACGTGTCTGTGTATGAGTGCGTGAGTGTACGTTCTTATTTTAAAATCAAAACTCAAAGACACTTACCTTATATCATTAATTTATTCTTTTATAAATATTTACAATCTAATTCACAATTCACATCATAACACTTTAAAAAAAGTTCATTGACTTCTTCTTTCTCCTTATTTAGTCTCTCTGTTTTTTAAATTTCTTCACTGTCACAGGCTTTTCCTCTTCATCCTCCTCACTTTCTTCCCTTCTTTTCTTCTCCTGTTTCTTTTTCGAATGCAAACAAGAGACCGGCATTCACATTCCTAATTTCTGCGTGGCTCATCGAGCGTGCGAGAAGTGCATTCAAGAACCTATTTTCAGTCATTGCCCTCACTGCAGCAAGATTCCTGGAGGGCGTGAAAAAATCTTTCGGGGACCGAACACGTTAGCCGATTTTGCCCAATGGGTTTTAGACCCCATCGACAAGACGTGGAGCCAAGAGGACATCGAACGTTACGGAGATTGTCATCGTCATGCCACGGTGATGGCTCACAATTTCTCCGGATACGATGGACAGTTTCTTTTGAGATACTATACGGAACAAGGCACCGAGCGTCCTAAAGTCACTTTGAACGGAGCCAAAATCATTTTCATGCAAGTGGGACAAGTACAGTTTAAAGATTCGATGAGTTACTTAGCCATGCCTTTGAGTCGAATGCCTAAAACGTTTGGAATGACAGAAATGGCTAAAGGGTATTTTCCACACTTTTTCAATACGGAAGCCAATCAACACGCCGTTCTACCCCATTTACCTGAGGCTCACTATTACGACCCCGACAACATGCGTACCGAACAACGAGAAGCTTTGTACGCTTGGTACCAGGCTCACGCCTCGGACCCTTTCGACTTTCAGGAAGAAATGCTAAAGTATTGTCGTTCCAACGTGGACATTTTACGGCGTTGCTGTGGAAAATTTCGAGAACTGTTCATGGAACACGGAGGGGTCGATCCTTTGAAAGAAGCTTGCACCATTGCCAAAGCGTGTTCCTTAGTGTATCGACAACGATTCATGCCTGAAAACACCGTGGCTGTCATCAGTCCTCAAACGACCCACTTTGTCAAACGTCAATACTCGGTCAAAGCCCTACGTTGGTTACATTACTTGTGCGACAAGGAAGACAAATGGATTCAGCATGCCCGCAACGGAGGGGGCGAAAAGACCATCGGAACGTATTCGGTCGATGGCTGGGACTTAGAAAACCCCAAGATCGTGTACGAGTTTAACGGTTGCTTATTTCACGGATGTCCCGTCTGTTACCCTGACCGTAGCACTAAAAATCAGTTTTTGCAACGAACCATGGAAGACTTGTACCAGGACACTTGTCAGCGACGCCTAAAGTTAGAACAGGAAGGATATCAAGTGGTGGAAATGTGGGAACACGAGTACGATCACCGTATGAAAACCGATCCCGAGTTTAAACGTCTCGTGGAAAGTTACCAGTTCATGGACCCGCTGAACCCGAGGGATAGTTTGTACGGAGGAAGGACCAATGCCACCTGTTTGCTGTACCAAGCCGACGAAGAGAAAGGAGAAGAAATCAAATACTTGGACGTGTGTTCGCTGTATCCCTACGTGTGCAAATATTGTCGCTTTCCTGTAGGGCACGCGCAATTGCTGACGGAACACATCGACCTGAAAAACATTCGACAATACGAAGGTTTCATCAAGTGTAAAGTTTTGCCTCCCACGAACCTATACCATCCCGTCTTACCTCACCATTGTCAAGGCAAACTGATGTTTCCATTGTGCCGTACTTGTGCCGAAACGTGCAACCAAGATCAGCCTTGTCGGCACACCCAGGAAGAACGTGCCTTGACAGAAACCTGGGTCAGCATGGAATTGTTCAAAGCTCTGGACATGGGATACCAACTGTTAGAAGTGTACGAAATTTGCCACTTTCCCAAGACACAACAATACCACAAGGGTGATCCCAGTCAGAAAGGCATTTTCGCTGACTACGTGGATGTCTTTTTGAAACTGAAGCAAGAAGCCAGCGGCTATCCTTCCTGGTGTCACACTCCCGAAGACCAAATACAATTCAAAGAGAAATACTATGAACAAGAAGGCATCTCTTTAGACCACATCGAGAAAAACGAAGGCAGGCGATCGTTTGCCAAAGTGATGTGAAATTGCTTGTGGGGCAAAATGGCACAACGACCGTGTTTACCCAAGACGGAATATTTGACGGAACCTTCCCGCTACTTCCAGATGATTCACGACAAAACCAAATACATGAAACACGTGGACGTCGTTCGAGAGGATTTGATCTTGGTCAATTACGAAGAAGATCTGGACTTTGTACAAGACGACCCTTTTGGAAATGTCATCATTGCGGCTTACGTGACAGCTCATGCTCGCTTAAAATTGTACGAAGCTTTAGAACTGTTAGGGGAACGCGTCCTGTACTTTGACACGGACAGTTGCATTTACATCCATCACCCGAGTCAACAGCACCCTGACATCGAAGGAGACCGTTTAGGAGCCTGGACAGACGAGCATCCCGACGACAAGATTCTAAGTTTCGTCAGTGGCGGTCCCAAAAATTACGGCTACGAATACCGGGACAAACAAGGAGAAGTGCACACGACGTGCAAAGTGAAAGGACTAACTCTGAATTATCGTACCAGGCGTGTGGTCAACTTTGGGGTATTGAAAGAAGCCTTGCAATCGGGAGAGGATGGAAACTTTAAAGTGACCACCTATCAACCGAACAAGATTGTACGTTTACCCACTCACCACATCGTCAGTCGGCCCTTGGAAAAAGTCTATCAAATCGTGTACCAGAAGCGAGTGCGACTACCCAATCACTTTACATTGCCTTATGGACACGTTGGTATAAAACTTTGGTTGTAAGAGGATAGCCACCCACCAGAAGGATGACTTCGCCACAGCAACAATCGAGTGAGAAACCCGATGAGAACTCCAAGTTCACACCCTACCCTTTTCCAGTCTTCTTACCTGACTATTGTGATTGTGCCCGTCGATTGGACACGTTTCAGTAATGGCCTACGGATAGGGAAGGATTACCTTCTTCGTATGTTTTAGCTAGAACAGGATTTGTCTACTTGGGACCTGAGTCAGGATTGGGATACGAAGTACAGTGTTTCGCTTGTGGCCTGAAGTTACGAATGGATCTATGTATCTACAAAGATTCAGCTATTCTGGAACATACTCGATGGTCTCCGCACTGCCCTTATCTTTCTATGGCCTTTCCACCCATGACATTACGGTACAATATTGACGGTACCTTAGAGACGGTACCTTCCAAAACAAGACATAAAAAACATAAAAAAGGAAAGATGTACAAGCTGGAGACTGCATTGCGACTAGTATAAAACGCGGTTATGGTCAAGATCGATAGTTCATTGTGACTACCAAGACCCAGGGAACAAGATGAATACTTTCAGAGAAACACATAACAAGTTGTTTAGAAAGGCACAATTCAAGTGTGAGGCTTCTGAAGTGAAATGCGATTGTGAGCCTTGCGATGGGTACGATGCTTAGCGATTCCGTAAAGCATCGTGGGAACTTTGTTCTCACTACCCCTATCATGGAAAGAGATGCTGTGCGTGTCCAACCTGAGGGATGTGAAAGTGATGCCGCTGGTCCTCTTGGACATTTTACTGGGTTTCGTTTTAAAGGGGAATGTTCACCTTCACGTCTACCCCCCTACGGATGTCATCCAGCCCTGAGCAAACTCCTGTTCATGTCACCCAACCCTCATCGAAACGAACCTGTGAAAGACGAATATTCGTTTCCTGTGCGTTTGTCGGAATACTGCGACTTTGAAAATCGTCTTCAATCGTTCAAAGGAAAATGGCCTAAGTATCTGGGAGGACCGACCCCCGAAGAATTAGCCAGAGCCGGATTTTTCTACTTGGGCGAAGGAGATGAAGTCAAGTGTTTCAGTTGCGGTGTGTCACTTCACCACTGGGAACCGCAAGATTCGGCCTACGTAGAACATGCTCGATGGTCACCGAATTGTCATTACTTACCCTTAGTGGGACCGAGACATTGAAGTAACTTACCATAATCTGTTCATGGATACTTTACAAGAGAACATTCGTGCTTTGCCTGTGGAGTTGAGAGAACGCATTTACCGAGAACTGATCAAAATACAAGTGAAACGCAAACGCAAAGTTATTCAACCGTTTTTAAATTATGCTCTGTTCCAAAGTATGAGAAGACTGATTATGAGTGGATATTACATCAGGCACAAAGGTAAACGAGGCTATTGGCCACCACCCAAGGATTCCAAAAACAGTGTATATACTTATGGATACTTTACAAGAGAACATTTTGGGCTTGCCTGAGGAGTTGAGAGAAAGGATTTACCGAGAACTGGTCAAAATACAAGTGAAACGTAAAGAACAATTGCATCCGTTACGTCACCAGATCTTTAACCACTGGTACCTGAATGGTATAAGAGGACTGATTCGTCAGAAATTTTTTCAGTGGTCAGACCTTGTTGAACACTTTCAGTTTGTGAATGATGATGAACTAGGCGTTCGTAATTTTGGTTACTTCGAGATTCACTTATTGCAACGTATTGAGGAAGACGAGTTAAAGGATTACCAACATTTGTTACATGGAATCTGCTTAGAGAAAGACGAAACATCTAGACAAACTCTGACGTTTCAATTACAGTATGTAACATTTAAATTCCCTACTGGAGAACGAACATGTTTAGTTAGAAATTACCTTTATTGCTTCCGAAACAAAGACACTATAAAATCAAGTTTCCATGCCACGGATTATGTCACATATTATTGAACAGATTCCGTGGAAGGAACTCAATGACCATATTCAAACCGTGGATCATTACCATCGATTATTACAAGAACTGTATCCATTCAATTTGGGTCGACAAGTGGTGTGTGTCTTAGTGACTTGTTTTCTGGGATTTCGTTTACCAGCCGATTCTTTGTGGACTCTTTATGATCAGTACTTACCACCTCAATGGCCTTAAATGGTCACGAAAAACTCCTTTTGCTCAAAGCCTTGCGGTTTCATCTGGATACTTCTCGACCTCAACGGGAAAAAAAGATTCGTCAACTTTTAGCTACCCAAGACGTGTATGACGATGTGTGTGTAGCTTGTGACTTACATCCCCATTGGACAGATGTCCGTGCCTGGAAAGAATGGGATTTTGAGGCTTGGACCCAAGAAGTGGCCCAGTATGCACGAGAGTTGTTCAAGGAAAAAAGTTACTTTTCAACCCGTGTTAGTGACGGTGCCAGAAGAACCCGTCACCCAGGACGGGACTGTCGTGGACAGGCCTGAAAGACCCTTTCGGGAGGACACTTGTGTGACCTTACCCCCTACTATAGAACTGGTTAGAACATTACCCAAAACATGTTGTACAGACACTTGTGTTTATTCCACGTTAATGGTTATCATGTGCCTTTTATTCTTGTACTTAAGCCTTTGGCTTTTATGTATTTTTGTCTTTCGTATTCATGTTTGAAACATTCAATAAACGTGTTCTGAAAAAAGTATATAAACTCTTGTCTTGTTTGTTTTCGTGTCACAAGTGACATTTCTCACACAATGGCTACCTCTGCTGTCTCTGCTCCCTCTTCCTCTACTGTCAAAGTCATCGACGAACACTTAGATCGTGCCAGTTGGGAGGCTTTGTATCTTCGCCATCCCTTTAACATGCTCATTGCTGGACCTAGCGGTTCAGGCAAAACCGAATTCGTCAAACGTTTGATCGAACATAAACATCATTTGATCGATCGGCCACCTCAACGGATCGTGTGGTGTTACAAAGAGTGGCAATCGGCGTACAGCCTCTTGCGAGAAAGTCAAGGCGATTCCATCGTGTTTGTGGAAGGCATTCCTAAAGAAGACGATGGCATCGTCTCTGACTCCCGTCAAACCCATTTGGTCATTTTTGACGACATGTTAGGAGAAGACGAAGAAGAAATTAAACTGTGGTTCACGCGCAAAGGGCATCACCGTAATGCCAGTGTCGTTTACATCACCCAAAATTTGTTTCAACAAAGTAAAGCCCATCGCACCATCAGTCTCAATGCGCATTACGTGGTCTTGTTTAAAAGCCCTCGAGATAAATCGCAAGTGTAGGTCTTAGCCAAACAGTTAGGAACGCCTTGGCTGACTCAGGCGTACGACGATGCCACTCAAACTCCACACGCCTATTTACTCGTCGATTTGAAACCTACAACCCCCGAGGATTTGCAATTTCGTACCCACTTGTTTCACCACTGGTGCCAAGACGGAGGGCCTGTCCTGTACACGTCTCCGTCCTCGACTTCATTTCACTTTACATAAAAAATCTATAAAAACCTCAGACCCTTTTTCGTCTGTCTCACACAGTGTGAACATGACGTCCCTTCAGTCGCATCTTCCCGTCAAATTGATTCGTGCCTTGTATGGCATCAGTCGAGAAAAAAATCCACAAATCCGAGGTCGTGTCTTAGAAGCTAGTCTCAAAGAAGTCTTACGATGGTTCACGGTGACGGCACGTCAAATACTCCAAGGAATCATTCAGATTCCTTATCAAACCAAACGCTTTTTCGATCGAAACAAAGTCGCTTTGGTCCAACTGGCCGATCCCCGCATCGACACTCAAACCAAAAAACAAATCATTTTGAAACCTGGAGGGAGTGGTACTCTAGGAGGGGTCATCATTCGCTCTCTCTTAAGATGGGATCCTAATGCCCCCAAAGTTATCCCCAAGAAAAAAGTCCAACGAAGCCCCAAGAAGAAAAAGAAAAAGACCAGGTCTCCAAAGAGAAGAAGAAGAACTTCTCCAGTGGCGGGACCCTCCTCTGACCAGACACCACCCCGGAAAAAGAAAAGAAGCCCCCAGAAAAAGAAAAGTCCACAGAAGAAAACTAGTCGCAAGAGAGGCACTTCGGCCAGGACGCAACTTTACACTCGCAAACCACGACCTGCCACGGCAGTGACTGCGTCTCCGGCAGCCTCACGTTCATCGACTTCTCCGTTGATGACACCAAGAACAAGAACTGAAGAGTACTTGGAGACGTTGGTCACACAAGAACTTCTCCGTTGATGACCCCAAAAAGAACTTCCCCAGTGGCAGGACCCTCCAATTTAGTGGCAGTGGCTGCTGCTCACAAAGTACCTTCTCCCAAAATCAAAGTCCATGAAAGATCGGGCATGTTACAAAGTTTACTGGATTTGTCCAAGCAAGAACTGGCTCGATTTAGTCCGTTACGTACCCCTGCACGACGTGTCATGCATGTCCTCAAACTGATAAGACGTAAAGACAATCAGTGGCGACGCGTTCCAGTATAAAAAAGGCCTGTGACCAAGTCGGGGGTATTAGTGTTTTTTTCGGTGTTCCTGAAGACTCAAAGATGTCACCCTCCAGAAAACCCAAAGGAAAGAAAAGAAAAGGACTACCACCACGTTTAGTCAAACATGGGGACATGTTATCTGTCCTGTCCAAAGCTTCTCCACCTCTACGAAAAAAACTCATTCAATCGGCCTCCAAAGAGGTTATCGATACCGTGTGCGAATGTTGTTTGAACGTTTTGAAAGGCACGATCCCTTTGTCCAAACACCAGAAACAATGCTTAAGCAAACATCATCACGTTCTTCGCCAAAAGAAAATTCCCATTCGTCAAAAGAAGAAGATGTTGGTCCAACGTGGAGGCATTTTGCCTCTCTTGTTAGGCCCCATACTGAAAGGAGTCTTGGGAACCATGTTGGGAGGACTGGTGGGAGCAAGATAAAAAGGCCTTCGGAAGTCCCAAGATCTCAGAATCGACCCCTGACAACCCCATGGAACGACGAAAACTAGCTTTAGTACCTTACAAACGATGGATGGAATACCATCGGTGGCAAGAACAACGCACCCCGCATTTACCTCCCAATCCCAATTTGAGCGAGATGTCCCAGTTACAACACGAACTGCAGTCCTTGATGGATCGCCAAGATTTGTCCGAAACAGAAAAATCGCAAAAGTACGGTCAACTCTTGCAACGACTGCAACTCTTTCACCAGAAAGCTTTAGACGAAACAGCTCTACCCACTATGAAAGATTTTAAGACCTTGATGAAAAGTCCAGCACCATCACCAGTACCAGTACCAGTACCACCAGTACCAGTGACCAAGACAGAAAAAGGAAAAGAAGAAGAAGAAGAAGGGTTTCAAACTCCACCAGAAAAAGTACGCAAGTTAACAACACCACCTACCTCCAGAATTGGATGGATTAAAAAGAAAGAAAAGACAGAAGTGAAGACAGAAGTGACACAAGAACCGATATCCCCCGCTCAGACATCCTCCTCTTCGACACCTATTGCTGGTCGCACACGCAAAGCATTGCAATCCAAGAAACTACCCCAAGAGAAAAAGAGTAGCATCCTCCAAGAGTGGGTGTCTTATTAACACACCAGCAAACACAAAAAAGAAAAAAATGGAAAAATTCTTAGCCAGCATTTACTACGATCCCTCTCTTCCTGCAGGCTACGCAGGAGTTCAAAAATTGTATCGTGCTGCCAAAACTCGATTGAAAAGTCTCCGTTTACCTCAAGTGCAACGATGGTTACAAGAACAAGCTACCTACACTTTACACAAACCCATTCGTCGCAAGTTTGCCAGAAGTCGCACCCGAGTGGAAGGCATCGATCATCAATGGCAAGCCGATTTAGCCGATGTCTCTCATTTGGCCAGTTACAATCGTGGCTACAAATATTTGTTTTGTGTCATCGACGTCTTTTCCAAATTTGCCTGGGTCGTGCCCTTGACTTCCAAATCGAGCAGCGAGTTAGTGCGAGCCCTGCAACGGGTGCTAAAACAAAGCTGTCGTCACCCTCTTCGATGGCAAACGGACAAAGGCACCGAATTTCTGAACCAAGCTTTCCAAAAAGAATTAAAGAAACGTGACATTCATTTTTTTACCACCGAGAATCCTTAAACCAAAGCCAGCATCGTGGAACGTTTTCAACGCACTTTGAAAGAACGCATGTGGAAATATTTTACGCATCACCACACTCTGAAGTACATCGACATCTTACCGCACCTGGTGCAAGCGTCCAACCAATTTTACCATCGAAGCATCGGACGTGCCCCGCAAGACGTGACTCCCGAGAACGAAGTGTTGGTGTTTGAGCGCCTGTTCGGTACATCCCCAACGAGGGCTGTTCCCAAGAAAAGTGGAGACTTGGCCGTAGGAGATTGGGTGCGCATTGGCAAAACCAAACGCACTTTCGACAAAGGTTACTTACCTAACTGGACGACCGAATTGTTTCGCGTCACTGGACGAGTGCATGGCCGTCATCCTGCCGTCTATAAATTGGAAGACATGAACGGAGAAGTGCTCAAAGGAACGTTTTATTTGCCCGAGTTACAACGTGTCACCAAAAACGAAGACGACGTGTACGACATTGAAAGCATTCTCGAACGCAGAAACCGTAAAGTGGGCAAACGACGTGTCAAAGAAGTCAAAGTACGTTGGAAAGGATATCCACCCAGTTTTGATTCTTGGATCGACGCTTCGCAAGTCATCGACTATAAAAAGAAGTGACCATCATGCCCTTTCACACAGACGCAGCTACGTCGACCACTCCTCCTTCACCTAGTTCTTCTGTGCAAGATTTACAAAAACAACCCTTGTGGGTGTGGTGTGGAGAACGTGTGCCTAAAACGCAAATCGTCTTTTTCTGCCAAATCTTCGTGGTGTATTGTGTCATCGGGGCAGCCATTGCCAATTTGAGTTTTCAACAAGGAGACAAACAATTGTGGACCATTTTATTGAGGAGTTGCATCGGTTCCCTTCCAACGGGAACCACGGGAACCTTGTGTCCAGTGCCAGTGCCAGTCACCACTCCATCAACAACAACAACAACCACAACCAGAGCCCCATTTTGGGCGGAGACACGCCTCTGACGTCCAGTAACCCCTCGGACAGCCACAGAACTCTGGAATTATGAGTCACCAAAACCAATTTTACTTAACCTTACCCAGTGACAGTTCCATGGAGGTGTTTCCCAACAACACGTTGTGCTGTTACTCGGCCAAATTACCTCAGGCCATCCCCTTAGATCACGAAGCCCATTGGGAAGTGGCTTTAGTGGAAATCATTCACCCGACCCAAGTCCTCAATGTTCTTCCCAATCAAAATAAATTTGATGTGGAAGTTCATGACGAACAATTGCAACGCTACTTGGATGACAACGTCAAATATGACAAGAAAACCCGTAGCACACAAAATCAAAAGTACACCACCTATCACATGTTCATTCCCCCAGGCTATTATTTTAGTGGTCAACATTTGGTCAGCACCATAGCCTCCAGGTTTAATGTCGTGTTTCTTAGAGCTTTGGAAACTGTCAATAAAAGTGTCACCATGGAGTACCACAAAGCAGCTCGTCGCTTCTTGATGAAATTTGAGCGGAGTAAAATCGTGTCTATTTCATTTTGTCTTGAATTCTTTGACATATTGGGTGGAGACATGGACATGAGAATGGCCATGATCAAGAAAAACGAATTACCAATCGTTTACGACAACGAGTCTTTTGCCAAGTTATTTCGTGCTCCGGTAGAACTGAACCAAGGACTGAATTTGATATTTGTGTATTCCGATGTGGTGGAGTACAAGGTGGTTACTGCGTGTCATTCCTTTCAAAGTGGATTCTGCCACGAACGTTGATGAGGAAGGTGGAAACACTTATCACGTCCACCGCGAATTTGTCCATCTTCACTATTTGCCTGTCAGCAAGTCTTATTTGGACACGGTCAACATTGCTATAAAAGGAGATCTGGGACAAAATATTCCATTCACCAAAGGAAAAGTCACGGTAAAACTCCATTTTCGAAAACGGTTTTCTCACGACTCGTAAGTAAGTCATGTATCCAGTGTACCGAGGGATTGCACGACAGCGAGGACACGGTTTAGGAGATATGTTAAAATCAGCCTTTCGTTCGGTGGCCCCAGTGTTGAAACCGATGGTAACACGCGGATTGCACGCCTTGAAAGATGCGGCACTGACACAAGGCAAAGAATTTCTCCAAAATGTCATCGTCGACAAACAAAACCCTAAAGAAGCCTTCATGAGGGCTGGCAAAAATGTCTTGCTGCAAACGGGCAAAGACATTTTAGGCCGACGAGACACACCTATAAATGCCCTGCACGCTACCGAGTCAGGCATTCAGCAAGGACAAGGCAGAAAGAGACGACGAAGAAAACACCCTTTCACCAGACTTCAAGCTAGAAAGGCCAAGAAAAGAAGAACCGTTCGAAACTTAGACGTTTTCGATTATTGAGACACAGAAAAAAAAATGATGCACCGAGAGTCTTGCGCTTGTTCCAAGACGGAACTGGATCTGTTTGCCATGCCCCCCACCATGATGACAATGCAAGAATCCCAATGGTGGAATTTCATCCCGTCTCCTCATTGTCCGATTCTGCTCCCATCGAGTTTGACATCAAAGGACAGCCCGAAGATTACATCGATCTGAATAGCAGTTACTTGTACCTGAAAGTCAAAGTTCTAGATAAGACTGGAGGTCCTATAGACGATGAAGCAGTAGCTCCCGTCAACAATTGCATGCATTCCTTGTTTAGCGGAGTGGACTTGTACTTGAATAACAAATTAGTCAGTAGCAGCATGGATACTTACCCTTATCGAGCGTACCTGGAAAATCTCTTGACGTACGGAATAGACGCCAAGAACACTCATCTGAATGCCTGTGTGGTATGGGAAGCTGACGATGCAGACCAGTTTGAAGAATTGGAAACTAATACAAAGAATCCACACAATGCGGGATTTGTAGAACGAAAAGACAGAATCACGGGAGTCAACAAAAGTTTAGAACTGATGGATCGTTTGCATTTGGACACGTGGTTACAAGAAAAGTATTTGCTGAACGGGGTGGATGTCCGCCTGAGACTGAATCGGAGCAGTACCGCTTTCCATTTATTGGCTGGTGCTGACGAGTACAAAACCAAAATCCAAGAAGCCAGACTCTACGTACGCCGTGTGGAAGTGTTACCTAAAGTAGGTAACGACATCAGTCAGACGTTGAGTAGAACGACCGCCAAGTATCCCATACGACGTGTGGAAGTGAAAACTTTCACTATTCCCAAGGGACAGCGATCCATGATCGAAGATCATCTGTTCCAAGGACAACTACCCAAACGTTTGATCGTTGGTATCGTCGAGAATGAAGCCTTCAACGGAGCTATCGCTAAAAATCCTTTCTACTTTCGACACTTTGGTGTGTCCAAGATCGAAGTCAGTCGCGATGGCAAGACCTTGTGTACCCGACCTTTCGAACCCGACTTTGAGAAGAAGAATTACTTGAGATCGTACTTGTCCTTGTACGAAGCCACCGGACAGTTAGGAACCAATACCAGTCACGGCATTACCTACGAGGATTATGCAGGAGGCTACGCTTTGTGGGCTTTCGATTTCACTCCAGACCAAGGCAGTGACGAGGGACATTTCCACCCTATAAAATCAGGCCAGATTCGTGTGGAAATTCAGTTTGCAAACCGAGACCATGATGTAACGGTGAACGTCATCCTGTATGCAGAATTCGATAATACCATAGAAATCAACAGTTTGAGAGAAGTTATTCTAGATTACTAGAAGTCATTGAAGAATGTTATCCATTTTTACCTTGTGGAGAAACTTTGGACATGGAATGTGAGGAGACCGTGGAAAAAGATGAAGTGATCATGATGAAGTCAAGATGGCCAGAACAAGAAGCCCATTTAGTCTGCTATTTTGCCAAACACTTGGTCGAAAAAATGACGGAATTGATCAAGAAAGAGTGTTATGGATGTCAAAACGATCATCCCAGTCAAATTCAACACGATAAATGCCTGATGTTGAGTCAAGAAGAAAAATTGGACGAGTACCTGGACGAAGCTTGGAGTCTCATCTCGGACGAAGACGTCTTGCACCAGTGGTATAAAGACTTGCGTGAACATTCTTGTCCACCATTAACCTCTCAAGAGATCCATCGTATCGAAGCTCTCCTGAATCAAAGTGAGGAGACGAAACGAAGAAACGGTTATTTGTCAGACATTTTCAAGCAAAAAGTCAGTATCGAATTGATGACATATTATTACCTGTGAAGAAGAAAAAAAACACACACAAATCAATGGATACCTGGGAACTTTATTACCTTTTGAACCACAGTTCGTATACGGATTCTTGGAATCCTGTCGTCTGTGCTAAAGATTAACTCCCTCATCGCAAACCTCAAGACCATCAAGCTTACGTGATCAACACGGACGACAGTCATCTCCCAGGAACCCACTGGGTAGCCGTCTACTTTCCTCAAGAAGGATGTGTGGAATATTTCGATTCGTACGGATTGCCCCCTTTGGAAGACGATATCATCGACTTTATGAGAAGAAATGCTCAAACCACCCGATTCAATAATGTGAAATTACAAGGCACAGATTCTTTGGTGTGTGGACAGTACTGTGTGTATTTTCTGCATCATCGCAGCCTGGGCTATTCCTTAGAACATTTAGTGACTCATTCTGATCCGCGTTCTTCTTCTAGAAACGATGTGAAAGTAGATCGATGGTTCTGTGACCATTATGCTTATCTTTTGTCTCAAGCTAGGAAACGTAGTGTCCATCAATGGCCTAATGATTTCCAACAGTGGAAATCACAATTTCATTCACAACGTTGTCAGCCCTGTTTAAAGTAGACTGTATTTGAAGAAAAACGTTTGATGTTATAATGTTGGATTATTGTTTAAAATATGTTAGAGTTGTTGTTGGTTCGTGTTAAGTGATTTTTGAATAAAAAATGTTGTGTTCTGAAAAAAAATGCCTTTGTCTTTTGTTTAGCTATAAGAATGTTTGATTGATGCTCTTTAAATTCTTACTATCCCTCTCATGACACTCACTAAACGTTGCGACTCAAAAACCGTGTGGGGGATGTTTTCCTTCACGTCCGCGCTTTGACTTTAAGAACCGGGTTGTTTCCAGTCTAACCATCCATTGTCGACTCATCCTCCTACGAAGATGTGCTCCAAACTAGCTAAGCTCAACGAAGCCTACGTGAATTTGCATAGGGTCAGACACAGTCTGATACCGAAGCCAGAAGAAATAGAGAATGTGAGAATGCTAAAAGTCACTGAAGACCTGATAGAAGTGCTCTTCAGAGAAGAAGTGAACAGGGAGAAAGAAGAATGGACAGAGAAGTACAGACTTCAGAGACAGCAGCAACAGCAGCAACAACAACAGCAACAACAACAGCAGCAGCAGCAGCAACCTGAACCTGAGAGAGGCTTTGTCGATTGTCGTATCGACACCAAAGAGTTCTTCTTCTCTTTCCGAAGAAGCAGACCTATCGCCAGAAAGTCTATCCTCAGAGGACATCGCATTCTTAGAAACTAAAAAAGATTGCCATAGCAAACAAAAAAAACAAAAAAAAACCCTTTTCAGGGCTACCCCAATACTCTAGAAAAGAAATAACCATCAATTTGTCAATGTGTGTAGGTAGAGTAGTGTGAATATAAACACTAACTCTTTTTTTAAAAAAATGTGAGTGTATGTGTTTGTGTATAAGATTGTGTGTTTGTAAGTGCTCGCGTACGTTTGTGTGGATAGTAGATTAAAATGATGTCTTTTTTTTGGTGTTTGAGGTGTGGGGATTTGATTGGATTGCTTTGCGTATGTGGATAGTCTATTGAAGTGATTGATAAAAAAATTTTTAGAATAGGAATGGGTAGTATAAAAAAGTGAGTGAGTGTTTCTTTTAGGTCCGCGCGTTGTTTTTTTTTTTGGTCATGATCTAGATAAGATCAATTTTATGTTTTTATGGGGATGTTTTCCATCACGTCCGCGCTTTCAGTATAAATTGAAACTCGCTCGGCAGTCTAGCTACCCTTGTTGATTAATCAACACCACCAGAAGAATGAACACCAGAATTGTGAAACTGCTAGAACTCCAGATGCACCTGGAATATGCCAGGCGCATAGTAAATGAACTATCAGCGGAAGCCATAGTAGAAGAGGCAAGAATAAAGAAGGAAGAGGAGGAGAGAAGAGAGAGGGAAGAGGAGGAAAAGAAAATAGGAGAGAGGATGACTTACAAGATACCAGAGACAGAGGATTGGGGTGCTGAAGCCAATCATCCCGCCTCTGCACTCCCAAGAAGAAAGGTGAAAGGAGACTGGGGAAGAAGATGCGTGTGTGGCGCCAGGCCAGGAAGGTGCCATCATTAGATAGGTGCATCTGGAGTTCAAAAAAAAAAACAACAGCCCTTTTCAGGGCTACCCAATACTCTAGAAAAGAAATAACCATCAATTTGCCAATGTGTGTAGGTAGAGTAGTGTGAATATAAACACTAACTCTTTTTTCATAGTGCGAGTGTATGTGTTTGTGTGTTTGTGTTTGTGTTTGTAACTGCTCACGTCCGTTGGTGTGAATAGTAGATTATGGGTTTCTCGATTGTTTCTTAGCGTATGTGTAGAGTATAGTTTGGGTTTTGTAACGGTTCACGTACGATTGAGTGGATAGTAGATTATGGATTTAGTTTTAATGATTTGCGTGTGTAAATAGTAGATTTGGGGTTTGTTAAATGTTGCTTCACTTATTTGGATAGTATATTAGATGAAATGAGAAAAGTAGGAGATGTTTTCTTTCACGTCCGCGCGTTGTTGGGTCATGATCTAGGTAAGATCAATTTTATGTTTTTAGGGGGATGTTTTCCATCACGTCCACGCTTTCAGTATAAGAACCCACAAAGTATGATGTTGGAACCATTCTAAGGAATAACTGAGACAAAATGACTCAAGTATCAGTTCTATTTAATCTATTGAGAGACATCTATTTTTGGATAATGGATGTAGAATATGTTGTAGGAAAAATAGAAGAGGAATGGAGGCATGGAGATATGAAAGACTTTGTAACCAGTCAAGTTCAAGGCCTAAAGACAGCAAGAGATATCATAGCAGAGATGATTGAAGAAGAAGTCAATAAGTCAAGAGGCTTCATTAACCCACCTTACTTCAGAGTAGGAAGTTTGAAGGAAGCACTGGATCATGTCATCAAAGTCCGGTGCTTCCTAGAAAAAATATTGTGCTGGACAGAGTGGAGGAATGTAAAATGGGGGTTGGACAAGGTGAAGAAAGTGGAAGATCTGATGAGAAAAGTAATGGAGGAAGAAGTAGAGAAGATTAAAGAGAAATGGAAGGAAGAAAGAAAAGATGTGGAAAACAAAAAGAAACAGGCAGAGTTTGAGAGGCTGAATCAGAATTGGATAAAAGTTCAGGAAAAGTTTAGAGCTCTAGGCCATCCTGACTGGATGCCAGAAAAGGAGAAAAAGAAGACAGGAATAGTGACAAAAGTGAGAAGATGGTTGAAGAAGTGGAAGTGTTAGAAGAAGAAGAAGAAGAAGAAACCCAAAGGCCCTTTTCAGGGCCACGCATATTTCTCGAAAAGAGAATGACTTTTCAATTGCCTACCCCTTTTTTAAAAAAAAAAATTTTGAAAAAAAATAAAAAATCCCATGTTCAATTCCCCTTTGTCCCTAGATAGACTCACACTTTATTCCCCATGTTCAATTCCCCTTGAGGCTAGAGTGGCCCACGATTTTTTCCCATGTTCAATTCCCTTGAGGCTAGGTTTGCCCACGATTTTTCTCCATGTTAAATTTCCATTGAGGCTAGGTTTGCCCAAGGGGGGTCTGTAATGCTAATTCCCATTGAGGCTAGGGTGCCCCTATTCACTACTGATGGAGACTGTTCATTGATTCATCGAAGACGAGTCTTAAATCTGTTTTGCTGCATAATGGCAATGTTGTATCATCAATCCCAGTTGGTCATGCTGTCCATGTGAATGAAACCAATGAAAACATGAAACAACTTTTGAGGTGCATAAACTATGACTAACATCAGTGGCAGCTTTGTGGCGATTTGAAGGTTCTTGCTCTCTTGCTTGGTCTGCAGACTGAATACACAAGGTATAGTTGTTTTCTCTGTGAATGGGATAGTCGTGCTAGAGATTCCCACTACATCAAGAGAGATTGGCCACTCCGACAGTCATTGGAGCGTTGGAGGAAAAGTGTTACGCATCCGCCGCTTGTAAAATCAATGATTATTTTGTTACCACCCTTGCACTTCAAGCTAGGTATGTTGAAATACTTTGTCAAGACCGTGGACAAATTGCAAGCAGCTTTCAAGTACTTCCGTGTAAAATTTCCAACGTTAAATGAAGCTATGATAAAGGAAGGTGTCCTTGTTTGTCTTCAAATCCGTGAACTTCTTCGATATGATGCATTTGACCCTGTACTGCGTGGCAAGGAAAAGTATTCCCCAAAGTCGTTCGATAAGACTGGATATATCACTTATTATGATTGAGGCAGTGTCAATATTTCTCATAATAAAGGATTTCCTTATTCATTAAAATGTACATACGAAATTAGTTTGCATACTAAATTCATCTGCATACCAATTCACCACTAACGTCAGTCATCCTGCATTAGTTAGTTGTTAGTCTATCTTGTTGTTTTCTTTATTTCATTATTGTTACATTGTGTTAATTGCAATTTCTTTGTTTTCCTTTAGTTGTTGAAATGTGGTTAAACTCCCGATAAGTTGATTTTTTTATTTCCATATGTTGGTGTTTTCATTATAAATACGATAGCAGCTTCAATTTCAACTGTTAGTAGTTAAGTGGGATACATTAGGGACAATGGGACTTAGCATTAAAAAGACCCCTGGGACACTTTAGGGACAATGGAAATTTAACATGGGGAAAAATCGTGGGTCACTTTAGGGACAATGGGAATTTAACATAGAGTTTGGGTCTGTCTAGGGACAAGGGAAATTAACATGGGGAATGGGGAATAGAGTTTGGGCTTTTGGTATTTTTTTTTTTTTTTTTTTTTTTTTAATTTTATTTTTAAAAGTTTTTTTAAATTTAAATCTAAATTTAAATTTAAAAAAAGGGGTAGGCAATGGAAAGGCTATCTCTTTTCGAGAAATATGGCTGGCCCTGAAAAGGGCCTTTGGGTTTATGTTAATGTATTCATTAACATAAATGGTACCGCATTGGTCTTCTTCTTGTCCTTAGGCTACGTCTCACTGTTGGTCCGTAAATCAGCACTCTTTTCAGGCATCCTTGTCTTTCTACGTAGATGCTACGTATCCACAGGCTGGTGTTTGTCCTGTGGACAACGGCCCACTTGGATCGGACATACATGGGTATGTCCGTCCGGAACATCATGGAAGACACAAGCGTAGAAGATTGCACATCGGTCCACATCTTGAAGCGACGAGAACAGGTGAATCAATGCACTGAACTGCGCTTATTTATAGGTAGAGGCAGGATTGAAACGGATTGAGTTCATTCACCAATCCAAACACGCGTTACAAAATTCAGTCAGCCCGCATCCAATCCGAAGAGAGTAGTCTGTGACGTCAGTTGGTCTATATAGATTCGCTAGCGCTTGTGTGCAGTCAATCTATACGACAGTGATTCAACATGACGGAAACTCAGAAAACGATCCATTGGGGTGCACCAGCAGGGGAGACTGCCCAAGGGAAACCGGACTTACTTTCAGAAGAGGTACATTGGGATTTTGTGGATTTTCTTACCTCGCAAGAATTTGTTCCGGAACCTTCGTTACCTTCTTCATTACCGCAAGTGGAGAATTTTAGACAGAGACAGAAAGAAGAATTGGAGAAATTTATGCAACGACAAAAGGAAGCGGAACAAGCTTTTCTCCTACAGCAACAGCAACAGCAACAAGAAGAGGTAAGAAAAAAAACAACAGCAACAACAGCAAGAAGAAGTAGCAGCAAAGAAACAAGAGGGTGAAAATCAAAAAGGCTACGGTACTGTTGGACATTTTAGCGGAGTTAAGAAGTCTGAAACAAATGTATCAGACTTCTTTATCACGACCGACGAGAATACAACCTTCCCGAGCTAAACACGCCAACCCTGTGACTAAGCCTGTCGTACCACCCTTAGTGATTTCAACCCAATCATCAGAAGTAGGCCTTGGCCGTGGCAAAGGCTTAAGGCAGTTAAAGTTGATTGGTTAAACTCACTTCTACACCATAAAGAAAAAAGGCCCTTTTCAGGGCCACCCACATTTCTCGAAAAGAAATACAATTTCAATTTGCCAATAACTCAAAAATAAACCCACCCATTTTACCCTTATAGTACGTGTCTGTGTATGAGTGCGTGAGTGTAGCTTCTTATTTTAAAATCAAAACTCAAAGACACTTACCTTATATCATTCATGTATTCTTTTATCCATTTTTTTACAATCCAATTCACAATTCACCACAGAACACTTTAAAAAGTTCGTACACTTCTTCTTTTTCATTATTTAGTCTCTCTGTTTTTTGAATTTCTTCACCGTTTTTTCCTCATTTTCTTCCCTTCTTCTTTTCTTCTCCTGTTTCTTTGCCTCTTTTAAATAGAATTGTCTTCTTTCTTCCTCTTCTTCCTCTGAAGAATCCCTCTCTTCTTCCGAAGAATCCCTCTCTTCTTCTGAAGAATCCTTCTTTTCTTCTGACTCCTCTTGTTTCTTTTTTGGGCAATCTGGAGACCAATGTCCTTTTTCTTTACAATAATAACAGGTATCTTGACTTTTGTCTTTTTTATCCCCTGTTTTTGTTCTTTTTTGACGGTCTGGACACTCTGAAGACCAATGCCCTTTCTTCTGACAGATATAGCAAGTATCTTGACTTTTATCTCGAAAGGAAGGAGAGTAGTCCGTCGGCTGGTCTGAAGAGAATTTTCTAATGACCCCTCGCAAAGCTCTGACGAAACGTTCCATCTGGGTAGTCTCTTCCATCGTTGTGCTCAGCTTGAGAGTGAAATGAATAGTGAAAGGACAAGACACACACCCTTTTTATATACGCTGGTTTGCCAAGACTATAAATTAGTCTATGGTGTTTAAACTTGAGTCATTTGACGTTTTGCACTCAAGATGAAACGATCCCATTCATTCGAGAAGAAAGAAGAAGAAGAAAGTAAGAGGCAGAAACGTGATCTATCGCCTCGTACCAGGGCTGAAATCTTGGCACAGATTCATGCCAGTGATTTTGAAGAGGACATGAGTGAACCAGAATTTGAAACCTCTAAACCAAGTTCGTCACCCTTAGTCAACCCTGAAAAATACTATTCCATTCGAGAGACGGAAAAGCGCTCCTCTAGAAAATTTAGAACCACGGCTTACACCTACACGGTGAAGTTTAAAGATTTCAAGGCCGACGCACCCTTGGAGAAAGCAGAAGGGTTCATCACCGAGATGTGGGATTCTTTGCTCACCGCACTCAAGCGACAATGTCAACCCAAAGAAGACGATCGCTTGACACTATCCATAGATCACGACGGTTTGAAATCCCCTGTTTGGATCGAGTTTAGCAGACCTGCAGAACTAACCCCTTCCAAAATCATGGACAAGATTCAACACGTACAACAATCTAATGACCAGTTTGACATCACCGATGGTAAAGCCACACTGAAAATGGCTCACGTCTCTCTTCCTCAAGGGACAGGACGCAAAAAGATGTTATTGGTGGACGACCTTCGCAACACCAAAAACAGTCTCGTCCGAATTAACAACCCTCAAGACCAGATGTGCTTAGCCCGTGCCATCGTGGTGGGACGAACCTATGCCAACAAGAACGACACGGTAGAATGGAAAAGAACCTGGGAGAACATTCGAAAATCGAACCGAACCAAACAACGAAACGAAGCAGAACTCCTGTTGCAACAAGCTGGCCTGTCCAAAGACACACCCTGTGGCATTCCTGAGATGCAAAAATTGCAAGATGCCCTAGCTCCACGATACACCTTGAAAGTGCACCCTCAAGAAATGCGCGGGTCTCTGTTGTTTCGAGGCCAAGACTTTAAGGACGGAAAATACATTCATGTCTATCATCACGATGACCATTTCGATACCATTACCAGTATCACTGGATTCCTGGGATACGGTTATTATTGTGAGAAATGTGATTATGGTTATAACAATCGAGAGCAACACAAGCATTGTGGATTGAAATGCCCAGGATGTTTGGCCTCTCCACCCTGTCTGAGCGAAGAACCAGTGCCTTGTTCAACTTGTCTGCGTACGTTTGTGAGCCCTGCCTGTTACCAGCAACATCTGAAGACACAAGGTTCACAGCAGAAATGTGCTTGTCAGCTCTTGAGATTGTGCCCTACCTGTGGACAAGGCATACTTACCAACAATGCCAAGCACACGTATGTCGAGGAAAGAAAAAATGTCACATTTGTCACCACATCGTGGACTTGGAACACGAATGCTACGTGCAAAAATACCAACCCCCACCAGAGAAAGAGGACGGTCACAAGAAGAAAGGCGATTTCATCTTTTTCGATTTCGAATGCATGCAAGAGACTGGCATTCACATCCCTAATTTCTGCGTGGCTCATCGAGCGTGCGAGAAGTGCATTCAAGAACCTATCTTCAGTCATTGCCCTCACTGCAGCAAGATTCCTGGAGGGCGTGAAAAAATCTTTCGGGGACCAAACACGACAAGACGTGGAGCCAAGAGGACATCGAACGTTACGGAGATTGTCATCGTCATGCCACAGTGATGGCTCACAATTTCTCCGGATACGATGGACAGTTTCTTTTGAGGTACTATACGGAACATGGCACCGAACGTCCTAAAGTGATTTTGAACGGAGCCAAAATCATTTTCATGCAAGTGGGACAAGTACAGTTTAAAGATTCGATGAGTTACTTGGCCATGCCTTTGAGCCGAATGCCTAAAACGTTTGGAATGACAGAAATGGCTAAAGGGTACTTTCCACACTTTTTCAATACGGAAGCCAATCAACATGCTGTTCTACCCCATTTGCCTGAGGCTCACTATTACGACCCCGACAACATGCGTACCGAACAACGAGAAGCTTTCTACGCTTGGTACCAAGCTCACGCCTCGGACCCTTTCGACTTTCAGGAAGAAATGTTAAAGTATTGTCGTTCCGACGTGGACATTTTACGGCGTTGCTGTGGAAAATTTCGAGAACTGTTCATGGAACACGGAGGGGTCGATCCTTTGAAAGAAGCTTGCACCATTGCCAAAGCGTGTTCCTTAGTGTACCGCCAACGATTCATGCCTGAAAACACCGTGGCTGTCATCAGTCCTCAAACGACCCACTATGTCAAGCGTCAATACTCGATCAAAGCCCTACGTTGGTTACATTACTTGTGCGACAAGGAAGACAAATGGATTCAGCATGCCCGCAACGGAGGAGGCGAAAAGACCATCGGAACGTATTCGGTAGATGGCTGGGACTTAGAAAACCCCAAGATCGTGTACGAGTTTAACGGTTGCTTATTTCACGGATGTCCCGTCTGTTACCCTGACCGTGGCACTAAAAATCAGTTTTTGCAACGAACCATGGAAGACTTGTACCAGGACACTTGTCAGCGACGCCTAAAGTTAGAACAGCAAGGATACCAAGTGGTGGAAATGTGGGAACACGAGTACGATCACCGTTTGAAAACCGATCCCGAGTTTAAACGTCTCGTGGAAAGTTACCAGTTCATGGACCCGCTGAACCCGAGGGATAGTTTGTACGGAGGAAGGACCAATGCCACCTGTTTGCTGTACCAAGCCGACGAAGAGAAAGGAGAAGAAATCAAATACTTGGACGTGTGTTCGCTGTATCTCTACGTGTGCAAATATTGTCGCTTTCCTGTAGGGCACCCGCAATTGTTCACGGAACACATCGACCTGAAAAACATTCGACAATACGAAGGCTTGATCAAGTGTAAAGTTTTGCCTCCCACGAACCTATACCATCCCGTCTTACCTCACCATTGTCAAGGCAAACTGATGTTTCCCTTGTGCCGTACTTGTGCCGAAACGTGCAACCAGGACCAGCCTTGCCATCACAGCCAGGAAGAACCTGCCTTGACGAGAACCTGGGTCAGCATGGAATTGTTCAAAGCTCTGGACATGGGATACCAACTGTTAGAAGTGTACGAAATTTGCCACTTTCCCAAGACACAACAGTACCACAAGGGTGACCCTACTCAGAAAGGCATTTTCGCTGACTACGTGGATGCCTTTTTGAAACTGAAACAAGAAGCCAGCGGCTATCCTTCCTGGTGTCACACTCCCGAAGACCAAATACAATTCAAAGAGAAATACTACGCACAACAAGGCATCTCTTTAGACCACATCGAAAATAACGAAGGCAGGCGATCGTTTGCCAAAGTGATGTTAAATTGCTTGTGGGGTAAAATGGCACAACGACCGTGTTTACCCAAGACGGAATATTTGACAGAACCTTCCCGCTACTTCCAGATGATTCACGACAAAACCAAATACATGAAACACGTGGACGTCGTTCGAGAGGATTTGATCTTGGTCAATTACGAAGAAGATCTGGACTTTGTACAAGACGACCCTTTTGGAAATGTCATCATTGCGGCTTACGTGACAGCTCATGCTCGCTTAAAATTGTACGAAGCTTTAGAACTGTTAGGGGAACGCGTCCTGTACTTTGACACGGACAGTTGCATTTACATCCATCACCCGAGTCAACAGCACCCTGACATCGAAGGAGACCGTTTAGGAGCCTGGACAGACGAGCATCCCGACGACAAGATTCTAAGTTTCGTCAGTGGCGGTCCCAAAAATTACGGCTACGAATACCGGGACAAACAAGGAGAAGTGCACACGACGTGCAAAGTGAAAGGACTAACTCTGAATTATCGTACCAGGCGTGTGGTCAACTTTGGGGTATTGAAAGAAGCCTTGCAATCGGGAGAGGATGGAAACTTTAAAGTGACCACCTATCAACCGAACAAGATTGTACGTTTACCCACTCACCACATCGTCAGTCGGCCCTTGGAAAAAGTCTATCAAATCGTGTACCAGAAGCGAGTGCGACTACCCAATCACTTTACATTGCCTTATGGACACGTTGGTATAAAACTTTGGTTGTAAGAGGATAGCCACCCACCAGAAGGATGACTTCGCCACAGCAACAATCGAGTGAGAAACCCGATGAGAACTCCAAGTTCACACCCTACCCTTTTCCAGTCTTCTTACCTGACTATTGTGATTGTGCCCGTCGATTGGACACGTTTCAGTAATGGCCTACGGATAGGGAAGGATTACCTTCTTCGTATGTTTTAGCTAGAACAGGATTTGTCTACTTGGGACCTGAGTCAGGATTGGGATACGAAGTACAGTGTTTCGCTTGTGGCCTGAAGTTACGAATGGATCTATGTATCTACAAAGATTCAGCTATTCTGGAACATACTCGATGGTCTCCGCACTGCCCTTATCTTTCTATGGCCTTTCCACCCATGACATTACGGTACAATATTGACGGTACCTTAGAGACGGTACCTTCCAAAACAAGACATAAAAAACATAAAAAAGGAAAGATGTACAAGCTGGAGACTGCATTGCGACTAGTATAAAACGCGGTTATGGTCAAGATCGATAGTTCATTGTGACTACCAAGACCCAGGGAACAAGATGAATACTTTCAGAGAAACACATAACAAGTTGTTTAGAAAGGCACAATTCAAGTGTGAGGCTTCTGAAGTGAAATGCGATTGTGAGCCTTGCGATGGGTACGATGCTTAGCGATTCCGTAAAGCATCGTGGGAACTTTGTTCTCACTACCCCTATCATGGAAAGAGATGCTGTGCGTGTCCAACCTGAGGGATGTGAAAGTGATGCCGCTGGTCCTCTTGGACATTTTACTGGGTTTCGTTTTAAAGGGGAATGTTCACCTTCACGTCTACCCCCCCTACGGATGTCATCCAGCCCTGAGCAAACTCCTGTTCATGTCACCCAACCCTCATCGAAACGAACCTGTGAAAGACGAATATTCGTTTCCTGTGCGTTTGTCGGAATACTGCGACTTTGAAAATCGTCTTCAATCGTTCAAAGGAAAATGGCCTAAGTACCTGGGAGGACCGACCCCCGAAGAATTAGCCAGAGCCGGATTTTTCTACTTGGGCGAAGGAGATGAAGTCAAGTGTTTCAGTTGCGGTGTGTCACTTCACCACTGGGAACCGCAAGATTCGGCCTACGTAGAACATGCTCGATGGTCACCGAATTGTCATTACTTACCCTTAGTGGGACCGAGACATTGAAGTAACTTACCATAATCTGTTCATGGATACTTTACAAGAGAACATTCGTGCTTTGCCTGTGGAGTTGAGAGAACGCATTTACCGAGAACTGATCAAAATACAAGTGAAACGCAAACGCAAAGTTATTCAACCGTTTTTAAATTATGCTCTGTTCCAAAGTATGAGAAGACTGATTATGAGTGGATATTACATCAGGCACAAAGGTAAACGAGGCTATTGGCCACCACCCAAGGATTCCAAAAACAGTGTATATACTTATGGATACTTTACAAGAGAACATTTTGGGCTTGCCTGAGGAGTTGAGAGAAAGGATTTACCGAGAACTGGTCAAAATACAAGTGAAACGTAAAGAACAATTGCATCCGTTACGTCACCAGATCTTTAACCACTGGTACCTGAATGGTATAAGAGGACTGATTCGTCAGAAATTTTTTCAGTGGTCAGACCTTGTTGAACACTTTCAGTTTGTGAATGATGATGAACTAGGCGTTCGTAATTTTGGTTACTTCGAGATTCACTTATTGCAACGTATTGAGGAAGACGAGTTAAAGGATTACCAACATTTGTTACATGGAATCTGCTTAGAGAAAGACGAAACATCTAGACAAACTCTGACGTTTCAATTACAGTATGTAACATTTAAATTCCCTACTGGAGAACGAACATGTTTAGTTAGAAATTACCTTTATTGCTTCCGAAACAAAGACACTATAAAATCAAGTTTCCATGCCACGGATTATGTCACATATTATTGAACAGATTCCGTGGAAGGAACTCAATGACCATATTCAAACCGTGGATCATTACCATCGATTATTACAAGAACTGTATCCATTCAATTTGGGTCGACAAGTGGTGTGTGTCTTAGTGACTTGTTTTCTGGGATTTCGTTTACCAGCCGATTCTTTGTGGACTCTTTATGATCAGTACTTACCACCTCAATGGCCTTAAATGGTCACGAAAAACTCCTTTTGCTCAAAGCCTTGCGGTTTCATCTGGATACTTCTCGACCTCAACGGGAAAAAAAGATTCGTCAACTTTTAGCTACCCAAGACGTGTATGACGATGTGTGTGTAGCTTGTGACTTACATCCCCATTGGACAGATGTCCGTGCCTGGAAAGAATGGGATTTTGAGGCTTGGACCCAAGAAGTGGCCCAGTATGCACGAGAGTTGTTCAAGGAAAAAAGTTACTTTTCAACCCGTGTTAGTGACGGTGCCAGAAGAACCCGTCACCCAGGACGGGACTGTCGTGGACAGGCCTGAAAGACCCTTTCGGGAGGACACTTGTGTGACCTTACCCCCTACTATAGAACTGGTTAGAACATTACCCAAAACATGTTGTACAGACACTTGTGTTTATTCCACGTTAATGGTTATCATGTGCCTTTTATTCTTGTACTTAAGCCTTTGGCTTTTATGCATTTTTGTCTTTCGTATTCATGTTTGAAAAAAAACATTCAATAAACGTGTTCTGAAAAAGTATATAAACTCTTGTCTTGTTTGTTTTTTCTTGTCACAAGTGACATTCCTCACACCATGGCTACCTCTACTGTCTCTGCTCCCTCTTCCTCTACTGTCAAAGTCATCGACGAACACTTAGATCGTGCCAGTTGGGAGGCTTTGTATCTTCGCCATCCCTTTAACATGCTCATTGCTGGACCTAGCGGTTCTGGCAAAATTGAATTCGTCAAACGTTTGATCGAACATAAACATCATTTGATCGATCGGCCACCTCAACGGATCGTGTGGTGTTACAAAGAGTGGCAATCGGCGTACAGCCTCTTGCGAGAAAGTCAAGGCGATTCCATCGTGTTTGTGGAAGGCATTCCTAAAGAAGACGATGGCATCGTCTCTGACTCCCGTCAAACCCATTTGGTCATTTTTGACGACATGTTAGGAGAAGACGAAGAAGAAATTAAACTGTGGTTCACGCGCAAAGGGCATCACCGTAATGCCAGTGTCGTTTACATCACCCAAAATTTGTTTCAACAAAGTAAAGCCCATCGCACCATCAGTCTCAATGCGCATTACGTGGTCTTGTTTAAAAGCCCTCGAGATAAATCGCAAGTGTAGGTCTTAGCCAAACAGTTAGGAACGCCTTGGCTGACTCAGGCGTACGACGATGCCACTCAAACTCCACACGCCTATTTACTCGTCGATTTGAAACCTACAACCCCCGAGGATTTGCAATTTCGTACCCACTTGTTTCACCACTGGTGCCAAGACGGAGGGCCTGTCCTGTACACGTCTCCGTCCTCGACTTCATTTCACTTTACATAAAAAATCTATAAAAACCTCAGACCCTTTTTCGTCTGTCTCACACAGTGTGAACATGACGTCCCTTCAGTCGCATCTTCCCGTCAAATTGATTCGTGCCTTGTATGGCATCAGTCGAGAAAAAAATCCACAAATCCGAGGTCGTGTCTTAGAAGCTAGTCTCAAAGAAGTCTTACGATGGTTCACGGTGACGGCACGTCAAATACTCCAAGGAATCATTCAGATTCCTTATCAAACCAAACGCTTTTTCGATCGAAACAAAGTCGCTTTGGTCCAACTGGCCGATCCCCGCATCGACACTCAAACCAAAAAACAAATCATTTTGAAACCTGGAGGGAGTGGTACTCTAGGAGGGGTCATCATTCGCTCTCTCTTAAGATGGGATCCTAATGCCCCCAAAGTTATCCCCAAGAAAAAAGTCCAACGAAGCCCCAAGAAGAAAAAGAAAAAGACCAGGTCTCCAAAGAGAAGAAGAAGAACTTCTCCAGTGGCGGGACCCTCCTCTGACCAGACACCACCCCGGAAAAAGAAAAGAAGCCCCCAGAAAAAGAAAAGTCCACAGAAGAAAACTAGTCGCAAGAGAGGCACTTCGGCCAGGACGCAACTTTACACTCGCAAACCACGACCTGCCACGGCAGTGACTGCGTCTCCGGCAGCCTCACGTTCATCGACTTCTCCGTTGATGACACCAAGAACAAGAACTGAAGAGTACTTGGAGACGTTGGTCACACAAGAACTTCTCCGTTGATGACCCCAAAAAGAACTTCCCCAGTGGCAGGACCCTCCAATTTAGTGGCAGTGGCTGCTGCTCACAAAGTACCTTCTCCCAAAATCAAAGTCCATGAAAGATCGGGCATGTTACAAAGTTTACTGGATTTGTCCAAGCAAGAACTGGCTCGATTTAGTCCGTTACGTACCCCTGCACGACGTGTCATGCCTGTCCTCAAACTGATAAGACGTAAAGACAATCAGTGGCGACGCGTTCCAGTATAAAAAAGGCCTGTGACCAAGTCGGGGGTATTAGTGTTTTTTTCGGTGTTCCTGAAGACTCAAAGATGTCACCCTCCAGAAAACCCAAAGGAAAGAAAAGAAAAGGACTACCACCACGTTTAGTCAAACATGGGGACATGTTATCTGTCCTGTCCAAAGCTTCTCCACCTCTACGAAAAAAACTCATTCAATCGGCCTCCAAAGAGGTTATCGATACCGTGTGCGAATGTTGTTTGAACGTTTTGAAAGGCACGATCCCTTTGTCCAAACACCAGAAACAATGCTTAAGCAAACATCATCACGTTCTTCGCCAAAAGAAAATTCCCATTCGTCAAAAGAAGAAGATGTTGGTCCAACGTGGAGGCATTTTGCCTCTCTTGTTAGGCCCCATACTGAAAGGAGTCTTGGGAACCATGTTGGGAGGACTGGTGGGAGCAAGATAAAAAGGCCTTCGGAAGTCCCAAGATCTCAGAATCGACCCCTGACAACCCCATGGAACGACGAAAACTAGCTTTAGTACCTTACAAACGATGGATGGAATACCATCGGTGGCAAGAACAACGCACCCCGCATTTACCTCCCAATCCCAATTTGAGCGAGATGTCCCAGTTACAACACGAACTGCAGTCCTTGATGGATCGCCAAGATTTGTCCGAAACAGAAAAATCGCAAAAGTACGGTCAACTCTTGCAACGACTGCAACTCTTTCACCAGAAAGCTTTAGACGAAACAGCTCTACCCACTATGAAAGATTTTAAGACCTTGATGAA
This sequence comes from Sinohyriopsis cumingii, assembly GCA_028554795.2. Taxonomy (NCBI): domain Eukaryota; kingdom Metazoa; phylum Mollusca; class Bivalvia; order Unionida; family Unionidae; genus Sinohyriopsis; species Sinohyriopsis cumingii. The sequence goes on along the minus strand of JAPYKE020000037.1, from coordinate 6,696,286 downwards.
AAGTCCAGCACCATCACCAGTACCAGTACCAGTACCACCAGTACCAGTGACCAAGACAGAAAAAGGAAAAGAAGAAGAAGAAGAAGGGTTTCAAACTCCACCAGAAAAAGTACGCAAGTTAACAACACCACCTACCTCCAGAATTGGATGGATTAAAAAGAAAGAAAAGACAGAAGTGAAGACAGAAGTGACACAAGAACCGATATCCCCCGCTCAGACATCCTCCTCTTCGACACCTATTGCTGGTCGCACACGCAAAGCATTGCAATCCAAGAAACTACCCCAAGAGAAAAAGAGTAGCATCCTCCAAGAGTGGGTGTCTTATTAACACACCAGCAAACACAAAAAAGAAAAAAATGGAAAAATTCTTAGCCAGCATTTACTACGATCCCTCTCTTCCTGCAGGCTACGCAGGAGTTCAAAAATTGTATCGTGCTGCCAAAACTCGATTGAAAAGTCTCCGTTTACCTCAAGTGCAACGATGGTTACAAGAACAAGCTACCTACACTTTACACAAACCCATTCGTCGCAAGTTTGCCAGAAGTCGCACCCGAGTGGAAGGCATCGATCATCAATGGCAAGCCGATTTAGCCGATGTCTCTCATTTGGCCAGTTACAATCGTGGCTACAAATATTTGTTTTGTGTCATCGACGTCTTTTCCAAATTTGCCTGGGTCGTGCCCTTGACTTCCAAATCGAGCAGCGAGTTAGTGCGAGCCCTGCAACGGGTGCTAAAACAAAGCTGTCGTCACCCTCTTCGATGGCAAACGGACAAAGGCACCGAATTTCTGAACCAAGCTTTCCAAAAAGAATTAAAGAAACGTGACATTCATTTTTTTACCACCGAGAATCCTTAAACCAAAGCCAGCATCGTGGAACGTTTTCAACGCACTTTGAAAGAACGCATGTGGAAATATTTTACGCATCACCACACTCTGAAGTACATCGACATCTTACCGCACCTGGTGCAAGCGTCCAACCAATTTTACCATCGAAGCATCGGACGTGCCCCGCAAGACGTGACTCCCGAGAACGAAGTGTTGGTGTTTGAGCGCCTGTTCGGTACATCCCCAACGAGGGCTGTTCCCAAGAAAAGTGGAGACTTGGCCGTAGGAGATTGGGTGCGCATTGGCAAAACCAAACGCACTTTCGACAAAGGTTACTTACCTAACTGGACGACCGAATTGTTTCGCGTCACTGGACGAGTGCATGGCCGTCATCCTGCCGTCTATAAATTGGAAGACATGAACGGAGAAGTGCTCAAAGGAACGTTTTATTTGCCCGAGTTACAACGTGTCACCAAAAACGAAGACGACGTGTACGACATTGAAAGCATTCTCGAACGCAGAAACCGTAAAGTGGGCAAACGACGTGTCAAAGAAGTCAAAGTACGTTGGAAAGGATATCCACCCAGTTTTGATTCTTGGATCGACGCTTCGCAAGTCATCGACTATAAAAAGAAGTGACCATCATGCCCTTTCACACAGACGCAGCTACGTCGACCACTCCTCCTTCACCTAGTTCTTCTGTGCAAGATTTACAAAAACAACCCTTGTGGGTGTGGTGTGGAGAACGTGTGCCTAAAACGCAAATCGTCTTTTTCTGCCAAATCTTCGTGGTGTATTGTGTCATCGGGGCAGCCATTGCCAATTTGAGTTTTCAACAAGGAGACAAACAATTGTGGACCATTTTATTGAGGAGTTGCATCGGTTCCCTTCCAACGGGAACCACGGGAACCTTGTGTCCTGTGCCAGTGCCAGTCACCACTCCATCAACAACAACAACAACCACAACCAGAGCCCCATTTTGGGCGGAGACACGCCTCTGACGTCCAGTAACCCCTCGGACAGCCACAGAACTCTGGAATTATGAGTCACCAAAACCAATTTTACTTAACCTTACCCAGTGACAGTTCCATGGAGGTGTTTCCCAACAACACGTTGTGCTGTTACTCGGCCAAATTACCTCAGGCCATCCCCTTAGATCACGAAGCCCATTGGGAAGTGGCTTTAGTGGAAATCATTCACCCGACCCAAGTCCTCAATGTTCTTCCCAATCAAAATAAATTTGATGTGGAAGTTCATGACGAACAATTGCAACGCTACTTGGATGACAACGTCAAATATGACAAGAAAACCCGTAGCACACAAAATCAAAAGTACACCACCTATCACATGTTCATTCCCCCAGGCTATTATTTTAGTGGTCAACATTTGGTCAGCACCATAGCCTCCAGGTTTAATGTCGTGTTTCTTAGAGCTTTGGAAACTGTCAATAAAAGTGTCACCATGGAGTACCACAAAGCAGCTCGTCGCTTCTTGATGAAATTTGAGCGGAGTAAAATCGTGTCTATTTCATTTTGTCTTGAATTCTTTGACATATTGGGTGGAGACATGGACATGAGAATGGCCATGATCAAGAAAAACGAATTACCAATCGTTTACGACAACGAGTCTTTTGCCAAGTTATTTCGTGCTCCGGTAGAACTGAACCAAGGACTGAATTTGATATTTGTGTATTCCGATGTGGTGGAGTACAAGGTGGTTACTGCGTGTCATTCCTTTCAAAGTGGATTCTGCCACGAACGTTGATGAGGAAGGTGGAAACACTTATCACGTCCACCGCGAATTTGTCCATCTTCACTATTTGCCTGTCAGCAAGTCTTATTTGGACACGGTCAACATTGCTATAAAAGGAGATCTGGGACAAAATATTCCATTCACCAAAGGAAAAGTCACGGTAAAACTCCATTTTCGAAAACGGTTTTCTCACGACTCGTAAGTAAGTCATGTATCCAGTGTACCGAGGGATTGCACGACAGCGAGGACACGGTTTAGGAGATATGTTAAAATCAGCCTTTCGTTCGGTGGCCCCAGTGTTGAAACCGATGGTAACACGCGGATTGCACGCCTTGAAAGATGCGGCACTGACACAAGGCAAAGAATTTCTCCAAAATGTCATCGTCGACAAACAAAACCCTAAAGAAGCCTTCATGAGGGCTGGCAAAAATGTCTTGCTGCAAACGGGCAAAGACATTTTAGGCCGACGAGACACACCTATAAATGCCCTGCACGCTACCGAGTCAGGCATTCAGCAAGGACAAGGCAGAAAGAGACGACGAAGAAAACACCCTTTCACCAGACTTCAAGCTAGAAAGGCCAAGAAAAGAAGAACCGTTCGAAACTTAGACGTTTTCGATTATTGAGACACAGAAAAAAAAATGATGCACCGAGAGTCTTGCGCTTGTTCCAAGACGGAACTGGATCTGTTTGCCATGCCCCCCACCATGATGACAATGCAAGAATCCCAATGGTGGAATTTCATCCCGTCTCCTCATTGTCCGATTCTGCTCCCATCGAGTTTGACATCAAAGGACAGCCCGAAGATTACATCGATCTGAATAGCAGTTACTTGTACCTGAAAGTCAAAGTTCTAGATAAGACTGGAGGTCCTATAGACGATGAAGCAGTAGCTCCCGTCAACAATTGCATGCATTCCTTGTTTAGCGGAGTGGACTTGTACTTGAATAACAAATTAGTCAGTAGCAGCATGGATACTTACCCTTATCGAGCGTACCTGGAAAATCTCTTGACGTACGGAATAGACGCCAAGAACACTCATCTGAATGCCTGTGTGGTATGGGAAGCTGACGATGCAGACCAGTTTGAAGAATTGGAAACTAATACAAAGAATCCACACAATGCGGGATTTGTAGAACGAAAAGACAGAATCACGGGAGTCAACAAAAGTTTAGAACTGATGGATCGTTTGCATTTGGACACGTGGTTACAAGAAAAGTATTTGCTGAACGGGGTGGATGTCCGCCTGAGACTGAATCGGAGCAGTACCGCTTTCCATTTATTGGCTGGTGCTGACGAGTACAAAACCAAAATCCAAGAAGCCAGACTCTACGTACGCCGTGTGGAAGTGTTACCTAAAGTAGGTAACGACATCAGTCAGACGTTGAGTAGAACGACCGCCAAGTATCCCATACGACGTGTGGAAGTGAAAACTTTCACTATTCCCAAGGGACAGCGATCCATGATCGAAGATCATCTGTTCCAAGGACAACTACCCAAACGTTTGATCGTTGGTATCGTCGAGAATGAAGCCTTCAACGGAGCTATCGCTAAAAATCCTTTCTACTTTCGACACTTTGGTGTGTCCAAGATCGAAGTCAGTCGCGATGGCAAGACCTTGTGTACCCGACCTTTCGAACCCGACTTTGAGAAGAAGAATTACTTGAGATCGTACTTGTCCTTGTACGAAGCCACCGGACAGTTAGGAACCAATACCAGTCACGGCATTACCTACGAGGATTATGCAGGAGGCTACGCTTTGTGGGCTTTCGATTTCACTCCAGACCAAGGCAGTGACGAGGGACATTTCCACCCTATAAAATCAGGCCAGATTCGTGTGGAAATTCAGTTTGCAAACCGAGACCATGATGTAACGGTGAACGTCATCCTGTATGCAGAATTCGATAATACCATAGAAATCAACAGTTTGAGAGAAGTTATTCTAGATTACTAGAAGTCATTGAAGAATGTTATCCATTTTTACCTTGTGGAGAAACTTTGGACATGGAATGTGAGGAGACCGTGGAAAAAGATGAAGTGATCATGATGAAGTCAAGATGGCCAGAACAAGAAGCCCATTTAGTCTGCTATTTTGCCAAACACTTGGTCGAAAAAATGACGGAATTGATCAAGAAAGAGTGTTATGGATGTCAAAACGATCATCCCAGTCAAATTCAACACGATAAATGCCTGATGTTGAGTCAAGAAGAAAAATTGGACGAGTACCTGGACGAAGCTTGGAGTCTCATCTCGGACGAAGACGTCTTGCACCAGTGGTATAAAGACTTGCGTGAACATTCTTGTCCACCATTAACCTCTCAAGAGATCCATCGTATCGAAGCTCTCCTGAATCAAAGTGAGGAGACGAAACGAAGAAACGGTTATTTGTCAGACATTTTCAAGCAAAAAGTCAGTATCGAATTGATGACATATTATTACCTGTGAAGAAGAAAAAAAACACACACAAATCAATGGATACCTGGGAACTTTATTACCTTTTGAACCACAGTTCGTATACGGATTCTTGGAATCCTGTCGTCTGTGCTAAAGATTAACTCCCTCATCGCAAACCTCAAGACCATCAAGCTTACGTGATCAACACGGACGACAGTCATCTCCCAGGAACCCACTGGGTAGCCGTCTACTTTCCTCAAGAAGGATGTGTGGAATATTTCGATTCGTACGGATTGCCCCCTTTGGAAGACGATATCATCGACTTTATGAGAAGAAATGCTCAAACCACCCGATTCAATAATGTGAAATTACAAGGCACAGATTCTTTGGTGTGTGGACAGTACTGTGTGTATTTTCTGCATCATCGCAGCCTGGGCTATTCCTTAGAACATTTAGTGACTCATTCTGATCCGCGTTCTTCTTCTAGAAACGATGTGAAAGTAGATCGATGGTTCTGTGACCATTATGCTTATCTTTTGTCTCAAGCTAGGAAACGTAGTGTCCATCAATGGCCTAATGATTTCCAACAGTGGAAATCACAATTTCATTCACAACGTTGTCAGCCCTGTTTAAAGTAGACTGTATTTGAAGAAAAACGTTTGATGTTATAATGTTGGATTATTGTTTAAAATATGTTAGAGTTGTTGTTGGTTCGTGTTAAGTGATTTTTGAATAAAAAATGTTGTGTTCTGAAAAAAAATGCCTTTGTCTTTTGTTTAGCTATAAGAATGTTTGATTGATGCTCTTTAAATTCTTACTATCCCTCTCATGACACTCACTAAACGTTGCGACTCAAAAACCGTGTGGGGGATGTTTTCCTTCACGTCCGCGCTTTGACTTTAAGAACCGGGTTGTTTCCAGTCTAACCATCCATTGTCGACTCATCCTCCTACGAAGATGTGCTCCAAACTAGCTAAGCTCAACGAAGCCTACGTGAATTTGCATAGGGTCAGACACAGTCTGATACCGAAGCCAGAAGAAATAGAGAATGTGAGAATGCTAAAAGTCACTGAAGACCTGATAGAAGTGCTCTTCAGAGAAGAAGTGAACAGGGAGAAAGAAGAATGGACAGAGAAGTACAGACTTCAGAGACAGCAGCAACAGCAGCAACAACAACAGCAACAACAACAGCAGCAGCAGCAGCAACCTGAACCTGAGAGAGGCTTTGTCGATTGTCGTATCGACACCAAAGAGTTCTTCTTCTCTTTCCGAAGAAGCAGACCTATCGCCAGAAAGTCTATCCTCAGAGGACATCGCATTCTTAGAAACTAAAAAAGATTGCCATAGCAAACAAAAAAAACAAAAAAAAACCCTTTTCAGGGCTACCCCAATACTCTAGAAAAGAAATAACCATCAATTTGTCAATGTGTGTAGGTAGAGTAGTGTGAATATAAACACTAACTCTTTTTTTAAAAAAATGTGAGTGTATGTGTTTGTGTATAAGATTGTGTGTTTGTAAGTGCTCGCGTACGTTTGTGTGGATAGTAGATTAAAATGATGTCTTTTTTTTGGTGTTTGAGGTGTGGGGATTTGATTGGATTGCTTTGCGTATGTGGATAGTCTATTGAAGTGATTGATAAAAAAATTTTTAGAATAGGAATGGGTAGTATAAAAAAGTGAGTGAGTGTTTCTTTTAGGTCCGCGCGTTGTTTTTTTTTTGGTCATGATCTAGATAAGATCAATTTTATGTTTTTATGGGGATGTTTTCCATCACGTCCGCGCTTTCAGTATAAATTGAAACTCGCTCGGCAGTCTAGCTACCCTTGTTGATTAATCAACACCACCAGAAGAATGAACACCAGAATTGTGAAACTGCTAGAACTCCAGATGCACCTGGAATATGCCAGGCGCATAGTAAATGAACTATCAGCGGAAGCCATAGTAGAAGAGGCAAGAATAAAGAAGGAAGAGGAGGAGAGAAGAGAGAGGGAAGAGGAGGAAAAGAAAATAGGAGAGAGGATGACTTACAAGATACCAGAGACAGAGGATTGGGGTGCTGAAGCCAATCATCCCGCCTCTGCACTCCCAAGAAGAAAGGTGAAAGGAGACTGGGGAAGAAGATGCGTGTGTGGCGCCAGGCCAGGAAGGTGCCATCATTAGATAGGTGCATCTGGAGTTCAAAAAAAAAAACAACAGCCCTTTTCAGGGCTACCCAATACTCTAGAAAAGAAATAACCATCAATTTGCCAATGTGTGTAGGTAGAGTAGTGTGAATATAAACACTAACTCTTTTTTCATAGTGCGAGTGTATGTGTTTGTGTGTTTGTGTTTGTGTTTGTAACTGCTCACGTCCGTTGGTGTGAATAGTAGATTATGGGTTTCTCGATTGTTTCTTAGCGTATGTGTAGAGTATAGTTTGGGTTTTGTAACGGTTCACGTACGATTGAGTGGATAGTAGATTATGGATTTAGTTTTAATGATTTGCGTGTGTAAATAGTAGATTTGGGGTTTGTTAAATGTTGCTTCACTTATTTGGATAGTATATTAGATGAAATGAGAAAAGTAGGAGATGTTTTCTTTCACGTCCGCGCGTTGTTGGGTCATGATCTAGGTAAGATCAATTTTATGTTTTTAGGGGGATGTTTTCCATCACGTCCACGCTTTCAGTATAAGAACCCACAAAGTATGATGTTGGAACCATTCTAAGGAATAACTGAGACAAAATGACTCAAGTATCAGTTCTATTTAATCTATTGAGAGACATCTATTTTTGGATAATGGATGTAGAATATGTTGTAGGAAAAATAGAAGAGGAATGGAGGCATGGAGATATGAAAGACTTTGTAACCAGTCAAGTTCAAGGCCTAAAGACAGCAAGAGATATCATAGCAGAGATGATTGAAGAAGAAGTCAATAAGTCAAGAGGCTTCATTAACCCACCTTACTTCAGAGTAGGAAGTTTGAAGGAAGCACTGGATCATGTCATCAAAGTCCGGTGCTTCCTAGAAAAAATATTGTGCTGGACAGAGTGGAGGAATGTAAAATGGGGGTTGGACAAGGTGAAGAAAGTGGAAGATCTGATGAGAAAAGTAATGGAGGAAGAAGTAGAGAAGATTAAAGAGAAATGGAAGGAAGAAAGAAAAGATGTGGAAAACAAAAAGAAACAGGCAGAGTTTGAGAGGCTGAATCAGAATTGGATAAAAGTTCAGGAAAAGTTTAGAGCTCTAGGCCATCCTGACTGGATGCCAGAAAAGGAGAAAAAGAAGACAGGAATAGTGACAAAAGTGAGAAGATGGTTGAAGAAGTGGAAGTGTTAGAAGAAGAAGAAGAAGAAGAAACCCAAAGGCCCTTTTCAGGGCCACGCATATTTCTCGAAAAGAGAATGACTTTTCAATTGCCTACCCCTTTTTAAAAAAAAAAAATTTTGAAAAAAAATAAAAAATCCCATGTTCAATTCCCCTTTGTCCCTAGATAGACTCACACTTTATTCCCCATGTTCAATTCCCCTTGAGGCTAGAGTGGCCCACGATTTTTTCCCATGTTCAATTCCCTTGAGGCTAGGTTTGCCCACGATTTTTCTCCATGTTAAATTTCCATTGAGGCTAGGTTTGCCCAAGGGGGGTCTGTAATGCTAATTCCCATTGAGGCTAGGGTGCCCCTATTCACTACTGATGGAGACTGTTCATTGATTCATCGAAGACGAGTCTTAAATCTGTTTTGCTGCATAATGGCAATGTTGTATCATCAATCCCAGTTGGTCATGCTGTCCATGTGAATGAAACCAATGAAAACATGAAACAACTTTTGAGGTGCATAAACTATGACTAACATCAGTGGCAGCTTTGTGGCGATTTGAAGGTTCTTGCTCTCTTGCTTGGTCTGCAGACTGAATACACAAGGTATAGTTGTTTTCTCTGTGAATGGGATAGTCGTGCTAGAGATTCCCACTACATCAAGAGAGATTGGCCACTCCGACAGTCATTGGAGCGTTGGAGGAAAAGTGTTACGCATCCGCCGCTTGTAAAATCAATGATTATTTTGTTACCACCCTTGCACTTCAAGCTAGGTATGTTGAAATACTTTGTCAAGACCATGGACAAATTGCAAGCAGCTTTCAAGTACTTCCGTGTAAAATTTCCAACGTTAAATGAAGCTATGATAAAGGAAGGTGTCCTTGTTTGTCTTCAAATCCGTGAACTTCTTCGATATGATGCATTTGACCCTGTACTGCGTGGCAAGGAAAAGTATTCCCCAAAGTCGTTCGATAAGACTGGATATATCACTTATTATGATTGAGGCAGTGTCAATATTTCTCATAATAAAGGATTTCCTTATTCATTAAAATGTACATACGAAATTAGTTTGCATACTAAATTCATCTGCATACCAATTCACCACTAACGTCAGTCATCCTGCATTAGTTAGTTGTTAGTCTATCTTGTTGTTTTCTTTATTTCATTATTGTTACATTGTGTTAATTGCAATTTCTTTGTTTTCCTTTAGTTGTTGAAATGTGGTTAAACTCCCGATAAGTTGATTTTTTTATTTCCATATGTTGGTGTTTTCATTATAAATACGATAGCAGCTTCAATTTCAACTGTTAGTAGTTAAGTGGGATACATTAGGGACAATGGGACTTAGCATTAAAAAGACCCCTGGGACACTTTAGGGACAATGGAAATTTAACATGGGGAAAAATCGTGGGTCACTTTAGGGACAATGGGAATTTAACATAGAGTTTGGGTCTGTCTAGGGACAAGGGAAATTAACATGGGGAATGGGGAATAGAGTTTGGGCTTTTGGTATTTTTTTTTTTTTTTTTTTTTTTTAATTTTATTTTTAAAAGTTTTTTTAAATTTAAATCTAAATTTAAATTTAAAAAAAGGGGTAGGCAATGGAAAGGCTATCTCTTTTCGAGAAATATGGCTGGCCCTGAAAAGGGCCTTTGGGTTTATGTTAATGTATTCATTAACATAAATGGTACCGCATTGGTCTTCTTCTTGTCCTTAGGCTACGTCTCACTGTTGGTCCGTAAATCAGCACTCTTTTCAGGCATCCTTGTCTTTCTACGTAGATGCTACGTATCCACAGGCTGGTGTTTGTCCTGTGGACAACGGCCCACTTGGATCGGACATACATGGGTATGTCCGTCCGGAACATCATGGAAGACACAAGCGTAGAAGATTGCACATCGGTCCACATCTTGAAGCGACGAGAACAGGTGAATCAATGCACTGAACTGCGCTTATTTATAGGTAGAGGCAGGATTGAAACGGATTGAGTTCATTCACCAATCCAAACACGCGTTACAAAATTCAGTCAGCCCGCATCCAATCCGAAGAGAGTAGTCTGTGACGTCAGTTGGTCTATATAGATTCGCTAGCGCTTGTGTGCAGTCAATCTATACGACAGTGATTCAACATGACGGAAACTCAGAAAACGATCCATTGGGGTGCACCAGCAGGGGAGACTGCCCAAGGGAACCCGGACTTACTTTCAGAAGAGGTACATTGGGATTTTGTGGATTTTCTTACCTCGCAAGAATTTGTTCCGGAACCTTCGTTACCTTCTTCATTACCGCAAGTGGAGAATTTTAGACAGAGACAGAAAGAAGAATTGGAGAAATTTATGCAACGACAAAAGGAAGCGGAACAAGCTTTTCTCCTACAGCAACAGCAACAGCAACAAGAAGAGGTAAGAAAAAAAACAACAGCAACAACAGCAAGAAGAAGTAGCAGCAAAGAAACAAGAGGGTGAAAATCAAAAAGGCTACGGTACTGTTGGACATTTTAGCGGAGTTAAGAAGTCTGAAACAAATGTATCAGACTTCTTTATCACGACCGACGAGAATACAACCTTCCCGAGCTAAACACGCCAACCCTGTGACTAAGCCTGTCGTACCACCCTTAGTGATTTCAACCCAATCATCAGAAGTAGGCCTTGGCCGTGGCAAAGGCTTAAGGCAGTTAAAGTTGATTGGTTAAACTCACTTCTACACCATAAAGAAAAAAGGCCCTTTTCAGGGCCACCCACATTTCTCGAAAAGAAATACAATTTCAATTTGCCAATAACTCAAAAATAAACCCACCCATTTTACCCTTATAGTACGTGTCTGTGTATGAGTGCGTGAGTGTAGCTTCTTATTTTAAAATCAAAACTCAAAGACACTTACCTTATATCATTCATGTATTCTTTTATCCATTTTTTTACAATCCAATTCACAATTCACCACAGAACACTTTAAAAAGTTCGTACACTTCTTCTTTTTCATTATTTAGTCTCTCTGTTTTTTGAATTTCTTCACCGTTTTTTCCTCATTTTCTTCCCTTCTTCTTTTCTTCTCCTGTTTCTTTGCCTCTTTTAAATAGAATTGTCTTCTTTCTTCCTCTTCTTCCTCTGAAGAATCCCTCTCTTCTTCCGAAGAATCCCTCTCTTCTTCTGAAGAATCCTTCTTTTCTTCTGACTCCTCTTGTTTCTTTTTTGGGCAATCTGGAGACCAATGTCCTTTTTCTTTACAATAATAACAGGTATCTTGACTTTTGTCTTTTTTATCCCCTGTTTTTGTTCTTTTTTGACGGTCTGGACACTCTGAAGACCAATGCCCTTTCTTCTGACAGATATAGCAAGTATCTTGACTTTTATCTCGAAAGGAAGGAGAGTAGTCCGTCGGCTGGTCTGAAGAGAATTTTCTAATGACCCCTCGCAAAGCTCTGACGAAACGTTCCATCTGGGTAGTCTCTTCCATCGTTGTGCTCAGCTTGAGAGTGAAATGAATAGTGAAAGGACAAGACACACACCCTTTTTATATACGCTGGTTTGCCAAGACTATAAATTAGTCTATGGTGTTTAAACTTGAGTCATTTGACGTTTTGCACTCAAGATGAAACGATCCCATTCATTCGAGAAGAAAGAAGAAGAAGAAAGTAAGAGGCAGAAACGTGATCTATCGCCTCGTACCAGGGCTGAAATCTTGGCACAGATTCATGCCAGTGATTTTGAAGAGGACATGAGTGAACCAGAATTTGAAACCTCTAAACCAAGTTCGTCACCCTTAGTCAACCCTGAAAAATACTATTCCATTCGAGAGACGGAAAAGCGCTCCTCTAGAAAATTTAGAACCACGGCTTACACCTACACGGTGAAGTTTAAAGATTTCAAGGCCGACGCACCCTTGGAGAAAGCAGAAGGGTTCATCACCGAGATGTGGGATTCTTTGCTCACCGCACTCAAGCGACAATGTCAACCCAAAGAAGACGATCGCTTGACACTATCCATAGATCACGACGGTTTGAAATCCCCTGTTTGGATCGAGTTTAGCAGACCTGCAGAACTAACCCCTTCCAAAATCATGGACAAGATTCAACACGTACAACAATCTAATGACCAGTTTGACATCACCGATGGTAAAGCCACACTGAAAATGGCTCACGTCTCTCTTCCTCAAGGGACAGGACGCAAAAAGATGTTATTGGTGGACGACCTTCGCAACACCAAAAACAGTCTCGTCCGAATTAACAACCCTCAAGACCAGATGTGCTTAGCCCGTGCCATCGTGGTGGGACGAACCTATGCCAACAAGAACGACACGGTAGAATGGAAAAGAACCTGGGAGAACATTCGAAAATCGAACCGAACCAAACAACGAAACGAAGCAGAACTCCTGTTGCAACAAGCTGGCCTGTCCAAAGACACACCCTGTGGCATTCCTGAGATGCAAAAATTGCAAGATGCCCTAGCTCCACGATACACCTTGAAAGTGCACCCTCAAGAAATGCGCGGGTCTCTGTTGTTTCGAGGCCAAGACTTTAAGGACGGAAAATACATTCATGTCTATCATCACGATGACCATTTCGATACCATTACCAGTATCACTGGATTCCTGGGATACGGTTATTATTGTGAGAAATGTGATTATGGTTATAACAATCGAGAGCAACACAAGCATTGTGGATTGAAATGCCCAGGATGTTTGGCCTCTCCACCCTGTCTGAGCGAAGAACCAGTGCCTTGTTCAACTTGTCTGCGTACGTTTGTGAGCCCTGCCTGTTACCAGCAACATCTGAAGACACAAGGTTCACAGCAGAAATGTGCTTGTCAGCTCTTGAGATTGTGCCCTACCTGTGGACAAGGCATACTTACCAACAATGCCAAGCACACGTATGTCGAGGAAAGAAAAAATGTCACATTTGTCACCACATCGTGGACTTGGAACACGAATGCTACGTGCAAAAATACCAACCCCCACCAGAGAAAGAGGACGGTCACAAGAAGAAAGGCGATTTCATCTTTTTCGATTTCGAATGCATGCAAGAGACTGGCATTCACATCCCTAATTTCTGCGTGGCTCATCGAGCGTGCGAGAAGTGCATTCAAGAACCTATCTTCAGTCATTGCCCTCACTGCAGCAAGATTCCTGGAGGGCGTGAAAAAATCTTTCGGGGACCAAACACGACAAGACGTGGAGCCAAGAGGACATCGAACGTTACGGAGATTGTCATCGTCATGCCACAGTGATGGCTCACAATTTCTCCGGATACGATGGACAGTTTCTTTTGAGGTACTATACGGAACATGGCACCGAACGTCCTAAAGTGATTTTGAACGGAGCCAAAATCATTTTCATGCAAGTGGGACAAGTACAGTTTAAAGATTCGATGAGTTACTTGGCCATGCCTTTGAGCCGAATGCCTAAAACGTTTGGAATGACAGAAATGGCTAAAGGGTACTTTCCACACTTTTTCAATACGGAAGCCAATCAACATGCTGTTCTACCCCATTTGCCTGAGGCTCACTATTACGACCCCGACAACATGCGTACCGAACAACGAGAAGCTTTCTACGCTTGGTACCAAGCTCACGCCTCGGACCCTTTCGACTTTCAGGAAGAAATGTTAAAGTATTGTCGTTCCGACGTGGACATTTTACGGCGTTGCTGTGGAAAATTTCGAGAACTGTTCATGGAACACGGAGGGGTCGATCCTTTGAAAGAAGCTTGCACCATTGCCAAAGCGTGTTCCTTAGTGTACCGCCAACGATTCATGCCTGAAAACACCGTGGCTGTCATCAGTCCTCAAACGACCCACTATGTCAAGCGTCAATACTCGATCAAAGCCCTACGTTGGTTACATTACTTGTGCGACAAGGAAGACAAATGGATTCAGCATGCCCGCAACGGAGGAGGCGAAAAGACCATCGGAACGTATTCGGTAGATGGCTGGGACTTAGAAAACCCCAAGATCGTGTACGAGTTTAACGGTTGCTTATTTCACGGATGTCCCGTCTGTTACCCTGACCGTGGCACTAAAAATCAGTTTTTGCAACGAACCATGGAAGACTTGTACCAGGACACTTGTCAGCGACGCCTAAAGTTAGAACAGCAAGGATACCAAGTGGTGGAAATGTGGGAACACGAGTACGATCACCGTTTGAAAACCGATCCCGAGTTTAAACGTCTCGTGGAAAGTTACCAGTTCATGGACCCGCTGAACCCGAGGGATAGTTTGTACGGAGGAAGGACCAATGCCACCTGTTTGCTGTACCAAGCCGACGAAGAGAAAGGAGAAGAAATCAAATACTTGGACGTGTGTTCGCTGTATCTCTACGTGTGCAAATATTGTCGCTTTCCTGTAGGGCACCCGCAATTGTTCACGGAACACATCGACCTGAAAAACATTCGACAATACGAAGGCTTGATCAAGTGTAAAGTTTTGCCTCCCACGAACCTATACCATCCCGTCTTACCTCACCATTGTCAAGGCAAACTGATGTTTCCCTTGTGCCGTACTTGTGCCGAAACGTGCAACCAGGACCAGCCTTGCCATCACAGCCAGGAAGAACCTGCCTTGACGAGAACCTGGGTCAGCATGGAATTGTTCAAAGCTCTGGACATGGGATACCAACTGTTAGAAGTGTACGAAATTTGCCACTTTCCCAAGACACAACAGTACCACAAGGGTGACCCTACTCAGAAAGGCATTTTCGCTGACTACGTGGATGCCTTTTTGAAACTGAAACAAGAAGCCAGCGGCTATCCTTCCTGGTGTCACACTCCCGAAGACCAAATACAATTCAAAGAGAAATACTACGCACAACAAGGCATCTCTTTAGACCACATCGAAAATAACGAAGGCAGGCGATCGTTTGCCAAAGTGATGTTAAATTGCTTGTGGGGTAAAATGGCACAACGACCGTGTTTACCCAAGACGGAATATTTGACAGAACCTTCCCGCTACTTCCAGATGATTCACGACAAAACCAAATACATGAAACACGTGGACGTCGTTCGAGAGGATTTGATCTTGGTCAATTACGAAGAAGATCTGGACTTTGTACAAGACGACCCTTTTGGAAATGTCATCATTGCGGCTTACGTGACAGCTCATGCTCGCTTAAAATTGTACGAAGCTTTAGAACTGTTAGGGGAACGCGTCCTGTACTTTGACACGGACAGTTGCATTTACATCCATCACCCGAGTCAACAGCACCCTGACATCGAAGGAGACCGTTTAGGAGCCTGGACAGACGAGCATCCCGACGACAAGATTCTAAGTTTCGTCAGTGGCGGTCCCAAAAATTACGGCTACGAATACCGGGACAAACAAGGAGAAGTGCACACGACGTGCAAAGTGAAAGGACTAACTCTGAATTATCGTACCAGGCGTGTGGTCAACTTTGGGGTATTGAAAGAAGCCTTGCAATCGGGAGAGGATGGAAACTTTAAAGTGACCACCTATCAACCGAACAAGATTGTACGTTTACCCACTCACCACATCGTCAGTCGGCCCTTGGAAAAAGTCTATCAAATCGTGTACCAGAAGCGAGTGCGACTACCCAATCACTTTACATTGCCTTATGGACACGTTGGTATAAAACTTTGGTTGTAAGAGGATAGCCACCCACCAGAAGGATGACTTCGCCACAGCAACAATCGAGTGAGAAACCCGATGAGAACTCCAAGTTCACACCCTACCCTTTTCCAGTCTTCTTACCTGACTATTGTGATTGTGCCCGTCGATTGGACACGTTTCAGTAATGGCCTACGGATAGGGAAGGATTACCTTCTTCGTATGTTTTAGCTAGAACAGGATTTGTCTACTTGGGACCTGAGTCAGGATTGGGATACGAAGTACAGTGTTTCGCTTGTGGCCTGAAGTTACGAATGGATCTATGTATCTACAAAGATTCAGCTATTCTGGAACATACTCGATGGTCTCCGCACTGCCCTTATCTTTCTATGGCCTTTCCACCCATGACATTACGGTACAATATTGACGGTACCTTAGAGACGGTACCTTCCAAAACAAGACATAAAAAACATAAAAAAGGAAAGATGTACAAGCTGGAGACTGCATTGCGACTAGTATAAAACGCGGTTATGGTCAAGATCGATAGTTCATTGTGACTACCAAGACCGAGGGAACAAGATGAATACTTTCAGAGAAACACATAACAAGTTGTTTAGAAAGGCACAATTCAAGTGTGAGGCTTCTGAAGTGAAATGCGATTGTGAGCCTTGCGATGGGTACGATGCTTAGCGATTCCGTAAAGCATCGTGGGAACTTTGTTCTCACTACCCCTATCATGGAAAGAGATGCTGTGCGTGTCCAACCTGAGGGATGTGAAAGTGATGCCGCTGGTCCTCTTGGACATTTTACTGGGTTTCGTTTTAAAGGGGAATGTTCACCTTCACGTCTACCCCCCCTACGGATGTCATCCAGCCCTGAGCAAACTCCTGTTCATGTCACCCAACCCTCATCGAAACGAACCTGTGAAAGACGAATATTCGTTTCCTGTGCGTTTGTCGGAATACTGCGACTTTGAAAATCGTCTTCAATCGTTCAAAGGAAAATGGCCTAAGTACCTGGGAGGACCGACCCCCGAAGAATTAGCCAGAGCCGGATTTTTCTACTTGGGCGAAGGAGATGAAGTCAAGTGTTTCAGTTGCGGTGTGTCACTTCACCACTGGGAACCGCAAGATTCGGCCTACGTAGAACATGCTCGATGGTCACCGAATTGTCATTACTTACCCTTAGTGGGACCGAGACATTGAAGTAACTTACCATAATCTGTTCATGGATACTTTACAAGAGAACATTCGTGCTTTGCCTGTGGAGTTGAGAGAACGCATTTACCGAGAACTGATCAAAATACAAGTGAAACGCAAACGCAAAGTTATTCAACCGTTTTTAAATTATGCTCTGTTCCAAAGTATGAGAAGACTGATTATGAGTGGATATTACATCAGGCACAAAGGTAAACGAGGCTATTGGCCACCACCCAAGGATTCCAAAAACAGTGTATATACTTATGGATACTTTACAAGAGAACATTTTGGGCTTGCCTGAGGAGTTGAGAGAAAGGATTTACCGAGAACTGGTCAAAATACAAGTGAAACGTAAAGAACAATTGCATCCGTTACGTCACCAGATCTTTAACCACTGGTACCTGAATGGTATAAGAGGACTGATTCGTCAGAAATTTTTTCAGTGGTCAGACCTTGTTGAACACTTTCAGTTTGTGAATGATGATGAACTAGGCGTTCGTAATTTTGGTTACTTCGAGATTCACTTATTGCAACGTATTGAGGAAGACGAGTTAAAGGATTACCAACATTTGTTACATGGAATCTGCTTAGAGAAAGACGAAACATCTAGACAAACTCTGACGTTTCAATTACAGTATGTAACATTTAAATTCCCTACTGGAGAACGAACATGTTTAGTTAGAAATTACCTTTATTGCTTCCGAAACAAAGACACTATAAAATCAAGTTTCCATGCCACGGATTATGTCACATATTATTGAACAGATTCCGTGGAAGGAACTCAATGACCATATTCAAACCGTGGATCATTACCATCGATTATTACAAGAACTGTATCCATTCAATTTGGGTCGACAAGTGGTGTGTGTCTTAGTGACTTGTTTTCTGGGATTTCGTTTACCAGCCGATTCTTTGTGGACTCTTTATGATCAGTACTTACCACCTCAATGGCCTTAAATGGTCACGAAAAACTCCTTTTGCTCAAAGCCTTGCGGTTTCATCTGGATACTTCTCGACCTCAACGGGAAAAAAAGATTCGTCAACTTTTAGCTACCCAAGACGTGTATGACGATGTGTGTGTAGCTTGTGACTTACATCCCCATTGGACAGATGTCCGTGCCTGGAAAGAATGGGATTTTGAGGCTTGGACCCAAGAAGTGGCCCAGTATGCACGAGAGTTGTTCAAGGAAAAAAGTTACTTTTCAACCCGTGTTAGTGACGGTGCCAGAAGAACCCGTCACCCAGGACGGGACTGTCGTGGACAGGCCTGAAAGACCCTTTCGGGAGGACACTTGTGTGACCTTACCCCCTACTATAGAACTGGTTAGAACATTACCCAAAACATGTTGTACAGACACTTGTGTTTATTCCACGTTAATGGTTATCATGTGCCTTTTATTCTTGTACTTAAGCCTTTGGCTTTTATGTATTTTTGTCTTTCGTATTCATGTTTGAAACATTCAATAAACGTGTTCTGAAAAAAGTATATAAACTCTTGTCTTGTTTGTTTTCGTGTCACAAGTGACATTTCTCACACAATGGCTACCTCTGCTGTCTCTGCTCCCTCTTCCTCTACTGTCAAAGTCATCGACGAACACTTAGATCGTGCCAGTTGGGAGGCTTTGTATCTTCGCCATCCCTTTAACATGCTCATTGCTGGACCTAGCGGTTCAGGCAAAACCGAATTCGTCAAACGTTTGATCGAACATAAACATCATTTGATCGATCGGCCACCTCAACGGATCGTGTGGTGTTACAAAGAGTGGCAATCGGCGTACAGCCTCTTGCGAGAAAGTCAAGGCGATTCCATCGTGTTTGTGGAAGGCATTCCTAAAGAAGACGATGGCATCGTCTCTGACTCCCGTCAAACCCATTTGGTCATTTTTGACGACATGTTAGGAGAAGACGAAGAAGAAATTAAACTGTGGTTCACGCGCAAAGGGCATCACCGTAATGCCAGTGTCGTTTACATCACCCAAAATTTGTTTCAACAAAGTAAAGCCCATCGCACCATCAGTCTCAATGCGCATTACGTGGTCTTGTTTAAAAGCCCTCGAGATAAATCGCAAGTGTAGGTCTTAGCCAAACAGTTAGGAACGCCTTGGCTGACTCAGGCGTACGACGATGCCACTCAAACTCCACACGCCTATTTACTCGTCGATTTGAAACCTACAACCCCCGAGGATTTGCAATTTCGTACCCACTTGTTTCACCACTGGTGCCAAGACGGAGGGCCTGTCCTGTACACGTCTCCGTCCTCGACTTCATTTCACTTTACATAAAAAATCTATAAAAACCTCAGACCCTTTTTCGTCTGTCTCACACAGTGTGAACATGACGTCCCTTCAGTCGCATCTTCCCGTCAAATTGATTCGTGCCTTGTATGGCATCAGTCGAGAAAAAAATCCACAAATCCGAGGTCGTGTCTTAGAAGCTAGTCTCAAAGAAGTCTTACGATGGTTCACGGTGACGGCACGTCAAATACTCCAAGGAATCATTCAGATTCCTTATCAAACCAAACGCTTTTTCGATCGAAACAAAGTCGCTTTGGTCCAACTGGCCGATCCCCGCATCGACACTCAAACCAAAAAACAAATCATTTTGAAACCTGGAGGGAGTGGTACTCTAGGAGGGGTCATCATTCGCTCTCTCTTAAGATGGGATCCTAATGCCCCCAAAGTTATCCCCAAGAAAAAAGTCCAACGAAGCCCCAAGAAGAAAAAGAAAAAGACCAGGTCTCCAAAGAGAAGAAGAAGAACTTCTCCAGTGGCGGGACCCTCCTCTGACCAGACACCACCCCGGAAAAAGAAAAGAAGCCCCCAGAAAAAGAAAAGTCCACAGAAGAAAACTAGTCGCAAGAGAGGCACTTCGGCCAGGACGCAACTTTACACTCGCAAACCACGACCTGCCACGGCAGTGACTGCGTCTCCGGCAGCCTCACGTTCATCGACTTCTCCGTTGATGACACCAAGAACAAGAACTGAAGAGTACTTGGAGACGTTGGTCACACAAGAACTTCTCCGTTGATGACCCCAAAAAGAACTTCCCCAGTGGCAGGACCCTCCAATTTAGTGGCAGTGGCTGCTGCTCACAAAGTACCTTCTCCCAAAATCAAAGTCCATGAAAGATCGGGCATGTTACAAAGTTTACTGGATTTGTCCAAGCAAGAACTGGCTCGATTTAGTCCGTTACGTACCCCTGCACGACGTGTCATGCCTGTCCTCAAACTGATAAGACGTAAAGACAATCAGTGGCGACGCGTTCCAGTATAAAAAAGGCCTGTGACCAAGTCGGGGGTATTAGTGTTTTTTTCGGTGTTCCTGAAGACTCAAAGATGTCACCCTCCAGAAAACTCAAAGGAAAGAAAAGAAAAGGACTACCACCACGTTTAGTCAAACATGGGGACATGTTATCTGTCCTGTCCAAAGCTTCTCCACCTCTACGAAAAAAACTCATTCAATCGGCCTCCAAAGAGGTTATCGATACCGTGTGCGAATGTTGTTTGAACGTTTTGAAAGGCACGATCCCTTTGTCCAAACACCAGAAACAATGCTTAAGCAAACATCATCACGTTCTTCGCCAAAAGAAAATTCCCATTCGTCAAAAGAAGAAGATGTTGGTCCAACGTGGAGGCATTTTGCCTCTCTTGTTAGGCCCCATACTGAAAGGAGTCTTGGGAACCATGTTGGGAGGACTGGTGGGAGCAAGATAAAAAGGCCTTCGGAAGTCCCAAGATCTCAGAATCGACCCCTGACAACCCCATGGAACGACGAAAACTAGCTTTAGTACCTTACAAACGATGGATGGAATACCATCGGTGGCAAGAACAACGCACCCCGCATTTACCTCCCAATCCCAATTTGAGCGAGATGTCCCAGTTACAACACGAACTGCAGTCCTTGATGGATCGCCAAGATTTGTCCGAAACAGAAAAATCGCAAAAGTACGGTCAACTCTTGCAACGACTGCAACTCTTTCACCAGAAAGCTTTAGACGAAACAGCTCTACCCACTATGAAAGATTTTAAGACCTTGATGAAAAGTCCAGCACCATCACCAGTACCAGTACCAGTACCACCAGTACCAGTGACCAAGACAGAAAAAGGAAAAGAAGAAGAAGAAGAAGGGTTTCAAACTCCACCAGAAAAAGTACGCAAGTTAACAACACCACCTACCTCCAGAATTGGATGGATTAAAAAGATGATGGCCACCCCTTCTTCATCACAAGAGAAAAAGAAAGTGAAGACAGAAGTGAAGACAGAAGTGACACAAGAACCGATATCCCCCGCTCAGACATCCTCCTCTTCGACACCTATTGCTGGTCGCACACGCAAAGCATTGCAATCCAAGAAACTACCCCAAGAGAAAAAGAGTAGCATCCTCCAAGAGTGGGTGTCTTATTAACACACCAGCAAACACAAAAAAGAAAAAAATGGAAAAATTCTTAGCCAGCATTTACTACGATCCCTCTCATCCTGCAGGCTACGCAGGAGTTCAAAAATTGTATCGTGCTGCCAAAACTCGATTGAAAAGTCTCCGTTTGCCTCAAGTGCAACGATGGTTACAAGAACAAGCTACCTACACTTTACACAAACCCATTCGTCGCAAGTTTGCCAGAAGTCGCACCCGAGTGGAAGGCATCGATCATCAATGGCAAGCCGATTTAGCCGATGTCTCTCATTTGGCCAGTTACAATCGTGGCTACAAATATTTGTTTTGTGTCATCGACGTCTTTTCCAAATTTGCCTGGGTCGTGCCCTTGACTTCCAAATCGAGCAGCGAGTTAGTGCGAGCCCTGCAACGGGTGCTAAAACAAAGCTGTCGTCACCCTCTTCGATGGCAAACGGACAAAGGCACCGAATTTCTGAACCAAGCTTTCCAAAAAGAATTAAAGAAACGTGACATTCATTTTTTTACCACCGAGAATCCTTAAACCAAAGCCAGCATCGTGGAACGTTTTCAACGCACTTTGAAAGAACGCATGTGGAAATATTTTACGCATCACCACACTCTGAAGTACATCGACATCTTACCGCACCTGGTGCAAGCGTCCAACCAATTTTACCATCGAAGCATCGGACGTGCCCCGCAAGACGTGACTCCCGAGAACGAAGTGTTGGTGTTTGAGCGCCTGTTCGGTACATCCCCAACGAGGGCTGTTCCCAAGAAAAGTGGAGACTTGGCCGTAGGAGATTGGGTGCGCATTGGCAAAACCAAACGCACTTTCGACAAAGGTTACTTACCTAACTGGACGACCGAATTGTTTCGCGTCACTGGACGAGTGCATGGCCGTCATCCTGCCGTCTATAAATTGGAAGACATGAACGGAGAAGTGCTCAAAGGAACGTTTTATTTGCCCGAGTTACAACGTGTCACCAAAAAAGAAGACGACGTGTACGACATTGAAAGCATTCTCGAACGCAGAACCCGTAAAGTGGGCAAACGACGTGTCAAAGAAGTCAAAGTACGTTGGAAAGGATATCCACCCAGTTTTGATTCTTGGATCGACGCTTCGCAAGTCATCGACTATAAAAAGAAGTGACCATCATGCCCTTTCACACAGACGCAGCTACGTCGACCACTCCTCCTTCACCTAGTTCTTCTGTGCAAGATTTACAAAAACAACCCTTGTGGGTGTGGTGTGGAGAACGTGTGCCTAAAACGCAAATCGTCTTTTTCTGCCAAATCTTCGTGGTGTATTGTGTCATCGGGGCAGCCATTGCCAATTTGAGTTTGCAACAAGGAGACAAACAATTGTGGACCATTTTATTGAGGAGTTGCATCGGTTCCCTTCCAACGGGAACCACGGGAACCTTGTGTCCAGTGCCAGTGCCAGTCACCACTCCATCAACAACAACAACAACCACAACCAGAGCCCCATTTTGGGCGGAGACACGCCTCTGACGTCCAGTAACCCCTCGGACAGCCACAGAACTCTGGAATTATGAGTCACCAAAACCAATTTTACTTAACCTTACCCAGTGACAGTTCCATGGAGGTGTTTCCCAACAACACGTTGTGCTGTTACTCGGCCAAATTACCTCAGGCCATCCCCTTAGATCACGAAGCCCATTGGGAAGTGGCTTTAGTGGAAATCATTCACCCGACCCAAGTCCTCAATGTTCTTCCCAATCAAAATAAATTTGATGTGGAAGTTCATGACGAACAATTGCAACGCTACTTGGATGACAACGTCAAATATGACAAGAAAACCCGTAGCACACAAAATCAAAAGTACACCACCTATCACATGTTCATTCCCCCAGGCTATTATTTTAGTGGTCAACATTTGGTCAGCACCATAGCCTCCAGGTTTAATGTCGTGTTTCTTAGAGCTTTGGAAACTGTCAATAAAAGTGTCACCATGGAGTACCACAAAGCAGCTCGTCGCTTCTTGATGAAATTTGAGCGGAGTAAAATCGTGTCTATTTCATTTTGTCTTGAATTCTTTGACATATTGGGTGGAGACATGGACATGAGAATGGCCATGATCAAGAAAAACGAATTACCAATCGTTTACGACAACGAGTCTTTTGCCAAGTTATTTCGTGCTCCGGTAGAACTGAACCAAGGACTGAATTTGATATTTGTGTATTCCGATGTGGTGGAGTACAAGGTGGTTACTGCGTGTCATTCCTTTCAAAGTGGATTCTGCCACGAACGTTGATGAGGAAGGTGGAAACACTTATCACGTCCACCGCGAATTTGTCCATCTTCACTATTTGCCTGTCAGCAAGTCTTATTTGGACACGGTCAACATTGCTATAAAAGGAGATCTGGGACAAAATATTCCATTCACCAAAGGAAAAGTCACGGTAAAACTCCATTTTCGAAAACGGTTTTCTCACGACTCGTAAGTAAGTCATGTATCCAGTGTACCGAGGGATTGCACGACAGCGAGGACACGGTTTAGGAGATATGTTAAAATCAGCCTTTCGTTCGGTGGCCCCAGTGTTGAAACCGATGGTAACACGCGGATTGCACGCCTTGAAAGATGCGGCACTGACACAAGGCAAAGAATTTCTCCAAAATGTCATCGTCGACAAACAAAACCCTAAAGAAGCCTTCATGAGGGCTGGCAAAAATGTCTTGCTGCAAACGGGCAAAGACATTTTAGGCCGACGAGACACACCTATAAATGCCCTGCACGCTACCGAGTCAGGCATTCAGCAAGGACAAGGCAGAAAGAGACGACGAAGAAAACACCCTTTCACCAGACTTCAAGCTAGAAAGGCCAAGAAAAGAAGAACCGTTCGAAACTTAGACGTTTTCGATTATTGAGACACAGAAAAAAAAATGATGCACCGAGAGTCTTGCGCTTGTTCCAAGACGGAACTGGATCTGTTTGCCATGCCCCCCACCATGATGACAATGCAAGAATCCCAATGGTGGAATTTCATCCCGTCTCCTCATTGTCCGATTCTGCTCCCATCGAGTTTGACATCAAAGGACAGCCCGAAGATTACATCGATCTGAATAGCAGTTACTTGTACCTGAAAGTCAAAGTTCTAGATAAGACTGGAGGTCCTATAGACGATGAAGCAGTAGCTCCCGTCAACAATTGCATGCATTCCTTGTTTAGCGGAGTGGACTTGTACTTGAATAACAAATTAGTCAGTAGCAGCATGGATACTTACCCTTATCGAGCGTACCTGGAAAATCTCTTGACGTACGGAATAGACGCCAAGAACACTCATCTGAATGCCTGTGTGGTATGGGAAGCTGACGATGCAGACCAGTTTGAAGAATTGGAAACTAATACAAAGAATCCACACAATGCGGGATTTGTAGAACGAAAAGACAGAATCACGGGAGTCAACAAAAGTTTAGAACTGATGGATCGTTTGCATTTGGACACGTGGTTACAAGAAAAGTATTTGCTGAACGGGGTGGATGTCCGCCTGAGACTGAATCGGAGCAGTACCGCTTTCCATTTATTGGCTGGTGCTGACGAGTACAAAACCAAAATCCAAGAAGCCAGACTCTACGTACGCCGTGTGGAAGTGTTACCTAAAGTAGGTAACGACATCAGTCAGACGTTGAGTAGAACGACCGCCAAGTATCCCATACGACGTGTGGAAGTGAAAACTTTCACTATTCCCAAGGGACAGCGATCCATGATCGAAGATCATCTGTTCCAAGGACAACTACCCAAACGTTTGATCGTTGGTATCGTCGAGAATGAAGCCTTCAACGGAGCTATCGCTAAAAATCCTTTCTACTTTCGACACTTTGGTGTGTCCAAGATCGAAGTCAGTCGCGATGGCAAGACCTTGTGTACCCGACCTTTCGAACCCGACTTTGAGAAGAAGAATTACTTGAGATCGTACTTGTCCTTGTACGAAGCCACCGGACAGTTAGGAACCAATACCAGTCACGGCATTACCTACGAGGATTATGCAGGAGGCTACGCTTTGTGGGCTTTCGATTTCACTCCAGACCAAGGCAGTGACGAGGGACATTTCCACCCTATAAAATCAGGCCAGATTCGTGTGGAAATTCAGTTTGCAAACCGAGACCATGATGTAACGGTGAACGTCATCCTGTATGCAGAATTCGATAATACCATAGAAATCAACAGTTTGAGAGAAGTTATTCTAGATTACTAGAAGTCATTGAAGAATGTTATCCATTTTTACCTTGTGGAGAAACTTTGGACATGGAATGTGAGGAGACCGTGGAAAAAGATGAAGTGATCATGATGAAGTCAAGATGGCCAGAACAAGAAGCCCATTTAGTCTGCTATTTTGCCAAACACTTGGTCGAAAAAATGACGGAATTGATCAAGAAAGAGTGTTATGGATGTCAAAACGATCATCCCAGTCAAATTCAACACGATAAATGCCTGATGTTGAGTCAAGAAGAAAAATTGGACGAGTACCTGGACGAAGCTTGGAGTCTCATCTCGGACGAAGACGTCTTGCACCAGTGGTATAAAGACTTGCGTGAACATTCTTGTCCACCATTAACCTCTCAAGAGATCCATCGTATCGAAGCTCTCCTGAATCAAAGTGAGGAGACGAAACGAAGAAACGGTTATTTGTCAGACATTTTCAAGCAAAAAGTCAGTATCGAATTGATGACATATTATTACCTGTGAAGAAGAAAAAAAACACACACAAATCAATGGATACCTGGGAACTTTATTACCTTTTGAACCACAGTTCGTATACGGATTCTTGGAATCCTGTCGTCTGTGCTAAAGATTAACTCCCTCATCGCAAACCTCAAGACCATCAAGCTTACGTGATCAACACGGACGACAGTCATCTCCCAGGAACCCACTGGGTAGCCGTCTACTTTCCTCAAGAAGGATGTGTGGAATATTTCGATTCGTACGGATTGCCCCCTTTGGAAGACGATATCATCGACTTTATGAGAAGAAATGCTCAAACCACCCGATTCAATAATGTGAAATTACAAGGCACAGATTCTTTGGTGTGTGGACAGTACTGTGTGTATTTTCTGCATCATCGCAGCCTGGGCTATTCCTTAGAACATTTAGTGACTCATTCTGATCCGCGTTCTTCTTCTAGAAACGATGTGAAAGTAGATCGATGGTTCTGTGACCATTATGCTTATCTTTTGTCTCAAGCTAGGAAACGTAGTGTCCATCAATGGCCTAATGATTTCCAACAGTGGAAATCACAATTTCATTCACAACGTTGTCAGCCCTGTTTAAAGTAGACTGTATTTGAAGAAAAACGTTTGATGTTATAATGTTGGATTATTGTTTAAAATATGTTAGAGTTGTTGTTGGTTCGTGTTAAGTGATTTTTGAATAAAAAATGTTGTGTTCTGAAAAAAAATGCCTTTGTCTTTTGTTTAGCTATAAGAATGTTTGATTGATGCTCTTTAAATTCTTACTATCCCTCTCATGACACTCACTAAACGTTGCGACTCAAAAACCGTGTGGGGGATGTTTTCCTTCACGTCCGCGCTTTGACTTTAAGAACCGGGTTGTTTCCAGTCTAACCATCCATTGTCGACTCATCCTCCTACGAAGATGTGCTCCAAACTAGCTAAGCTCAACGAAGCCTACGTGAATTTGCATAGGGTCAGACACAGTCTGATACCGAAGCCAGAAGAAATAGAGAATGTGAGAATGCTAAAAGTCACTGAAGACCTGATAGAAGTGCTCTTCAGAGAAGAAGTGAACAGGGAGAAAGAAGAATGGACAGAGAAGTACAGACTTCAGAGACAGCAGCAACAGCAGCAACAACAACAGCAACAACAACAGCAGCAGCAGCAGCAACCTGAACCTGAGAGAGGCTTTGTCGATTGTCGTATCGACACCAAAGAGTTCTTCTTCTCTTTCCGAAGAAGCAGACCTATCGCCAGAAAGTCTATCCTCAGAGGACATCGCATTCTTAGAAACTAAAAAAGATTGCCATAGCAAACAAAAAAAACAAAAAAAAAGCCCTTTTCAGGGCTACCCCAATACTCTAGAAAAGAAATAACCATCAATTTGTCAATGTGTGTAGGTAGAGTAGTGTGAATATAAACACTAACTCTTTTTTTAAAAAAATGTGAGTGTATGTGTTTGTGTATAAGATTGTGTGTTTGTAAGTGCTCGCGTACGTTTGTGTGGATAGTAGATTAAAATGATGTCTTTTTTTTGGTGTTTGAGGTGTGGGGATTTGATTGGATTGCTTTGCGTATGTGGATAGTCTATTGAAGTGATTGATAAAAAAATTTTTAGAATAGGAATGGGTAGTATAAAAAAGTGAGTGAGTGTTTCTTTTAGGTCCGCGCGTTGTTTTTTTTTTTGGTCATGATCTAGATAAGATCAATTTTATGTTTTTATGGGGATGTTTTCC
The DNA here is from genome assembly GCA_028554795.2 of Sinohyriopsis cumingii. NCBI lineage: Eukaryota > Metazoa > Mollusca > Bivalvia > Unionida > Unionidae > Sinohyriopsis > Sinohyriopsis cumingii. Next base: position 6,668,451 of record JAPYKE020000037.1, on the reverse strand, counting down.
ATCACGTCCGCGCTTTCAGTATAAATTGAAACTCGCTCGGCAGTCTAGCTACCCTTGTTGATTGATCAACACCACCAGAAGAATGAACACCAGAATTGTGAAACTGCTAGAACTCCAGATGCACCTGGAATATGCCAGGCGCATAGTAAATGAACTATCAGCGGAAGCCATAGTAGAAGAGGCAAGAATAAAGAAGGAAGAGGAGGAGAGAAGAGAGAGGGAAGAGGAGGAAAAGAAAATAGGAGAGAGGATGACTTACAAGATACCAGAGACAGAGGATTGGGGTGCTGAAGCCAATCATCCCGCCTCTGCACTCCCAAGAAGAAAGGTGAAAGGAGACTGGGGAAGAAGATGCGTGTGTGGCGCCAGGCCAGGAAGGTGCCATCATTAGATAGGTGCATCTGGAGTTCAAAAAAAAAAAACAACAGCCCTTTTCAGGGCTACCCAATACTCTAGAAAAGAAATAACCATCAATTTGCCAATGTGTGTAGGTAGAGTAGTGTGAATATAAACACTAACTCTTTTTTCATAGTGCGAGTGTATGTGTTTGTGTGTTTGTGTTTGTGTTTGTAACTGCTCACGTCCGTTGGTGTGAATAGTAGATTATGGGTTTCTCGATTGTTTCTTAGCGTATGTGTAGAGTATAGTTTGGGTTTTGTAACGGTTCACGTACGATTGAGTGGATAGTAGATTATGGATTTAGTTTTAATGATTTGCGTGTGTAAATAGTAGATTTGGGGTTTGTTAAATGTTGCTTCACTTATTTGGATAGTATATTAGATGAAATGAGAAAAGTAGGAGATGTTTTCTTTCACGTCCGCGCGTTGTTGGGTCATGATCTAGGTAAGATCAATTTTATGTTTTTAGGGGGATGTTTTCCATCACGTCCACGCTTTCAGTATAAGAACCCACAAAGTATGATGTTGGAACCATTCTAAGGAATAACTGAGACAAAATGACTCAAGTATCAGTTCTATTTAATCTATTGAGAGACATCTATTTTTGGATAATGGATGTAGAATATGTTGTAGGAAAAATAGAAGAGGAATGGAGGCATGGAGATATGAAAGACTTTGTAACCAGTCAAGTTCAAGGCCTAAAGACAGCAAGAGATATCATAGCAGAGATGATTGAAGAAGAAGTCAATAAGTCAAGAGGCTTCATTAACCCACCTTACTTCAGAGTAGGAAGTTTGAAGGAAGCACTGGATCATGTCATCAAAGTCCGGTGCTTCCTAGAAAAAATATTGTGCTGGACAGAGTGGAGGAATGTAAAATGGGGGTTGGACAAGGTGAAGAAAGTGGAAGATCTGATGAGAAAAGTAATGGAGGAAGAAGTAGAGAAGATTAAAGAGAAATGGAAGGAAGAAAGAAAAGATGTGGAAAACAAAAAGAAACAGGCAGAGTTTGAGAGGCTGAATCAGAATTGGATAAAAGTTCAGGAAAAGTTTAGAGCTCTAGGCCATCCTGACTGGATGCCAGAAAAGGAGAAAAAGAAGACAGGAATAGTGACAAAAGTGAGAAGATGGTTGAAGAAGTGGAAGTGTTAGAAGAAGAAGAAGAAGAAGAAACCCAAAGGCCCTTTTCAGGGCCACGCATATTTCTCGAAAAGAGAATGACTTTTCAATTGCCTACCCCTTTTTTAAAAAAAAAAATTTTGAAAAAAAATAAAAAATCCCATGTTCAATTCCCCTTTGTCCCTAGATAGACTCACACTTTATTCCCCATGTTCAATTCCCCTTGAGGCTAGAGTGGCCCACGATTTTTTCCCATGTTCAATTCCCTTGAGGCTAGGTTTGCCCACGATTTTTCTCCATGTTAAATTTCCATTGAGGCTAGGTTTGCCCAAGGGGGGTCTGTAATGCTAATTCCCATTGAGGCTAGGGTGCCCCTATTCACTACTGATGGAGACTGTTCATTGATTCATCGAAGACGAGTCTTAAATCTGTTTTGCTGCATAATGGCAATGTTGTATCATCAATCCCAGTTGGTCATGCTGTCCATGTGAATGAAACCAATGAAAACATGAAACAACTTTTGAGGTGCATAAACTATGACTAACATCAGTGGCAGCTTTGTGGCGATTTGAAGGTTCTTGCTCTCTTGCTTGGTCTGCAGACTGAATACACAAGGTATAGTTGTTTTCTCTGTGAATGGGATAGTCGTGCTAGAGATTCCCACTACATCAAGAGAGATTGGCCACTCCGACAGTCATTGGAGCGTTGGAGGAAAAGTGTTACGCATCCGCCGCTTGTAAAATCAATGATTATTTTGTTACCACCCTTGCACTTCAAGCTAGGTATGTTGAAATACTTTGTCAAGACCATGGACAAATTGCAAGCAGCTTTCAAGTACTTCCGTGTAAAATTTCCAACGTTAAATGAAGCTATGATAAAGGAAGGTGTCCTTGTTTGTCTTCAAATCCGTGAACTTCTTCGATATGATGCATTTGACCCTGTACTGCGTGGCAAGGAAAAGTATTCCCCAAAGTCGTTCGATAAGACTGGATATATCACTTATTATGATTGAGGCAGTGTCAATATTTCTCATAATAAAGGATTTCCTTATTCATTAAAATGTACATACGAAATTAGTTTGCATACTAAATTCATCTGCATACCAATTCACCACTAACGTCAGTCATCCTGCATTAGTTAGTTGTTAGTCTATCTTGTTGTTTTCTTTATTTCATTATTGTTACATTGTGTTAATTGCAATTTCTTTGTTTTCCTTTAGTTGTTGAAATGTGGTTAAACTCCCGATAAGTTGATTTTTTTATTTCCATATGTTGGTGTTTTCATTATAAATACGATAGCAGCTTCAATTTCAACTGTTAGTAGTTAAGTGGGATACATTAGGGACAATGGGACTTAGCATTAAAAAGACCCCTGGGACACTTTAGGGACAATGGAAATTTAACATGGGGAAAAATCGTGGGTCACTTTAGGGACAATGGGAATTTAACATAGAGTTTGGGTCTGTCTAGGGACAAGGGAAATTAACATGGGGAATGGGGAATAGAGTTTGGGCTTTTGGTATTTTTTTTTTTTTTTTTTTTTTAATTTTATTTTTAAAAGTTTGTTTAAATTTAAATCTAAATTTAAATTTAAAAAAAGGGGTAGGCAATGGAAAGGCTATCTCTTTTCGAGAAATATGGCTGGCCCTGAAAAGGGCCTTTGGGTTTATGTTAATGTATTCATTAACATAAATGGTACCGCATTGGTCTTCTTCTTGTCCTTAGGCTACGTCTCACTGTTGGTCCGTAAATCAGCACTCTTTTCAGGCATCCTTGTCTTTCTACGTAGATGCTACGTATCCACAGGCTGGTGTTTGTCCTGTGGACAACGGCCCACTTGGATCGGACATACATGGGTATGTCCGTCCGGAACATCATGGAAGACACAAGCGTAGAAGATTGCACATCGGTCCACATCTTGAAGCGACGAGAACAGGTGAATCAATGCACTGAACTGCGCTTATTTATAGGTAGAGGCAGGATTGAAACGGATTGAGTTCATTCACCAATCCAAACACGCGTTACAAAATTCAGTCAGCCCGCATCCAATCCGAAGAGAGTAGTCTGTGACGTCAGTTGGTCTATATAGATTCGCTAGCGCTTGTGTGCAGTCAATCTATACGACAGTGATTCAACATGACGGAAACTCAGAAAACGATCCATTGGGGTGCACCAGCAGGGGAGACTGCCCAAGGGAACCCGGACTTACTTTCAGAAGAGGTACATTGGGATTTTGTGGATTTTCTTACCTCGCAAGAATTTGTTCCGGAATCTTCGTTACCTTCTTCATTACCGCAAGTGGAGAATTTTAGACAGAGACAGAAAGAAGAATTGGAGAAATTTATGCAACGACAAAAGGAAGCGGAACAAGCTTTTCTCCTACAGCAACAGCAACAGCAACAAGAAGAGGTAAGAAAAAAAACAACAGCAACAACAGCAAGAAGAAGTAGCAGCAAAGAAACAAGAGGGTGAAAATCAAAAAGGCTACGGTACTGTTGGACATTTTAGCGGAGTTAAGAAGTCTGAAACAAATGTATCAGACTTCTTTATCACGACCGACGAGAATACAACCTTCCCGAGCTAAACACGCCAACCCTGTGACTAAGCCTGTCGTACCACCCTTAGTGATTTCAACCCAATCATCAGAAGTAGGCCTTGGCCGTGGCAAAGGCTTAAGGCAGTTAAAGTTGATTGGTTAAACTCACTTCTACACCATAAAGAAAAAAGGCCCTTTTCAGGGCCACCCACATTTCTCGAAAAGAAATACAATTTCAATTTGCCAATAACTCAAAAATAAACCCACCCATTTTACCCTTATAGTACGTGTTTGTGTATGAGTGCGTGAGTGTAGCTTCTTATTTTAAAATCAAAACTCAAAGACACTTACCTTATATCATTCATGTATTCTTTTATCCATTTTTTTACAATCCAATTCACAATTCACCACAGAACACTTTAAAAAGTTCGTACACTTCTTCTTTTTCATTATTTAGTCTCTCTGTTTTTTGAATTTCTTCACCGTTTTTTCCTCATTTTCTTCCCTTCTTCTTTTCTTCTCCTGTTTCTTTGCCTCTTTTAAATAGAATTGTCTTCTTTCTTCCTCTTCTTCCTCTGAAGAATCCCTCTCTTCTTCCGAAGAATCCCTCTCTTCTTCTGAAGAATCCTTCTTTTCTTCTGACTCCTCTTGTTTCTTTTTTGGGCAATCTGGAGACCAATGTCCTTTTTCTTTACAATAATAACAGGTATCTTGACTTTTGTCTTTTTTATCCCCTGTTTTTGTTCTTTTTTGACGGTCTGGACACTCTGAAGACCAATGCCCTTTCTTCTGACAGATATAGCAAGTATCTTGACTTTTATCTCGAAAGGAAGGAGAGTAGTCCGTCGGCTGGTCTGAAGAGAATTTTCTAATGACCCCTCGCAAAGCTCTGACGAAACGTTCCATCTGGGTAGTCTCTTCCATCGTTGTGCTCAGCTTGAGAGTGAAATGAATAGTGAAAGGACAAGACACACACCCTTTTTATATACGCTGGTTTGCCAAGACTATAAATTAGTCTATGGTGTTTAAACTTGAGTCATTTGACGTTTTGCACTCAAGATGAAACGATCCCATTCATTCGAGAAGAAAGAAGAAGAAGAAAGTAAGAGGCAGAAACGTGATCTATCGCCTCGTACCAGGGCTGAAATCTTGGCACAGATTCATGCCAGTGATTTTGAAGAGGACATGAGTGAACCAGAATTTGAAACCTCTAAACCAAGTTCGTCACCCTTAGTCAACCCTGAAAAATACTATTCCATTCGAGAGACGGAAAAGCGCTCCTCTAGAAAATTTAGAACCACGGCTTACACCTACACGGTGAAGTTTAAAGATTTCAAGGCCGACGCACCCTTGGAGAAAGCAGAAGGGTTCATCACCGAGATGTGGGATTCTTTGCTCACCGCACTCAAGCGACAATGTCAACCCAAAGAAGACGATCGCTTGACACTATCCATAGATCACGACGGTTTGAAATCCCCTGTTTGGATCGAGTTTAGCAGACCTGCAGAACTAACCCCTTCCAAAATCATGGACAAGATTCAACACGTACAACAATCTAATGACCAGTTTGACATCACCGATGGTAAAGCCACACTGAAAATGGCTCACGTCTCTCTTCCTCAAGGGACAGGACGCAAAAAGATGTTATTGGTGGACGACCTTCGCAACACCAAAAACAGTCTCGTCCGAATTAACAACCCTCAAGACCAGATGTGCTTAGCCCGTGCCATCGTGGTGGGACGAACCTATGCCAACAAGAACGACACGGTAGAATGGAAAAGAACCTGGGAGAACATTCGAAAATCGAACCGAACCAAACAACGAAACGAAGCAGAACTCCTGTTGCAACAAGCTGGCCTGTCCAAAGACACACCCTGTGGCATTCCTGAGATGCAAAAATTGCAAGATGCCCTAGCTCCACGATACACCTTGAAAGTGCATCCTCAAGAAATGCGCGGGTCTCTGTTGTTTCGAGGCCAAGACTTTAAGGACGGAAAATACATTCATGTCTATCATCACGATGACCATTTCGATACCATTACCAGTATCACTGGATTCCTGGGATACGGTTATTATTGTGAGAAATGTGATTATGGTTATAACAATCGAGAGCAACACAAGCATTGTGGATTGAAATGCCCAGGATGTTTGGCCTCTCCACCCTGTCTGAGCGAAGAACCAGTGCCTTGTTCAACTTGTCTGCGTACGTTTGTGAGCCCTGCCTGTTACCAGCAACATCTGAAGACACAAGGTTCACAGCAGAAATGTGCTTGTCAGCTCTTGAGATTGTGCCCTACCTGTGGACAAGGCATACTTACCAACAATGCCAAGCACACGTATGTCGAGGAAAGAAAAAATGTCACATTTGTCACCACATCGTGGACTTGGAACACGAATGCTACGTGCAAAAATACCAACCCCCACCAGAGAAAGAGGACGGTCACAAGAAGAAAGGCGATTTCATCTTTTTCGATTTCGAATGCATGCAAGAGACTGGCATTCACATCCCTAATTTCTGCGTGGCTCATCGAGCGTGCGAGAAGTGCATTCAAGAACCTATCTTCAGTCATTGCCCTCACTGCAGCAAGATTCCTGGAGGGCGTGAAAAAATCTTTCGGGGACCAAACACGACAAGACGTGGAGCCAAGAGGACATCGAACGTTACGGAGATTGTCATCGTCATGCCACAGTGATGGCTCACAATTTCTCCGGATACGATGGACAGTTTCTTTTGAGGTACTATACGGAACATGGCACCGAACGTCCTAAAGTGATTTTGAACGGAGCCAAAATCATTTTCATGCAAGTGGGACAAGTACAGTTTAAAGATTCGATGAGTTACTTGGCCATGCCTTTGAGCCGAATGCCTAAAACGTTTGGAATGACAGAAATGGCTAAAGGGTACTTTCCACACTTTTTCAATACGGAAGCCAATCAACATGCTGTTCTACCCCATTTGCCTGAGGCTCACTATTACGACCCCGACAACATGCGTACCGAACAACGAGAAGCTTTCTACGCTTGGTACCAAGCTCACGCCTCGGACCCTTTCGACTTTCAGGAAGAAATGTTAAAGTATTGTCGTTCCGACGTGGACATTTTACGGCGTTGCTGTGGAAAATTTCGAGAACTGTTCATGGAACACGGAGGGGTCGATCCTTTGAAAGAAGCTTGCACCATTGCCAAAGCGTGTTCCTTAGTGTACCGCCAACGATTCATGCCTGAAAACACCGTGGCTGTCATCAGTCCTCAAACGACCCACTATGTCAAGCGTCAATACTCGATCAAAGCCCTACGTTGGTTACATTACTTGTGCGACAAGGAAGACAAATGGATTCAGCATGCCCGCAACGGAGGAGGCGAAAAGACCATCGGAACGTATTCGGTAGATGGCTGGGACTTAGAAAACCCCAAGATCGTGTACGAGTTTAACGGTTGCTTATTTCACGGATGTCCCGTCTGTTACCCTGACCGTGGCACTAAAAATCAGTTTTTGCAACGAACCATGGAAGACTTGTACCAGGACACTTGTCAGCGACGCCTAAAGTTAGAACAGCAAGGATACCAAGTGGTGGAAATGTGGGAACACGAGTACGATCACCGTTTGAAAACCGATCCCGAGTTTAAACGTCTCGTGGAAAGTTACCAGTTCATGGACCCGCTGAACCCGAGGGATAGTTTGTACGGAGGAAGGACCAATGCCACCTGTTTGCTGTACCAAGCCGACGAAGAGAAAGGAGAAGAAATCAAATACTTGGACGTGTGTTCGCTGTATCTCTACGTGTGCAAATATTGTCGCTTTCCTGTAGGGCACCCGCAATTGTTCACGGAACACATCGACCTGAAAAACATTCGACAATACGAAGGCTTGATCAAGTGTAAAGTTTTGCCTCCCACGAACCTATACCATCCCGTCTTACCTCACCATTGTCAAGGCAAACTGATGTTTCCCTTGTGCCGTACTTGTGCCGAAACGTGCAACCAGGACCAGCCTTGCCATCACAGCCAGGAAGAACCTGCCTTGACGAGAACCTGGGTCAGCATGGAATTGTTCAAAGCTCTGGACATGGGATACCAACTGTTAGAAGTGTACGAAATTTGCCACTTTCCCAAGACACAACAGTACCACAAGGGTGACCCTACTCAGAAAGGCATTTTCGCTGACTACGTGGATGCCTTTTTGAAACTGAAACAAGAAGCCAGCGGCTATCCTTCCTGGTGTCACACTCCCGAAGACCAAATACAATTCAAAGAGAAATACTACGCACAACAAGGCATCTCTTTAGACCACATCGAAAATAACGAAGGCAGGCGATCGTTTGCCAAAGTGATGTTAAATTGCTTGTGGGGTAAAATGGCACAACGACCGTGTTTACCCAAGACGGAATATTTGACAGAACCTTCCCGCTACTTCCAGATGATTCACGACAAAACCAAATACATGAAACACGTGGACGTCGTTCGAGAGGATTTGATCTTGGTCAATTACGAAGAAGATCTGGACTTTGTACAAGACGACCCTTTTGGAAACGTCATCATTGCGGCTTACGTGACAGCTCATGCTCGCTTAAAATTGTACGAAGCTTTAGAACTGTTAGGGGAACGCGTCCTGTACTTTGACACGGACAGTTGCATTTACATCCATCACCCGAGTCAACAGCACCCTGACTTCGAAGGAGACCGTTTAGGAGCCTGGACAGACGAGCATCCCGACGACAAGATTCTAAGTTTCGTCAGTGGTGGTCCCAAAAATTACGGCTACGAATACCGGGACAAACAAGGAGAAGTGCACACGACGTGCAAAGTGAAAGGACTGACTCTGAATCATCGTACCAGTCGAGTGGTCAACTTTGGGGTATTGAAAGAAGCCTTGCAATCGGGAGAGGATGGAAACTTTAAAGTGACCACCTATCAACCGAACAAGATTGTACGTTTACCCACTCACCACATCGTCAGTCGACCCTTGGAAAAAGTCTATCAAATTGTATACCAGAAACGAGTGCGACTTCCCAATCACTTCACCTTACCGTACGGTCACGTCGGTATTGGTCTGTATATGAAAAGGAACCCTAGGCAAGATCGATAGTTCATTGTTCATTGAAGTAACTTACCATGTCGTTGACGAAGAAGAAACCAGATTGGTTAGGAGTCAAATGTTGGACATCACCGAGACCAGGGTTTTGAGGCTTGGACACAAGAGGTGGCCCAGTATGCACGAGAGTTATTCAAGGAAAAAAGTTACTTTTCAACCTGTGTTAGTGACGGTGCCAGAAGAACCCGTCACCCAGGACAGGACTGTCGTGGACAGGCCTGAAAGACCCTTTCGGGAGGACACTTGTGTGACCTTACCCCTACTATAGAACTGGTTAGAACTTTACCCAAAACATGTTGTACAGACACTTGTGTTTATTCCACGTTCATGGTTATCATGTGCCTTTTATTCTTGTACTTAAGCCTTTGGCTTTTATGCATTTTTGTCTTTCGTATTCATGTTTGAAAAAAAACATTCAATAAACGTGTTCTGAAAAAGTATATAAACTCTTGTCTTGTTTGTTTTTTCTTGTCACAAGTGACATTCCTCACACCATGGCTACCTCTACTGTCTCTGCTCCCTCTTCCTCTACTGTCAAAGTCATCGACGAACACTTAGATCGTGCCAGTTGGGAGGCTTTGTATCTTCGCCATCCCTTTAACATGCTCATTGCTGGACCTAGCGGTTCTGGCAAAATTGAATTCGTCAAACGTTTGATCGAACATAAACATCATTTGATCGATCGGCCACCTCAACGGATCGTGTGGTGTTACAAAGAGTGGCAATCGGCGTACAGCCTCTTGCGAGAAAGTCAAGGCGATTCCATCGTGTTTGTGGAAGGCATTCCTAAAGAAGACGATGGCATCGTCTCTGACTCCCGTCAAACCCATTTGGTCATTTTCGACGACATGTTAGGAGAAGACGAAGAAGAAATTAAACTGTGGTTCACGCGCAAAGGGCATCACCGTAATGCCAGTGTCGTTTACATCACCCAAAATTTGTTTCAACAAAGTAAAGCCCATCGCACCATCAGTCTCAATGCGCATTACGTGGTCTTGTTTAAAATTCTCGAGATAAATCGCAAGTGCAAGTCTTAGCCAAACAGTTAGGAACGCCTTGGCTGACTCAGGCGTACGACGATGCCACTCAAACGCCACACGCCTATTTACTCGTCGATTTGAAACCTACGACTCCCGATGATTTGCGATTTCGTACCAAATTGTTTCACCACTGGTGCCAAGACGGAGGGCCTGTCCTGTACACGTCTCCGTCCTCGACTTCATTTCACTCCCCATAAAAAATCTATAAAAACCTCAGACCCTTTTTCGTCTGTCTCACTCTCAGTGCGAACATGACGTCCCTTCAGTCGCATCTTCCCGTCAAATTGATTCGTGCCTTGTATGGCATCAGTCGAGAAAAAGATCCACAAACACGAGCTCGTGTCTTAGAAGCTAGTCTCAAAGAAGTCTTACGATGGTTCACGGTGACGGCACGTCAATTACTCCAAGGAATCATTCAGATTCCTCATCAAACCAAACGCTTTTTCGATCGAAACAAAGTCGCTTTGGTCCAACTGGCCGATCCCCGCATCGACACTCAAACCAAAAAACAAATCATTTTGAAACCTGGAGGGAGCGGTACTCTAGGAGGGGTCATCATTCGCTCACTCTTAAGATGGGATCCTAATGCCCCCAAAGTTATCCCCAAGACAAAAGTCCAACGAAGCCCCAAGAAGAAAAAGACCAGGTCCCCAAGGAGAACTTCTCCAGTGGCAGGACCCTCCTCTGACCAGACACCACCATCACCCCGGAAAAAGAAAAGAAGCCCCCAGAAAAAGAAAAGTCCACAGAAAACTAGTCGCAAGAGAGGCACTTCGGCCAGGACGCAACCTTACACTCGCAAACCACGACCTGCCACGGCGGTGACTGTGTCTCCGGCAGCTTCACGTTTGTCCACTTCTCCGTTAATGACACCCAGAACTGAAGAGTACTTGGAGACGTTGATCACACCAAGAACTTCTCCGTTGATGACCCCAAAAAGAACTTCCCCAGTGGCAGGACCTTCTAATTTAGTGGCAGTGGCTGCTGCTCACAAAGTACCTTCTCCCAAAATCAAAGTTCAAGAAAGATCGGGCATGTTACAAAGTTTACTGGATTTGTCCAAGCAAGAACTGGCTCGATTTAGTCCGTTACGTACCCCTGCACGACGTGTCATGCCTGTCCTCAAACTGATACGACGTAAAGACAATCAGTGGCGACGCGTTCCAGTATAAATAAGGCCTGTGACCAAGTCGGGTATCAGTGTTTTTTTGGTGCTCCTGAAGACTCAAAGATGTCACCCTCCAGAAAACCCCAAGGAAAGAAAAGGAAAGGACTGCCACCACGTTTAGTCAAACATGGGGACATGTTATCTGTCCTGTCCAAAGCTTCTCCACCCCTACGAAAAAAACTCATTCAAACAGCCTCCAAAGAGGTCATCGATACCGTGTGCGAATGTTGTTTGAACGTTTTGAAAGGCACGATCCCTTTGTCCAAACACCAGAAACAATGCTTAGGCAAACATCGTCACGTTCTTCGCTAAATGGTTCAAAACAAAAATTCCCATTCGTCAAAAAAAGAAGATGTTAGTGCAACGTGGAGGTATTTTATTTCTCTTGTTAGGCCCCATACTGAAAGGAGTCTTGGGAACCATGTTGGGAGGACTGGTGGGAGCAAGATAAAAAGGCCTCGGAAGTTCCAAGACCTCAGAATCGACCCCTGACAACCCCCTGGAACGACGAAAACTAGCTTTAGTGAATTACAAACGATTGATGGAATACCATCGGTGGCAAGAACAACACACCCCGCATTTACCTCCCAATCCCCATTTGAGCGAGATGTCCCAGTTACAACACGAATTGCAGTCCTTAATGGATCGCCAAGATTTGTCCGAAACAGAAAAATCGCAAAAGTACGGTCAACTCTTGCAACGACTGCAACTCTTTCACCAGAAAGCTTTAGACGAAACAGCTCTACCCACTCTGAAAGATTTTAAGACCTTGATGAAAAGTCCAGCACCATCACCAGTACCAGTACCAGTACCAGTACCACCAGTACCCGTGACCAAGACAGAAAAAGGAGAAGAAGAAGAAGGGTTTCAAACTCCACCAGAAAAAGTACGCAAGTTAACAACACCACCTACCTCCAGAATTGGATGGATTAAAAAGATGATGGCCACCCCTTCTTCCTCACAAGAGAAAAAGAAAGTGAAGACAGAAGTGAAGACAGAAGTGAAACAAGAACCGATATCCCCCGCTCAGACATCCTTCTCCTCTTCGACACCTATTGCTGGCCGCACACGCAAAGCATTGCAATCCAAGAAAATACCCCAAGAGAAAAAGAGTAGCATCCTCCAAGAGTGGGTGTCTTATTAACACACCAACCAACACAAAAAAAAAATGGAAAAAGTCTTAGCCAGCATTTACTACGATCCCTCCCATCCTGCAGGTTACGCAGGAGTTCAAAAATTGTATCGTGCTGCCAAAACGCGACTGAAAAGTCTCCGTTTACCTCAAGTGCAACGATGGTTACAAGAACAAGCTACCTACACTTTACACAAACCCATTCGACGCAAGTTTGCCAGAAGTCGCACCCGAGTGGAAGGCATCGATCATCAATGGCAAGCCGATTTAGCCGATGTCTCTCATTTGGCCAGCTACAATCGTGGCTACAAATATTTGTTTTGTGTCATCGACGTCTTTTCCAAATTTGCCTGGGTCGTGCCCTTGACTTCCAAATCGAGCAGCGAGTTAGTGCGAGCCCTGCAACGGGTGTTGAAACAAAGCGGTCGTCACCCTCTTCGATGGCAAACGGACAAAGGCACCGAATTTCTGAACCAAGCTTTCCAAAAAGAATTAAAGAAACGTGACATTCATTTTTTTACCACTGAGAATCCCGAAACCAAAGCCAGCATCGTGGAACGTTTTCAACGCACTTTGAAAGAACGCATGTGGAAATATTTTACGCATCACCACACTCTGAAGTACATCGACATCTTACCGCACCTGGTGCAAGCGTACAACCAATCTTACCATCGAAGCATCGGACGTGCCCCGCAAGACGTGACTCCCGAGAACGAAGTGTTGGTGTTTGAGCGCCTGTTTGGTACGTCCCCGACGAGGGCTGTCCCCGAGAAAAGTGGAATGTTGGCTGTAGGAGATTGGGTGCGCATTGGCAAAACCAAACGCACTTTCGACAAAGGTTACTTACCTAACTGGACGACCGAATTGTTTCGCGTCACTGGACGAGTGCATGGCCGTCATCCTACCGTCTATAAATTGGAAGACATGAACGGAGAAGTGCTCAAAGGAACGTTTTATTTGCCCGAGTTACAACGTGTCACCAAAAAAGAAGACGACGTGTACGACATCGAAAGCATTCTCGAACGCAGAACCCGTAAAGTGGGCAAACGACGTGTCAAAGAAGTCAAAGTACGTTGGAAAGGATATCCACCCAGTGTTGATTCTTGGATCGACGCTTCGCAAGTCATCGACTATAAAAAGAAGTGACCATCATGCCCTTTCACACAGCAGACGCAGCTACGTCGACCACTCCTCCTTCACCTAGTTCTTCTGTGCAAGATTTACAAAAACAACCCTTGTGGGTGTGGTGTGGAGAACGTGTGCCTAAAACGCAAATCGTCTTTTTCTGCCAAATCTTCGTGGTGTATTGTGTCATCGGGGCAGCCATCGCCAATTTGAGTTTGCAACAAGGAGACAAACAATTGTGGACCATTTTATTGAGCAGTTGCATCGGTTACCTGCTTCCTAATCCCTCCCTGAAATTCACCTCGAACGGGAACCACGGGAACCTTGTGTCCAGTGCCAGTGCCAGTCACCACTTCAATCACAACCAGAACCCCATTTTAGACGGAGACACGCCTCTGACGTCCACTAACCCCTCGGACAGCCACAGAACTCTGGAATTATGAGTCACCAAAACCAATTTTACTTAACTTTACCCAGTGACAGTTCCATGGAGGTGTTTCCCAAGAACACGTTGTGCTGTTTACACGGCCAAATTACCTCAGGCCATCCAGTTAGATCACGAAGCCCATTGGGAAGTGGCTTTAGTAGAAATCATTCACCCGACCCAAGTCCTCAATGTCCTTCCCAATGAAAATTTTTTTGATGTGGAAGTTCATGACGAGCAAATGCAACAGTGGATGGATAGCAATGTCAAATATGACAAGAAAACCCGTACACAAAAGTACACCACCTATCACTTGTTCATTCCCCCAGGCTATTATTTTAGTGGTCAACATTTGGTCAGCACCATAGCCTCCAGATTTAATGTCGTGTTTCTGAAAGCTTTGGAGCATGTCAACAAAAATGTCACCATGGAGTACCACAAAGCAGCTCGTCGCTTCTTGATGAAATTTGAACGGAGTAAAATCCTGTCCATTTTATTTTGTCCTGAATTGTTTGACATGTTGGGCGGAGACATGGACATGAGAAAGACCATGATCAAGAAAAACGAATTACCCATCGTTTACGACAACGAGTCTTTTAGCAAGTTATTTCGTGCCCCGGTAGAACTGAACCAAGGACTGAATTTGATGTTTGTGTATTCCGATGTGGTGGAGTACAACGTGGTGGGACACACCTCCGTACCGTTACTGCGTGTCATTCCTTTCAAAGTGGATTCTGCCACAGATGCTGACGAGGAAGGTGGAAACACTTACCACGTCCACCGCGAATTTGTCCATCCTCACTATTTGCCGGTCAGCAAGTCGTATTTGGACACGGTCAACATTGCTATAAAAGGAGATCTGGAACAAAATATTTCATTCACCAAAGGAAAATTCACGGTAAAACTCCATTTTCGAAAACGGTTCTCTCACGACTCTTAAGTCATGTATCCAGTGTACCGAGGGGTTGCTCGACAGCGAGGACACGGCTTAGGAGACATGTTAAAATCGGCCTTTCGTTCGGTGGCCCCGGTGTTGAAACCGATGGTAACACGCGGATTGCACGCCTTGAAAGATGCGGCACTGACGCAAGGCAAAGAATTTCTCCAAAATGTCATCATCGACAAACAAAACCCTAAAGAAGCCTTCATGAGGGCAGGCAAAAATGTCTTGCTGCAAACGGGCAAAGACATTTTAGGCCAACGAGAAACACCTATAAATGCCCTGCACGCTACCGAGTCAGGCATTCAGCAAGGACAAGGCAGAAAGGGACGACGAAGAAAACACCCTTTCACCAGACTTCAAGCGAGAAAGGTCAAGAAAAGAAGAACCGTTCGAGACTTAGACGTTTTCGATTATTGAGAAAAGAGACAAAAAATGATGCACCGAGAATCTTGCGCTTGTTCCAAGACGGAACTGGATCTGTTTGCCATGCCCCCCACCATGATGACAATGCAAGAATCCCAGTGGGTGGAATTTCACCCCGTCTCCTCACTGACCGATTCCGCTCCCATCGAGTTTGAAATCAAAGGACAGCCCGAAGATTACATCGATCTGAATAGCAGTTACTTGTACCTGAAAGTCAAAATTCTAGATAAGACTGGAGGTGCTATAGACGATGAAGCAGTAGCTCCCGTCAACAATTTCATGCATTCCTTGTTCAGTGGAGTGGACTTGTACTTGAATAACAAACTGGTCAGTAGCAGCATGGATACTTACCCTTATCGTGCCTACCTGGAAAATCTCTTGACGTACGGAATAGATGCCAAGAACACTCATCTCAATGCCTGTGTGGTATGGGAAGCTGACGAACCTACCAAGTTTGAAATATTGGAAACTGATGAAAAGAAAGACAACAATGATGGATTTGTAGAACGAAGAAAGAGAATCACGGGAGCCGACACAAGTTTAGAACTGATGGATCGTTTGCATTTGGACATGTGGTTGCAAGAAAAGTATTTGCTGAACGGGGTGGATGTCCGCCTGAGACTGAATCGTAGCAGTGCCGCTTTCCATTTGATGGCTGATAGTGACGGTTACAAAACCAAAATCCTAGAAGCCAGACTCTACGTACGCCGTGTGAAAGTGTTACCTAAAGTGGGAAACGACATCAGTCAGACGTTGAGCAGAACGACCGCCAAGTATCCCATACGACGCGTGGAAGTGAAAACCTTCACCATTCCCAAGGGACAGCGATCCATGATCGAAGATCATCTGTTCCAAGGACAGTTACCCAAACGTTTGATCGTTGGTATTGTCGAGAATACAGCCTTCAACGGAGCTGCCGAAAAAAATCCTTTCTACTTTCAACACTTTGGCGTGTCCAAAATCGAAGTCAGTCGCGATGGCAAGACCTTGTGTACCCGACCTTTCGAACCTGACTTTACCAAGAAGAATTACTTGAGATCGTACTTGTCCATGTACGAAGCCACCGGACAGTTAGGAACCAATACCAGTCACGGTATTACGTACGAGGATTATGCAGGAGGCTACGCTTTGTGGGCTTTCGATTTCACTCCAGACCAAGGCAGCGACGAGGGACATTTCCACCCTATAAAATCCGGCCAGATTCGTGTGGAAATTCAGTTTAAAGACCGAGACCCTGATGAAACGGTGAACGTCATCCTGTATGCAGAATTCGATAATGCCATAGAAATCAACAGTTTGAGAGAAGTCATCCTAGATTACTAGAAACCATGGAAGACTGTTATCCCTCTTTACCTAGTGGAGAAACTTTAAAGATGGAATGTGATGAGACTGTGGAAAAAAATGTTGTGTTTTGAAAAAAAAATTGTTTGATGTTATGATGTTGGATTATTGTTAAAAATGTTAGAGTTGTTGTTTAGTGTTAAGTGATTTTTGAATAAAAAATGTTGTGTTTTGAAAAAAATGCCTTTGTCTTTTGTTTAGCTATAAGAATGTTGGATTGATGCTCTTTCATTTCTTACTATCCCTCTCATGACACTCACTAAACGTTGCGACTCAAAAACCGTGTGGGGGATGTTTTCCTTCACGTCCGCGCTTTGACTTTAAGAACCGGGTTGTTTCCAGTCTAACCATCCATTGTCGACTCATCCTCCTAAGAAGATGTGCTCCAAACTAGCTAAACTCAACGAAGCCTACGTGAATTTGCATAGGGTCAGACACAGTCTGATACCGAAGCCAGAAGAAATAGAGAATGTGAGAATGTTAAAAGTCACTGAAGACCTGATAGAAGAGCTCTTCAGAGAAGAAATGAACAGGGAGAAAGAAGAATGGACAGAGAAGTACAGACTTCAGAGACAGCAGCAACAGCAGCAGCAACAACAACAACAACAGCAGCAGCAGCAGCAACCTGAACCTGACAGAGGCTTTGTCGATTGCCGTATCGACACCAAAGAGTTCTTCTTTTCTTTCCGAAGAAGCAGACCTATCGCCAGAAAGTCTATCCTCAGAGGACATCGCATTCTTAGAAACTAAAAAAACGAATGCCATAGCAAACAAAAAAACAGCCCTTTTCAGGGCTACCCCAATACTCTAGAAAAGAAATAACGATCGATTTGCCAATGTGTGTAGGTAGAGTAGTGTGAAAATAAACACTAACTCTTTTTTAAAAAATGTGAGGGTATGTGTTTGTGTGTTAGTAAGTGCTTAAGTAAGTTGGTATGAATAGTAGATTAAAATCATGTTTTTTTGGTGTTTGAAGTGTATATTTGGAGTTAGATTGGATTCCTTTGCGTATGTGGATAGTCTAATGAAGTGATTTATAAAAAATTTTAAAATAGTGATGGGTAGCATAAAAAAGTGAGTGAGTGTTTCTTTTAGGTCCGCGCGTTGTTGTTTTTGGTCATGATGTAGGTAACATCAATTTTATGTTTTTTTAGGGGGATGTTTTCCTTCACGTCCGCGCTTTCACTATAAATTGAAACTCGCTGGGCAGTCTAGCTACCCTTGTTGATTGATCAACACCAAAAATGAACACGAGACTGTCTAAACTGTTGGAACTTCATGTGCATCTGGAATATGCCAGGCGCCTGTTGAATGAACTGGCCGCGGAAGCCATTGTGGAGGAGGGAAGGATAAGAGAGGAGGAGGAAAGAAGAAAAAAAGAAGAGGAGGAGAGAAGATATAAAGAAGAAGAAGAAGAGGAAAGAAGATACAAAGAGGAGGAGAGAAGAAACAAAGAAGAGGAGGAGGAGAAGGAAAAGAAGAGAAGAAGTATAAATTTCAGAATCCCAGAGAGCGAAAATTGGGATTCTGAAGCAACATATCCTGCCTCTGCTCTCTCCCCCAAAAAAGTAAAAAGTAACTGGGGGATAAGATGTGTATGTGGCGCCAGGCCTGGAAGGTGCCACCATTAACCAGGTGTCCATGAAGTTCCAAAAAGCAGCCCTTTTCAGGGCTACCCAATACTCTAGAAAAGAAATAACCATCAATTTGCCAATGTGTAGGTAGAGTAGTGTGAATATAAACACTAACTCTTTTTAAAGATAGTGTGAGGGTATGTGTTTGTGTGTTTGTGTTTGTGTGTTTGTGTTTGTACCCGCTCACGTACGATTGTGTGGATAGTAGATTATGGATTTGTTTATTGTTTCTTAGCGTATGTGTTTGTGTGTTTGTGTTTGTGTGTTTGTGTTTGTACCCGCTCACGTACGATTGTGTGGATAGCAGATTATGGATTTGTTTATTGTTTCTTAGCGTATGTGTTTGTGTGTTTGTGTTTGTGTGTTTGTGTTTGTACCCGCTCACGTACGATTGTGTGGATAGTAGATTATGGATTTGTTTATTGTTTCTTAGCGTATGTGAAGAGTATAGTTTGGGTTTTGTAAGCGCTCACGTACGATTGTGAGGATAGTAGATTATGGATTTTGTTTATTGTTTCTTAGCGTATGTGTTTGTGTGTTTGTGTTTGTGTGTTTGTGTTTGTACCCGCTCACGTACGATTGTGTGAATAGTAGATTATGGATTTGTTTATTGTTTCTTAGCGTATGTGGAGAGTATAGTTTGGGTTTTATTATATGAAATGAAAAAGTAGGGGGATGTTTTCCTTCACGTCCGCGCGTTGTTTGGTCATGATCTAGGTAAGATCAATTTTACGTTTTAGGGGGATGTTTTCCTTCACGTACGCGCTTTAAGTATAAGAACCCACAGTATTCGTCGTTCAAACCATTCTGCAAAGAATAAAAAAAGAAGATGGCTTCTAACCAAATGGATAAAATACAAACATTACAAGACGTTTTAGACAACTTAGGAATGATGGAGCAGATGTTGATAAGACTGGTTGAAGACCATTATTCCTATAGTCCCCATCGTGTAAAGATGGAAATTAATAACTTAAAAAAGGTAAAGGACAAGATTAGTGGTGTCATGAAAGAGATAAAGGAGGAGAAGGAGGATGAAGAGGAAAGAATAAGAATAAGCAAATGGAACGAAAAGATTGAAAAAGAAGAAGAAAATGAGAAGAGGAAGAAAGAAGAGGAGGAAGAGAAGAAGAAAGAAGAGCAGGAGAAAAAAAAAGAAAGAAAAGAAGAGAAAGAGTGTTGGAGATAAAATAAGAACTTGGTGGAGAAAAAGAAGAAACTAGAAGCAGAAGAAAACCCAAAGGCCCTTTTCAGGGCCAGCCATATTTCTCGAAAAGAGATAGCCTTTCCATTGCCTACCCCTTTTCTAAATTTAAATTTAAATTTAAATTTAAAAAAAACTTTTTAAACAAAAAAAAAAAGATCCCAAAAGCCCAAACTCTATTCCCCATTCCCCATGTTAATTTCCCTTGTCCCTAGACAGAACCAAACTCTATGTTAAATTCCCATTGTCCCTAAAGTGACCCACGATTTTTCTCCATGTTAAATTTCCATTGTCCCTAAAGTGTCCCAGGGGTCTTTTTAATGCTAAGTCCCATTGTCCCTAATGTATCCCACTTAACTACTGCTGTTCATTGATTCCGAATAACTGTAAACATTGGGACGCTCATCAAAGAACAGGGAAAAATACTTAAGTTATGTTGTTGTTCTTGTTGTTGTGGGGTTTAACGCCATTTTTCAGCATACGATATGCTATGCATGGCGGCCAGTATTAATGGTGGAGGAAGAACCCGAGAAAACCCACGGAAAGAACCACCGACCCACGAGAAGCTACTGGCAAACTTTCTCACATACACACATTGGTCGAATCTGAGACTCGAACCCACGCAGACAGAGGTGAGATGGCAGTGATCCGTAACGGAGAGCGCTTTAGACCACTCGGCCAATCGGGGCCCCCTTAAGTTATGTAAAAACTAAAGACCATCTATTATACATTCATTCAATCAATTCGAAGGAAAAGTGTTCTAATGAAAATTTCGACCACCGTTACTATACCCTATAGAGACAAATCTACGAAAAACCATCGATTATTATTTGTCTTAACTAGAGGTCAATGCTCCGTTTGCCCAGTGATTAGAGCGTCTGCCTCGGATGCAGGAGATCGCGGGTTTGAACCGCGAGTCATACCAAAGACTTCAAAAATTGGTACTAATATCTGCCTCGCTTGGCACTCGGCATTAAGAGACTGGTGCTAGGACTAGTCGTCCTGGTGTTTGGATAATGTGTCTGGGTGGGAACTCATGCTACATGTATGTGGCATGATGCCCCAGTGCTAGATATCACTATAAACTGCCACACTGCCGACATCGTAGCGATATGAGAGAAACATTGTTAAAGCTACGTGAAAAATCCAGACCACACCCACACACACACACATACACACACGAGAGAGAGAGAGAGAGAGAGAGAGAGAGTATGCAACGAAGCTCACATAACTTTATCAACTATGAACAATAATCGTACTCCTATGTAATTTTTTTTTAACGCGTTATCCTATGACAATTGCAAACAAGGGAAAAAAAACTCTACTGATCGTACTCGATAATTATACCATTCTGAATTTTACAAAGTTTATCTCGTAAAAACGGATCATATATATCATGGGTGGCTGAGAGTGTTTTAAGATATGTGTGTGTCTTTTGTGATATACAGCCATCCATCCATCCATCCATACATGCATACATACATACATACATACATACATACATACATACATACATACATACATACATACATACATGTATTATTTACATATAGTCTTGGATAATTTTAATTATTGGGATATGGTTTTTAGGTATCAACATATACAAAGGAAACAAACGTTTCAATACATATAGTGGGCCCCGAGTGACCGAGTGGTCGAAAGCGCTCTCCGTTACGGATCACTGCCATCTCACCTCCGTCTGCGTGGATTCGAGTCTCGGAATCAGCCAATGTGGGTATGTGAGAAAGCTTACCAGTAGCTTCTCGTGGGTCGGTGGTTCTTTCCGTTGGTTTTCCCCGGTTCTTCCTCCACCATTAATACTGGCCGCCATGTATAGCCTATCATGTGCTGAAAAATGGCGTTAAACCCTACAACAACAACAACAACAACAACATCAATATATATAATGACATTTTCTTAAATTCTACATTGTATCATATTGGCCTACTACTTGCTAGGCAAGCTGACTTTTATACAATTTGCAAATTCCTTATATATATATTTAAACTTACTTTTAGTATTAAACCAGAAAATCAGAACAAAGTTGAAAGATTGAAAATACTATTTCTGTCATATGTGTATATATATATATATATATATATATATATATATATATATATATATATATATATATATATATATATATATGTGTGTGTGTGTGTGTGTGTGTGTGTGTGTGTGTGTGTGTAATTCAGAATGTCCTTGAATGAATTCATAATAGTCCCAAAATAGCGATTTTTGATATTTGACATTTGTATTAGGGTTTATGAACATATTTGTTTTGCTTATCAAAACGTTGGAAATCGCCGACACCATGCGGTATCGGCATAGGGTAGCTGCTTACTAGCCACAGGGCTCGTATCATTGCTTACAATTAAACTATCAGACATACATATACTATAAAATGTATGACTGTCAGTTAAATTGTAAGCAACGATGCGAGCCCCTGTGCTTACTAGCCTGCCATGCAAACTTGACCGACCTTTCATCGAGATATGCCTGTATGAAATCGAGAGAAATATGATTTATTTTCTAAGAAATAATTGCGAGTATAACATTATTTGTAGTTAATGAAACTGACTGACGACAGGAAACGATAACCTTGATGAAATTTGACACGGAACTCGCCATTGCATTACTATTCAAATGACTGCACAAATATCGCAACCTACATGTCAGTGACATCGGCGATCAAATAGACCCTTGCTTCTTTACAGATTGAAACTGCAGGTATGTATTGTCTTAGGCAGAGCTCTCCTCTCTCTCTCTCTCTCTCTCTCTCTCTCTCTCTCTCTCTATATATATATATATATATATATATATATATATATATATATATATATATATATATATATATATATATACACATATATATATCCATGTGTGTATCTATTATATGTATGTGTATAGTGTATGTAACGACGAAGAGACAACCTATATTAGTCTCGAATTTGGACGTTCTAGTGTCTACGGCCATACCATGTTGAAAACACATGTTCTCGTCCGATCACCGAAGTTAAGCAATGTTGGGACAGGTTAGTACCTGGATGGTTGACCGCCTGGGAATACCGGGTGCTGTAGGCTCTATTTTTTTTTTCTTATTTTATAACTAAAAACAGTTGAAGTGGTTTTTTTTCTTTCTTTTATTGTAACTAAATTTACTTTCTTCAATATAAATAATAAATAGAGCAATTTCTCGACTTTCATTATCTCTTTTTCCTTAACTTTCTTCAATAATTCTGATGCTAGAAAAATCAAGTATAGGACCTGAATATCGCAAACGTTGCTTCGCACTTCTCTGCTCTTGGTTTCGATCCTTAGTACTGTCTTATGCGATCATAGGTGACCAGTAATTCTTATTAACAAATTCGGTTCAATTTCTATAGTTTCCTCTACTTTTACAACCACAACAAGCTGCCTCCTTTGACGTCGAAATACTTCAAGTTTCTTCTCATACATTCCTGGTGTAGCCTCTAGCGAAGAGTTGAAAAATATGCGATCGATGTCTTTCATTTTGGATACTTATTTGTGGTATTTCTTGTTCACCAGTTGATTGATAAATATGGAATGTATGAATTGTGAGAATTTTTTTATATATTAATTTATAGATTGATTGATTTCCTTTACAGCAGGTCCTCAGTCTGCCAGTGGGAAACTTGGCATCCCGTAGCGAATACTTCAAATATGGGCCATTGGCAAAATAAATTGGGTTGTAAAATTCTGTTTTGGTTACTGTAAGTTTGAATAGATATTCCCTGCTTCCACTTTCTGTATTTCCACACCATTAACTTATCCAAGCTGCATGAAGATATCCTTTACAAATCTGATATAATCCAATTTTAAAAGTTAGCTTATAGGCCGGTGTCCCTTATTTTAACCAAATGATAGGAGAGAAAGAGAAATAATAATAATAATAATAACAACACAACATTAATGTCCTAAATCTGCATTTTAAGTCAATTTCAACGTGGAAATCTCCCCTTAAGCAACATAGGCATGGGTCAGAAAATGGATGAGTGACAAATATGAGTATCTGAGGGCAGTTTCGCTTCTTTTGGATTAGAACTTTTAATCAGTATACAATTTAGTTACTAATATTATACTGCACACAAACATTTGTACATCGGAAATGTTGAAGAGATGTGTGACTAATCAGCCCAAGAGTCTTGAAAACGCATAAAGACAACAAATTATGTTTTACAGTTGAAATGTTGTACTCACTGGAACTGAAATCATTTAATTTCTACATAAATGACCCAAAAATTGAAAATTAAAAATACAATAAATGTTTTATACCTAGTCCCGCACAGTGACGAACAAGCTATCATACGTTCATCTGATTCCCTGTACTCACCGAGAGCATTCTGTGTCATATGGATGCATATCAAATGAAGTGAAAAGTAATGGAATACTTGTATTTTTATTTACCCCTATGCACCGTGGTGGCCACACCACGATGAGGCGCTGTTTCAATTGACCCTTTTATATATGTTCTTTACTGTACTTCCTTTTTCTTCTTGCTTTATCACACACACACACACACACACACACACACACATACAAGCACACGCACATAAACACACATATACACACACACAGAGGCACAAGCGCACACGTACACGAACACACACATAAACACACACATCTATATATATATATATATATATATATATATATATATATATATATATATATATATATATATATATATATATATATATATATATATAAAGTATTCACGGATTATCAATGATCGAACACACATGATGTATAATACATCTTTCATTAAACGGAAACGAGTTTCGCTTTTCATGATTTTTGGCCCGAACATGCTTCGATGCTCTTGAGAGAGAGAGAGAGAGAGAGAGAGAGAGAGAGAGAGAGAGAGAGTGATAGGTGGGTGGGAATTTGACATTATCATATTTCATTAATAATAATCGATTTTCAGATCATTAAAATAGTTTTAAGATTCATATTTCATTAATAATAATCGATTTTCAGACCATTAAAATAGTTTTGAGAAAGAAAAACAAAAGATTAAATACATCACTGTATGTTATACCACGTAACCGAGATAGGCGACACTGTTTGGAACTTTGTATCATTTAATACATAAACATTGCAAATAAATCCCAAGGAAAGTGCACCCATACCCTTACGAACGAACCATATTGTTGGAGGCACTTGATATAAGTTCTATTTCAAGGTTTTCATCCAGTACAAATTCTTTTTCTCTCTCACACCAGATTCATGCGTGTTTTGTCCTTGAAACATCAGAGCGGTTTTGGGAACGGAAAAAAGAAATGAAGACGATAAAATTGAGTACCAAATTAAATTCACACACACACGCACACGCACACCCCCACCCCCATATATATATATATATATATATATATATATATATATATATATATATATATATATATATATATATATATAAAGTATATACGGTGTATCAATGATCGAACACACATAATGTATCCATCTTTCGTTAAATGGCAACAAAAGTCGCTTTTCATGGATTTTCGCCCATATCATGCTAAGATGCTCGAGAGAGAGAGAGAGAGAGAGAGAGAGAGAGAGAGAGATGTGAATTATCCTGATTCAGCGAATAAAGAAAATCGCCTAACATATTTTTTTGTGTTCTCTTAAAATCGACAAGCTAGCCTCAGGGATTCACCACACAGACAGATATGTACACACATCCCTTACTTACCCTTATTATAGAGTGAGTAATGTATTACCTGAAGATCATTAAGACGATGCGAGAGCACTTCAAGAAGTAAGGAATAAATATTAAACATAAGTGATATTCTGCTGAGTTTTCTAAAGATTTTCATTACATGAACCGGCGTGCATGTGTGCGTGCGTGCGTGCACACACACACACACACACACACACACACACACATATATATATATATATATATATATATATATATATATATATATATATATATATATATATATATATATATGAAGTATTCACGGTGTATCAAGGATCGAACACATATGTTGTATACATCTTTTATTAAATCGATACGATGGTCCGTTTTTACGGATTTCAACTGTATCTCCCTTGTTACGATGCGAGAGAGAGAGAGAGAGAGAGAGAGAGAGAGGTTGATGGGCTTTGGATATTTCATTAATAATAATCTATTTTCAGAACATTAAAATAGGTTTAGGAAACAAAACAAATTTTTTTTACAAATACATAACATTATATTTACCACGTAACCGAGGCAGGCGACACGTTTTGCAACTCTGTATCATTTATTACATAAACATTGTAAATAGATCCCAAGGCAAGTGTACACATACACTTACAACGAACCATATTGTTGGAGGCTACTTAACGTAAGTCTATTTCAATGTTTTCATCCAGTACAAATTCTTTTTCTCTCTCACTCCAGATTTCTGCGTATTTTGTCGTTATAACATGAGAGGGGTTTTGGGAACGGAAAAAAAAATGATTGCGATAAAATTGAGTACCATATTAAATTCATGTAGAAAACGGGGATTATTAATACATGTATCCATTAATATACAATAAAAATAGCCACAGAAGGCATAGAACTAGATTTTATTGCGAACACAGTCGGCAGGGATGTAATGTATGTATGTATATTATCTACGCTGTATGTATGATTTATCACTCATTGTATACATTTTTCATTAAAAAGGAGACGAGGGTTTTCAATGAAATCTTTTTACATCTCGTCGTATATCATTAACATATAATGTAACGTTGCTATTTTATGGGCCTATCCTGTGGCCTAAGTCATTAGAGCGTCTACGTCGGATACGGGAGGTTGCGGGTTTGAATCCCCGCCGAGTCATGCAAAAGACTTAACAAAATGTCTCGCAGTCGGACTGACGTCATCGAGTCACGTGCTCAACATAGCAACTCGTCCGCCATATTTGTTTGGGGGACACGCTTGTGAAAGATCGAAATTCGAAGAATTCAGTTATTATATTAGATTAATTGTTAAATTTAATTGAAATGTCTTACCAATATCAAGACAATTTGGCTTTGGACGCACAACAGAGGTACTCGGTAAAACTGAAGTTGATTGCAATGGATATTTGTCCTTATAAGGTGCCCGCTGATACCTGGATCAATGACCCGAAACAATGGCCAGCTACTGAATACCACGATGTTTATAACTACCTGATTAAACATCCACGTATGTATTTATTTTATTTGACGGGTGAATTAAGGTATTTCTTTGAATGTAAATAATAATATTATTAAATGTTGCAAATAACGGTAAACTACAATAAATTGATGCTTGTAAATCCCATGTTGACAAAGCTGGTAGTGTAAGAATTTGTAGAATAGAAAGAAGGTATTGTCTATGTATCTTTTACATTTTCATCTAATAGATTCAACTAATTGTTTTTACATAATTATTCAAATTTAAAACAACTTATCATTTTCATTTACAGGTATTTATTCTGCTGAGGCAATGGAGAACTATAGGTCTCTAGAGGCACACATTTTTTTGTGTCAGGGTGGGTTCAGACTGTTTTCCACACGAAGACTGACAGTGGACATTATGTTTTGAAAGCTGATGTGAAGCCTTCTTGGAGAGTGACTGAAGAACCCCACCACCCATGGGTTGCATTAAAAAAATCAGGACCTGTTATTGCAGCACATTGTAACTGTATGGCTGGGTAAGTACATGTAACTTAGTTACTATGACATAAATTTAGACAATAAGGACACTGTCACCTACTCAAACAATTTCTTTTCATTGTATACTGGAAAATCTGGGATAAATGCTGAACTCTGTAAACAGCCCAATAAATTTAAAGAAAGAATCTAAATCTGTAACCTATACATATGCATATTTTAAGACTATAGTTGCACCAGATTAAGTATATTATATCATAATGTTAACAAAACACTTTATTGCTTTATTATAGGTTAGGAGAGACTTGTTCCCACATTGGTGTATTACTGTTTAAAATAGAAACTGCGGTGCGACTGGGATATACATCGAGCACTTGCACAGACCGCCCATGTGAATGGAATGCATGTTTTGTGAAGAAAGTAGAACCCAAAAAACATAGCTGAGATACAATTTTATAAGACTGCTGCCAAAGAGGCCCTAAAAAGATCTAAGAAAAAGATGAGAAAGATGCCAGAACCAGCAACCGCTGAAGAGCAGAATCGATTTCTGAAAGCACTGGCTAGTTTGGATGAACCTTGTGTTGGTCTGAGTGCCTTTAAAGAGTACAGTGGTCGGTTTGTTTCTCTTGGACCTGAGCCAACATCTAGTAAGTTGTCACCATCCTTCCGAAGCTTTTATTTGACAAAAAATGAGAAAATTGAAGGTGTCGATTTAAACAAGATGTGTGATTCAATTTATGGAAATTGGCAAAAAAATGAAACAGACAACAATTTACTATGAAGTTTGTTTAATAACAATGAACAAAACAATGATGCATGTAAATACGGTCAGCTGTGTACAAAAATAACAACTCATGAGGCATTTCTTTTCATTTTGTCAATGAATTTCAATGTATTCAATGTGATTAATGTATTGACATAATAAAACAGCTTAATGTAGTAATTTACATATATGAGTGTGTTTAATGATAAAAATAAAGACTTTAAAAAATGGCATCGCTTGTCGCTCAGCATTATGATGTTAGTGTTTGGACTGGTTGGCCTGGTTTCAGGATCATGTGACTTAGTGGGACATGATGTTACATGGCTTCGGTATGATGCGCCAGTGCTATACATCACTATAAACTGCCACATTGCAAGCATTGTAGCGATATGACTGGAAATATTTAAAGCTACCTTTGAAAGTGAATCACATAGACATACACACACACGTGGCAAGGCGTACATCGCTGTTTTATATTTCTTTATTAAACTTGTGTGTTGCATGCTCATTCAAGCTTGTACAAAAATACCGATGAGTCAAGAGAGATACAACCGCTTTGATCGAAATCATACAAATTCATTATCATAGAAACAACTCATCATAAATGTGCGTGTAGTCTCGAAATGTAACGTAACAAGTGCCTGAAGTGTGATGATGTGCCAAGTCTTTCGATGAATCACAGAAATATAACCCGATATATCCTTGTTTGAATTAACTAATTCCCAAGATAATATCACTGACCAAGAATATTATTCAGCACTTTGTAATACCAGAGATCAAATACTGAACACGGTAAAGAAGACTGATTCTTTATTTAAGATATTGCAGCATGTGTGTGTGTGTGTGTGTGTGTGTGTGTGTGTGTGTGTGTGTAAAAGGCGCGAAACGGGGTCATAATCGTGAATACACACCAATAGACCGGGGACACACCTCGAAACAGGGACGTCCCCGTTTTGTAATTTCGGCTTCAATTGAATGCCAAGGCCTTATATAATGATACAAACCTTAAAATAAGCGTATCTGAGCATGTCTTCATTTTATGGGTGTTTTTTCACATCATCCTATGCACAATAATACACACGTCCCATTCGATTCAAAGCCTAGTGTGTATCAGTCGGAAAACTGCGTCCCCGTTTACACGGTAAAAATTCACACTGTTGTGCTGGCGGCTTGCACATATCACTTCCGAATTACTGACCGAAGATAGCATGAAGAAGAGCTAACAGGATCTAAATCATTTATATAAACATAGACAAATATATATGATATATTTTCTATTTTAACACAGAGGGTAATATTGATAAACGTTCATAACACATTTCGCCAAAGTAGATCGGGAACCAAGAAAACTGAATAAAAGGTTTCATGCAGATATTATGCACGGTTTTTACGATGGACAAGAGATTCTAGCAATTCATCTGAGCTTGTATATTTTATCTCCTATTTAACTCTGAGCCATGCACATTTGGATAAGAAATATGTTGGAAAATATCATCATTGATTTGAGTTTTTTCAAATAGAGTTAGAAGCATAATAACGAACAGTCTACATGGTAACCAAAACATAATACCATTTTATTTCATACAATTAATTGCATTAGAGTTAAATCCAACAAGTTAAGATTGAGCCAATAGGAAATAAAAATAATTTTGTAAGTTCCTGTTCATGGCAGCAGTCACGACGCTGAAAATACAAGCTTCTATACTCAAATTTAGTGTTTCTCCTCGATGTGTAATAAATGTGCATGCTGGCTGAAGTATACATAATGTGAAAGAAAACAATCAGATACATTTTGTTTGACTCAGAGGTAAATTATCAAATATGTCGTTTAGTCAGCACCTTTTTATATTCTCTCTCTCTCTCTCTCTCTCTCTCTCTCTCTCTCTCTCTCTGCACATGGCGTCACACAATCGATCCACACAATTAGAGTTTAATAGGGACTATTTGACTCCAGAGACACTGACCTGAGCTCACTAAAACTAAACCACGCCATCATACAAAATAAACTTTTGGTGTGTTTCATATTGAAGAGGTCTTATCATGCATTGGCTATTTAATGAAAGGGATTGCACTAATATTTAGCCGACACTAGCATGTAATAATATGTTAGCTATGTATTATTTGCCTTCAAAATAAACATTATTGGTCAGGTACTGTATGAACTTGATCTTGGACAGGGTCAAGTATAAAATACAATTAAAACTTACAATCATGGTTTAAAAACTAACAATTACAAATTAAATAGATCGCATTAGTCGCAAATATGGCTAGAAATAAAGTGCAAATATATTACCTACGTCTGAATTTTACCTACGATAAGCATCCAGCTAATGTATTCCTCATAGATTCCAAGAAAATTAAATAAACTTAAACAAACAAAAGAAAAAAAAGTAGTTAAAAATATGCTCTCATCACCCGCCACCCGCCACCCCCACCCACACCCCCGCGATAAAAGAAGAAGAAAATCAAAATAGGTGCGAAGCTAATATTTGAAGGTATGCTGGAGCTGTTGAGAAGCTCTTTAAGCAAGTTACCGCGTGGCTTAAAAATGTGTGTGCTGTGAGACAAAGTTATAGGAAATGTGCGGGGAAGATGTGGGTATGTCTATGCTTATGGAAAACTGCAAAAAGCAATGAAAATGCAGTTTGCAAATTATAGTCTTAGATAATGCTTTCATTGGACTCAAAAAGAGAAATAAAAATGAACAGTTAATATTTAATTAGCTTTCTGTTCTTCGTTCAAGCTACCAATTATAATCAAAATCATCATCAGCGAGAGGCCTGCGTCGAAACGTTTAACTGAGAATGACGAAAAACTTCGTCACTCATTAGTGACGTAATCTATGACGCAGCGTTTCCAAGAGGACGTTTCTTACCCTTACGTTGTGCACAAAGCTTGCTGTACGTATTCACGTTGACAGAAAGAAATCTTTGATTTTCCAAGTCTATTCTTTTCAAATTTGATGAAATGGTGGATTTTCAAGTACTGAGCGATCTCCCGGAGTCATATTCAGCATTAACGTGAGTAATTTATAAATAATACTATATAATTTTGAAAGCAAATGAATGGTTGGATGACTCTTTCTTCACAAAATGACCCCTACCCCCGCCATTTACATGGTATTTGAGCTAACCAAACGCTACTATCAATAGTTAACCTTTGTTTATGGTAAGTAGGTCGGAAAAGAGATTCGGCATGTGCATTTGCATTATCATTATTTAAATTGATTATGAATCGCAAGATCAAAGAAACTGTTGCCATTCTTCCCATTACATGGTCATCAAAATACAGCTATGTAAAAGAACGCATTGGTTTCATTATATTACACGAATGGTGTTTGATTATTTCATCATGACCCGACAACCATAAGTAGCTTCAAATGAAATCAGAGAAATACTGGCAAAATAAGTGCTCTTTTCCTTTTCCTACTGTAGGACCATATTTCTTTTTCCATCGCTCAAGTTTAAAGGTTCCGTTTAATTCCTTATTTATCTAGATCTAAATAAATATATATAATGACAGATTAATGTGAAAGTTTAGATAATGGAAACCGGAAAACTAACACCATTAAAAAGCACACGACGGCTTTCAATCGGTAGACAAACATCATTGTACTCGGTCAATCAAACTAACCGGGAACTGTAGAGTCGAAGCACAGCTCTTTTCGTTTTGAAGGCCCCATCAGCAAATTAAAAAACACACCACTCACTTGACTGAAAGAAAATGTTCCGATAGTTTTTACGTGAAGATAATGTAATTAAGCAGACTCATTAATAATTTTGATCCGAATGATTATAGTTATATGTAACTCATTATACATCCTATTTCTGTTTAAGTGACTTTGATTTCTGGGTGGATGTTCTGGAGGAGAGAGCTCTTAGCCAAGATTGGTGTGAGACGAAGGATCTGGCCTGGAACGAGAAACTTCAAGCACGTCTGGACATGGCCAGAGGTACCCATCTCCCCGCATCTCTCTCTCTCACTCTCTCTCTCTCTCTCTCTCTCTCTCTCTCTCACACACACACACACACACACAATAGTAACATATTACAAGTAATTGACATATATCTGACATCTCCTCCTTCATCACCTTTGGTGATTGACAGTTAAATTGTACTTATTTAATTTATTATTTTCAATCTTCAAAGGTTACAATTTGTAACGCTTGCTTTTCGTTACTTCAGACTATCCTGTCATCTCGAGAGCTTTCTCTTCCTTCTTTTATGGTGTTGCTATGCAACATTTGGATGTCGAAAAGGACGTCTCTATATGCCTGGACGCATCCAGAGTTTTAAGGAAGTTAGTATAGGCAGTATAATTTGTTCTAGTGCACCATACGTCTTGAAATCTACTCTTTTTAACTTTATTTTCAAAGTCAAGGGTTTCGTCTTCCGTTTCATGCACATATTGATCGATATTCTGTTTGATTAATAGAAGACTAGATATTTGATGACTGGTGTTTAAAATGGGATGGAATTCGTGTGTCAAATTATGTTAAAGCTTATCTGCTGCTTAGATAAATTCGTTTCCATTTTAACAGAATTTAAATTTACAACGTTTCTCTTTTACTGTAAAGATTCAAGCCGAGTTTCTTTATCAATTAAACTTGGAAATTAATTGATAATAAAAGCGATGTAATCATAAGTGATCTACACGAGACCGTAAATTTATTCCTCTGTAAGCAAAACCTAAAATATTTCCCAAAGTTTAGTGACATTTGGAATTTCCTTTTAGTTTCTTTTCATACAGCTTAGATATATATTTGTCTAGTGGCTTACAAGTTATTTAAATGTTCTCAAAACATCCTTAATTTGGTAAATACTTTACAAATGTTCCATTTCATATTCTCTTTATGTTCCGAGGAGAAGATGATTTTGAACATTCTGAGAAAAGCCCTTAAGAAGACCAGAAAAACATACATACAGGCATACGGACAGACCGAGGACAGGCGGCGGGTGAGAATACGAGAATATTATGTATCTATATTCATCTGGATAAACAGACAGCGCCATTTCTTAGAGCATTGAACAGACGTCTTTAACAATATTGTTTCTTTGTTCATTCCAACAAAAACGTTTTTACTGCACAGGAATTCTTCAGGCGGCCAAGGCGAAATTTTGTAATTTTAGTATCATGTAACCATGTACATTGCATGCAATGCAATATTTCTTTTGTAGAAGTATTTTTCAGCACGTATATTCATTAGTACCTAATTTGAATGATCGTGACTTTCTTTTATGACAAACACAATCACTAATGTCGAGAATAATAATGATAATAATAATAATAATAATAATGACAATGAATACAACGACGATGATGAGATGTAATCTCATAATTCTACAAGTCGGCATAAAAATGTTTTCTTATATTTGTAATCTATTGGTCATCAGTTGCATTAACTGATTAAATTAACGGACATTATGGAGATTCGTTATGCTTTTAAAACAATTTAATTTCTTTCTTTATTTATTTTCTACAGATGTATAAGAACGCGTTAACCCGCCTAGAGTCCCAAACGGTATCCAAGGAGGTCTTAAAACAGGCCCTTACGGTCAAGGCCAAGGAAGCCGCCAACCGTTTTGTGAAAGCCCTAGAATTAGATCAGACTGCGAAGGTGAAGATGATCACGGTAATGCTGTTTCTTTTTCAATTCACTTATTGTTTCATGCGTTGAAGAGTAACTTCAGATAACTCATATAGCACACTCTCAGTGGCCCAGATGTGGGCATGAAGTAACTTAACGTGGAGGAAACCTGAGAACCCAAGATAAGCCAGCAGTCTTGGAATGACCATCACTTACACTTGTACGTGTAAAAACTGGAGATTTTTCACAAGAGATACAAAGTCATCACGGCTTTTGCGGCTTTCCTCAGTTACAATGCATGAAAAATGTATATTGTTCTTCAGCTTACTTGTATACGTGTTCATTTGTTACACTGAAACCTCCAAGTTATTATAATCATGTTTCCCCACTATAATTCTTATAATCCTGTCTTCTATATACAATCCTTATCCTGTTTCTTCTGCAAGCCATGTAAACAATGCACAGTATAGAACTTGAAGGTACTGCTGATATGCCTATGTATTTATTGTTTATTCTTTCAATAACATTCTATTGTAAACAAAGAAGGAAAATCGATCAGTGGAGGTATTCTCCAGTCCCCTATTCTTAATCTATCTCCCTATCCACCTTTCTGTTAGGTTATGGAGAAATACGAATATGTGTCCAAGCGAGTAGCCGTGAGAAAAATACAGTATTTTCTCGACACGTGGAGAACACAGCTCTCTCGGTACATCGAACCTTCCTTCACTTCCACCGAAAAAAGTGTTGGGTATGAATGCATTCTGTATGCAATTGCAATAACCTATAGTTTTTTTTTTAAAGATATTTAGTTAGAATCTTTATCATGAATCATGCTATACTATATAGCTTTTCTACATTTACTAAACTGTGAATGGAGTAAGACAGTTGTGATTTATGTAATGATTTTTTTTTATCTGCTTAATTTCTTTCTTTTGAAATTTCTCTGTAATTTACATGATGTCTAATTGGAGAGTGACATTCCTCTATCTGCAATTAGCCGAGGAGCCTTATCTTATCATAATAGAGATAATTTCGCTCATCTTTATCTTCTTCCATTTTGAAAGTACTGACACTTTGTTTACATATATTCGTTATTAACTGTGAAATTTGTCTTCGTCCTTCACGGCCACATGGCCAGTCTATATCCTCTTTAGCACTATACCCACTGAGAGAAAAGAAAATGCATTGTAACTGTATATATGGATTAAGCTGTATCACATCCATGAAACCTTGGTCACTGTAATTGACCTTCTAAAGTCAATTGAACAACATTAATTTTTAACGAATCACTGAAGCGAGAATCTTTTCTTAACCATATTTTTGCTTTCTTTCCTAAAAGACTTGATAAAGTATAATCAGTGTCATCGTTATTATTATTGTTATTATTATTACAGAAATCGATATCGAGGTACCTTAAAGCGAGTCCTTGGTGTCAATGCACATGATGCAGTTGAAACACTTTTTGAGTGCAACAGACGAATATTCACAACAATACAAATAAATGTAAGCAATAAATGACGATATTTTATCAAAGATGATTCAATTTATACTGCACAGTGTTTAATCATACTTGTTTTCGTCATTCTTTCAAGGAAATTTACATAATTTAATTTCTTCAACGCTTTTAAAGAGTTTAGATGAAGATTTCGTAAAAATCTCGTCTCTTGTATAGACTTTTTAATGATTGACCCTAAAACGAATAGACTATAATGAAATGTTCTTTGTGATTCTTACTCATGATGGGGCATTATAATGTATAATCTTTTCCCAACTTTTATTTCCCTCTTCATCCTAGTTCGCTTTGATAGAGAAACTAAATTTTAATATGGCAGCATTCGTATCTTTATATTCAACTCCTTTATATGTAAAACCAGTTTCGCAACTTGAAGCTAACCTTTAAATTCTAAGTAGTTTAATGAGAACCATTCATTTGCTGCGGATACAGTCCCATAGGTTACAAACTAATTCGGTAAATAGGTGTCAAACGGTTATGTATTTATTTCTTTTTCAAAATAGAGGAACACTGACATTGGTGTAGACGTAAAACAAGTTCTTGGATTTGAACCGAAAGTAAGATCCATGACAGAGAAGGCGAATGACATTGAGTCATATATGGGTAAGTAGATATTTCAGCATGTACACTGTAATATGAAGTTCCCAATAATACGTTCATAATGCAACAAATATTTGACAAGAAATGTCCACAACGAAAAATGTTAATAATTATGACATGTAGTATTACGAGCGTGTACTTCTACAGGTGCAGAACTCAACCAATGTCAACGCGCAACGTAAACTTCTACGAACATAACATGCATCAACAGTTAATGCATATTGGTTTTTCGTCGCTTTCGTCTATTTTGAAGGACACCATTATCGCTATCAATAATTG
>JAPYKE020000037.1:6532500-6627500 GCA_028554795.2 Sinohyriopsis cumingii | reverse complement strand
TCAATAGGTCACTTCAATAACCCACTTGATATTTCCTGTAGATGATTTTAACAAGAGCTCACGCAGCTAAGCTTACTGTATAATGCTTAAAATATACTTGGCAAATAACTATAAATGTAGTACAACCTGTCTGTTGGTATCATATGACCGTCGTGAAGAAAGAATCTTCCTTTAGTTTGAACCCTTATGATTCTCCAACCAGGGGAAAGTATTATATTTCTTAACATGGGATTATTGAGGCAAAAATTACTCTGTGCGCATCATTTAATAGTATGTACTCGAAAATCAACCTGCCATTTGGACGTGTATGATATCGACAGCCCCTAATATTACAAAGTGTTAGCTGTCAGTATAAATCAGTAAAAGTATGCAGGTGAGCGTGAATGGTATCAGCTGATTTCCGTGTGCACCCGAATATAACACAATTCAATTAGATATATATGTTTTCCAACTGTTCTGAAGGTCAGCATCGTTTGATGTGGGTGGCCCTCGTTCAGGAAAGCTGTTTTCCAGACGTCCCCAATGTGATCGTCTGTCGAACGCATCTTATCATGAAACTGCAGCTAAAAACAGTATTATATTTTGCAAGAGTTCTTAGCATGCGTCGTCCTTTACGCGAGTAATTAGCTTGTTTTATGCATTTTCTTCCAAGGCTCCTTGTATTTGGAAGACAGCTACATATGTGTCATTCTGGTCGAGGATGAGATAAAATCATTCATTGAATATAGTGTTGTTGTATAGTGCCTTTGACAAGTAGTCGAGCATCATATTGAACTTGGCTTTGGACTACAAGCAAATCTCGTGGGGCGGTTGGGGGGCGCCTTTATGGCCTTCGTATTCGGACCCTGGCTGACGAGCATACAGCTATTAACAGCCAACACCAAAACAGGAACGTGATTTCGGGGCCGGTTGTGATGGAAAGGCGATGATTGTTGGCAACAGGTCGATTCCGTCACACTTTCCGCCAAAACCACAACATAATGTCGTCGACCGCATTTGCGGCGCGATTGTACCTTTTGTAGATACCAAGCCATTCCTCAGTCTCAGCACGTACGGAATTCTCAACCATCGAAATTTCTTTTCAGGCTAAACTGATGGGATTCATCGTTCTTTGGGTATAGCGGAACATTGAAATTCCTCAATGAGCATCGTAATGCAAACGTTTAATTGTTGGGGTTGTGGGTCTGAGAACTCCTCTGAAAACAGCGGAAGGTATATTCTAATATGGGTACCAGTAATCTGTCGAAAGAGTGTACTAACAAAATGGAGCTGATTTCCAAGCAATTCTCATTTACCATAACTATACATGTAGATCCAGAAAAGGCACGGCCTTTAATGGGAACGCAAACAAGCTAAACAAGACTCACAACTAGAGTGCCATCTGTTCATAAGCTTAGTGATTGTTTCTTTATCTGG
Source organism: Sinohyriopsis cumingii (assembly GCA_028554795.2). Classification (NCBI taxonomy): domain Eukaryota; kingdom Metazoa; phylum Mollusca; class Bivalvia; order Unionida; family Unionidae; genus Sinohyriopsis; species Sinohyriopsis cumingii. Next base: position 6,626,084 of record JAPYKE020000037.1, on the reverse strand, counting down.
CTGATCACTGTAAAATCAAGAACATAACTTTTTGGGAAAGAACTCTGTTGTTCCTGCCGGTGAGGCGAGTGATAGATGGTGTTACATACCCCAAAGGATATGTTATTGTTAAGTACACTTCGCTGAATATCAGAATGCATTTGTAGTAGCAATCGAACCAGCAAAGTTGTTGAGGGAAGTACTTTTATACGTTGTGCCAAACCCAGTTACCCCTAGTTAACATCAATTAGGCTAAGCGTGCTATGGATACAACCAAATGTTCGATGTCTTTATGATTTGCATTCTTATTCTATTACAATCTAAAGTGATGATTTTCACTCCCAGTTGGTGCAGATTCTCTTCTATAAAATCATTTATATTCCTTGTTGATGTCAAATTGTTTTGCAAGTTGCGCCAGTACTCCGTTGCTAGGATTGTCGGGCGGCATCAATGATTCATGTCCCATTCTAAGTGCACGCCCCTAGCATTGTTTAAAGCTTTGTGGATGACACGCGTATGGGGTTCTTTACATGGTGTCCCAAACAATGTCTGCAGCGCCAAACCCAAAGAAGACAGGACTACAGCAACTCATAGTTTGCCATCACCTGTGCTTATTTTTAAATTCAATGGTTTCAGGGTACGCCAGTAAATGAAGTGTATTCAACTAAAATACCTATCGAGAGCTCATAGATACTGGTTTTACATTATGTGGTCTTGTGGTCTCCTAAATAATAAATTTAGCTTATCTCAGTAAAACTAACCACCGCATTAAAAATCTTGAAGCAGGGCATTTATTTGAGCACTAGGATATGGTATTTCAGCAGTAATCGATTTAATACCGACGCAAAATATGGCGTCCGCGGCGTCTTTAACAATAGCGATGCACAGCTATCCAATAACGATGCAGACGGACCGCATATCTATCAACTCTTGCTCAACAACTACGTTTAGGTTGTCTCATCCAGAGACAACGAATTCCTAGACATATTATGTCAGTACCTGCTGTCCCATATCGAGACCGAAGAGGTTTATACCCTCTGAAGCTCACGAAATGCAGATTCTGAAATGAATTTCTGGAAAATCAAGAAGGCCTTGCCGTAGCGAGCGCTATCATCGGAAGCGGCGTTTTCATTAGTTAGTGCAAGTTACAGGCATTTCGACTGTAACATAAAGACTAATAACATTGCCACGAAGTTTCTACTGCTTTTCTATCAGGTGAGAAGCAATCAACATAAGACGAAATGCCCTTGGCCGGACTTCAATAAAGACTTTAGCGACTCATGTGTGCTCTTTGCAGATCTTGAATATTATCTCGTGATTCGACTGGGTTCCTAATCACCAGTCATCTGTCATAACAAACTGTTATAGCTATTTTACCTTCTCCAATTCCGGTAACACGTCTTTCGTTGTTCTCTGGATGGCATTCCGATCTTATGCAACCACGCAAAAATGAGGGTGGCCGGTTGTGCGTGCTCGTTATGAACAGTGAGCTCCATGTCACGCCTGTCTCACGCATGGTAGAACCGCAATCGAAAACGTCTCTGCCAACGATATCCCTCAGGATAATCGCACGTATAAGACTTTTTTTAATGACGTCGTTGACGTTTGCTCCTGTTTCATGGATTCGCATTTCGCACTGCTGCAGCTTTCTGCGACGGACCTCAGTCAAGCTCTGTCGTCTTCCTCCGTTTTGAAGAATTTCGCCACCCGCCGCGCGACTATGTTTAGATTTCCATCCCTAAGATGGAACAGGTTGTTTCGGTCGGGCTCACGCAATTCATAGAGGTTGTATACCAATGCTGCCAGTGGACAAGTTACTTTAAGAGGCTTGTCAATGCCAGTCAGAAGCGTATATGTGTTTCCATCAAATTCTGTGTGAGCTGCTCGCAGGTGACCAATCCCTCCCAAAATAAACGTTTATAACGCCTCATCTGCTCTTGGCAAGGGCTCTTTATCCACGCCAACCTTGTACTCCTCGCGATCGTGTTCCCGATGGCTTGAGCAATCACGATGACACGGTATACATTTCATGTAGTTTGTACTCCACAATCAGATGACAATATTTTTCTCTAAAACAGCAATTATTATTCACGCACTAGCGTACGCGTACTTGCCAAAACAATTCAGCTAACACCTACGTACTGCGCTTTAAAATGTTTTTCCTCGCTCTGTAATTTGGCCCTCGCATTATCACTGCTCTCTGTGTGTGCTTTTCCTAAGAACATGCACGGCAATTTGACTCGTTTCTTTTCAGCAGTATCTGTCAGTTTGGTTTCCAGTAGTCAGGCAGGCACTAGACCCTACAAAACGTTTCCCAGCATAAGCCACACACACGCGAATTAGTGTCCTAGTGGGCACATACAGGAAAAATATTTTTCTAAAACAAAAATCATTCCGCTGTGCCTCAGCGGGAGTAGGACGTCCCAGTCATGATGGTCACCCACCGCCTCCCGGATTCTCATTTGGTTGGCCTCACCGGTTGTTTCAGATTCTCTCATTGTTGAGGTTACTGAAACCATTCGTCCTCATAACTCTTCCACCATGTCTATTGTTTTATATCGTTTTTGGGGGTGGGTAACACCGGGGAACTCTGGTTAAAGTGTTATAGTTTTGTTTGAGCTGATATAATCGCAATCCCTGTTGCTCCATGTGATACCTTCCATGTTTGGTCAACTGAAGGTGTAGTAGTCCTAAAATGATCAGGGTAGTAACAATGTGTGCTAAATTGTCGTTAGGCGTCTTGCATCTCCACAATGTTATCACATGGCTAGAATTTTGCTTCAGAAAATTAAGAAAACACAATACATTTGGTACATTTTCCTTGCTATCATAGTGGCCACCGATGATAAAGGTATCTTTATAGCTTTATTGACCCCCAGTATTAACTTTCCCTTGCAGCCAAGAACGCGGGGTTATACAAATCCCCTTGACTATTGACATAATAGCTTGGCGGGAATTGCCACATGAACAATATTTCAGGCATATAACTACGTAAATTGAACACATATACGACAGGAAATTAGAAACACTTGGTCATATATACAACGCCTGTGTCATTATGATAGATCCTGGTTCAGTAATTGAAAGAGAGTCGCTTAAGTTGGAAAATTATTTCAAAAAAGTCACATCATTTTGCGACGTGGAAACCTTCTAAGCGGGGTAACGTATAAAATGCTTTCATAATACATGTGTTAGAATTATGTTACTGTTAGTGTGCTCTTTAGTAATTGGAGGACATATACGTGGTTTTTGAGGTATAATAAAATAAATAAGTCGAAATATTATATTATCACGAGTCGCGCAGTCTTTCTTAACAATTTCTAGAAACTAGATACGATGCTAAATTAAGGTAGATTTTCTCATGAACATTTATATTTTAGGTCATCGATTCTATTGTTTCAATGCTTTGTAGAAAGGTAAATCGTATTGCTACTCCAATTATTACATAATAATGTAGGACAGTACCGCGAACCAAAAGGTATCATCCATATAAATAGCTGTATCATGTATTTTGTTCAACAGAATTACTATTGAACACCAGAAATGTTTTCCTTAATACATAGTCCATGCTTTCTAGCTCGGATGCTTTCAGAGCATAACACCATTTAGTTAATTAGTTAAATATTTTAAAGATTTTGAGTTTGCATGCTATGATCTGCCGCCAGCTTTTGGTATTTCTGCATACAAAACTTGAATAATGTGGCCTTAATAATCTAGCAGTCTAGTTCAGTAACAGGCACTTTGTCCTAATTTTGGTTTATTTTTCAATCAACAATCATCCACGATAGTACTTCTTGACTTTTGACAAACATGTGCATGCATCTCATGAAAGCTGACCTCGATTGTTTGCAGGGATTTCTTATTTAATTCAATAAAGAGTTTTTCCATGCATTTTGTATTGATGACGAAGGTTTTATGCCGAATTTTGCTTATAATCGTATATGTGACACTGTAATTGAAATAGAACCAGACCATGGTAAGTATAGACAATGATAGTCTTTATGGAATAAAATAAGGCCATGGCAGATATAGATAATGACAATGTGTATGGAATAAAACAAGGCCATGGTAGGTATCAGTAATGACACTGTATATGGAATAAATCAAGGCCATGGTAGGTATAGGTAAGGACACAGTATGTGGAATAGAGCAAGACCATAGTAAGTAATGGTAATAACACTGTATATGGAAACAATCAAGGCCATGATAAGTATTGATAATAAAAGTGTATATGAAATAGAGCAAGGCCATGGGAAGTAATGATAATGACACTGTGTATGGAATAGTGTATGGAATAGAGCAAGACCATGATAGGTATAGGTAATGATACTGTATATGGAATAAATCAAGATCATGGTAGGTATGGATAATGAAACTGTAAATGGAATAGAACAAGGCCATGGTAAGTATTGATAATGACACTGTATATGAAATAGAATAAGGCAACGATAGGTATAGGTAATGACAAAGTATATGGAATAAATCAAGGCCATGGTAAGTACTGATAATGGCACTGTTTATGGAAGAGAACAAGGCTATGGCAAGTATTGATAATGACAGTGCATATGAAATAGAGGAAAGCCATGGTAGGTATTGGTAATGACACTGTATCTGGAATAAATCAAGGCCATGGTAGGTATCAGTAATGACACTGTATATGGAATAGAGCAAGGCCATGGTATCTATAATTAATGGCACTGTGTATGAAATATGGCAAGGTCATGGTAGGTATAGGTAATGACACTGTATGTGGAATAGAACAAATGCATAGTAAGTATTGATAATAGCACTGTATATGGAAACAATCAAGGCCATGATAAGTGCTAATAATGACAGTGTATATGAAATAGAGCAAAGCCATGGTAAGTATTGATAATGACACTGTATATTGAATAGAGCAAAGCCATGGTAGCTATAGGTAATAACACTGCATATGGAATAAATCAAGGCCATGGTCGGTATCAGTAATGACATTGTATCGGAATAGAGCAAGCCCATAGTAAGTATAGGTAATGAAACTGTATTTGGAATAGAGCAAGGCCATGGTAGGTATAGGTAATGACACTGTATATGGAACAGAGCAAGGCCATGGTAGGTATTGATAATAACACCGTATATGAAATAGAGCTAGGCCATGATAGGTAACACCATATATGAAATAGAGCAAGGCCATAGTAGGTATCTAATATAACAAGGCCATGATAAGTATTGATAATGACAGTGTATATGAAATAGACCAAAGCCATGATAGGTATAGGTAATGACACTGTATATGTAATAGAGCTAAGCCATGGAACGTATAGGTAATGACACTGTATGTGGAATAGATCAAGGCCATAGTAAGTACTGATAATAACACTGTATATGGAAACAATCAAGGCCATGGTAAGTATTGATAATGACACTGTGTATTGAATAGAGAAAGGCCACGGTAAGTATAGATAATGACATTGTGTATTGAATAGAACAATACCATGGTAAGTATTGATGATGACAGTGTATATGAAATAGAGCAAGGCCATGGTAAATCTTGATAACGACAGAGTGTATGAAATAGAGCACTGCCATAGTAGGTATTGAAAATGATACCGTGTATGGAAAAGAACAAGGCCACGGTAAATATTGATAATGACACTGTATATGAAACAGAGCAAGGTAATGGTAAGTATTGATAATGACAGTGAATATGGACTAGAGCAAGGCCTTGGTAAGTTTTGATAACGACAGTGTATATGAAGTACAGCAAGGCCATGATAGTTCTTGATAATGACACTGTATATGATATATAACAAGGCCATGGTAGATATCAGTAATGACAATGTATATGGAATAAATGAAGGCCATGGTAAGTATTTATGATGACAGTGTATATGAAATAGAACAAGGCCATGGTTAGTATTTATGATGACAGTGTATATGAAATATAGCAAGGCCATGGTAGGAAAGGTAATGACACTGTATATGGAATACAGCAAGGCCTTGGTAAGTATTGATAATGACACTGCGTATGAAATAGAGCAAGGCCATGGTAGGCATAGGTAATGACACCGTATATGGACTAGAGCAAGGCCATGGTAGATATAGGTAATGATACTGTATATGGAATATCGCAAAGGCATGGTAGGTAAAGGTAATGTTACTGTATAGTATGTGGAATAGATCAAGGCCATAGTAAGTATTGATAATAATGAAATAAAGCAAGGCCATGGTAAGTATTGATAATAGCACTGTATATGGAATAGAGCAAGGCCATAGTATGTATTGGCAATGACAGTCTGCGTTATTCATGATGACAATTATTTTAAACTAAAATCAGCCTGATATGCATTTAATATTTATATTTTTAGTTTTCGTATTTGTTCTGTTGTTCACTGGCACTTATTCATTACTTCACAGTACGTTTAGAAGATGACTGCATGCTGCATGAAGATTTGACCCTGTAGTCTAAATGTGAAATGGAGAAAGAAAATCAGAAGAATAATGAATAAAATATCGATGACACATATAACCTAGGGGCAGCTGTATCTCCTAAATGGGACCAGAACGTAGTCAAAGCGTCGTTAATTGGTAATGGAGATATCACTTTTATTACGACTGACGCAGCATCAATATTTCTGACAATAATGCATTTCATTATTTCATTTTGAAATACATAATACATTCATTTACATACAAAATTTAATTGCATATTAATTTTCCATTAACGTCATCCTGCACATGGCAAATTATGTTCCGTTACTTTGTCCGTAGTCTATTGCTTTGGTTTCCTTATTTCGTTCTTGTTCTGTTGTGTTAATTGTATTTTTCTTTCTGTTTTACTTTTATAGTTAACCCCGTAAATTGATTTATTTATTTGCATATGTTGGTGTTTTCAACATAAATCTGATAGCAGTTTCACATTCAGTTGTTGGTTGATTTCAAATAAAAGGAACCACTGGAAATTTAGATAAAGGACGGGGTGAATACTTTAATCGATAATCTTAAATGGTACGACCAGTCCGGAATTGACGTGAGGCTAATTGTGGTATCAGCCGTGTTCAAACGTTAGGATACAAGCTGTCACGTGTGTAATAACATATTTTGCATACAACATTTAATGTTCGGACATTTTTTGTTTTATCATATCAGTATCACATTCATAAACGGTCTAGAGTATGTTAACATTTGCCTGGAACGCTAGGGAAAGACTTTGAACCCTTGTGCTTCCACCCCAGGCCCACTCATGACGCACGCCGCCCACATTCAGTGACAACACTCCTCGTGACTCGGCAAACAAAAATCGATATATTAAGTTAAGTAAGCAATTTGAGAAAAAAAAAACAATTAAGGTTAGAATATTATAATCATATTTTTGTCACTAGAAAAGTGTCAGTTATCAAGAACATAACAGTTATCAAGTACATACCTGAGAGTTATCAACGTATGTACGTGTTAACAAAGCAATAGCTATGATGTCGGTACCAGTCATCACGTATATGCCTGTTAATTATCACAATCGAATATAGTTGTTATTAAATACATACGTATCCGTTATTTGTGTGTGTATATATATATATATATATATATATATATATATATATATATATATATATATATATATATATATAATGTAAACAATTCACAGGGGGACGGAATTTTAGAGTGTTTGAACGATAAACGTTGTATCCTTCTTCATCTATTTTCAAAATGGTCATGTACTTGTTCATGTCGATGGCGTTGTATATATACTTGTACTAAACAATTTATATTAGAATGATTACTATATAGCTTATATATATCGATGATACAATATTCTAAAAAGCAGCAATACACATCGGTATAAATGCACCTCAGCTAGAGGCTCATCAGTACCGTTATCACTGGTAATGACACTTGTTTGCTCACTAACCATTACCTTAACAAAAGTTTGCAACACAATCTGTAGAAACATCACGCTATGCACAAAAAATCATACTGATTGCGGACAGTACATTTTATTTAAGCACCTTTGTTGCTGTTGTATTTCTTGTTGCCGTCATCGTCGTCAAGGTCGGTTAGGCATCTTTGAATTATAGCACGTTGGTACTTTGACTCCTATTCCTAATTCTTTTTATTCGTGATTTGTGTAAAAGGAAACGTTGTTTTGTTTCATTTTTATCACAGGGGAATTCTCAGTCATTTTCACAACATTCAGAATTGAAAATAATCCCGCGAAATAAAATTCATGCCTTACTTAATTTGTCAATATGCCTGTGCAGAACTATAGTGTTACGAATATATGGTCTTAAACTAATTAGCAGAAAGAAGTGAAACCAAAACATTAAGTAAAATGAATGAATCATTTATTTCTCGAAGATAGAAAGTGAACTTTTAAGAGGAACTAACAGCATTGCTAATTAAATCTCAAATAATTCTACATGTTCTATCACAAGTCTAATAGTAAAGAATGTTCCATATGAATTCTAATATTAAATGTGTTGATTTCCCAATGGTCTTGTATATGTTATTGTTCTAACAGTCTAACTGAATTATAATGATATAATCCAGAATGTCTTTGAATCACTTTACAATAATCTCAAAGCAGTCTTTTAGTCCAAAACGTCAATGAACACATTGTAATTCCAATGAATAATTTGAATAAATGATTCCTCTCAAATTGTGTCTAAACACAACAGTAAATAATTACACCGACTGAAATTCCAACAGGAATGAATAATTGTTTCTTTCATCCTATATGAGCAGACCTATATGACCTCAACTATGGCGCAATAGTATTGTCTGGAAATGTCACTAACTTGCAAACAATGTCATGTTTCCAGAACATTCTAAGTTGGTATAAAATGTTAAACATCTTTTAAAATAATAAACATCAGGTATTCACAAGATGTATTCTCAATATTGGACAACGGTCAATCACACAATATAAATTAAATATAAATAACAACAGCCAAAAGATATTCTTAAACTATTCGTTAGAAGAAAAAAATACAAAACAGAAAAAAATATTAATGATTACATTGAAGCAGCAACGCGTGATTTTAAAGTTCCAATTATGAATCAGGTGTGATTATCACACAATTGTTACATAGCGTCGTTGTTAAACCTGTGATATTTACTGGTTAGCAATGACGTGTATTTTATCATATTTTCGTTACTGGTGTGCTTGATGTTATCTTTTTGTTCTTTAAACGATCGTTTTTCAATTGGCATAGAATGATCAGGTGATAACAACGTTATAACTGAGCTAGTTTTGCAGGCGAAGAACACAAATCAAACTCTGTAACCAACTAAACTTGGCAAGAAATGATCATTATAGCAAAGCTTTTGAAATACATTGTAAATATAAATTTTGCAGGAGAAATTAAAGTCAGACGTTCTAACAGAGGAAACGTTATATTCAGTAACGTAATAAATTATTATTATCACGTAGATGCGTAAGAGTTACTTGAGATAATCTAAATTTGTTTTACAATCAAGTATATACGTAACTGAATTAAATAGTGCTTTAATAATATAGTAAATATACCCATTTAAAATACTTTCAGAGTTAGAAAAGATTCAATGAATGTAGCAAGATGACACATACAAATAACAGCTTTGAGAGCCATGAAGGGTCTGATAAGCTTCCAGACAAAGACACATCCTGGCCCAATTCTTCGGAACATTCTCCGCTAAATGTTAGCCAAGACGACGATCATCTGCATCCAGATCTTAGCTTAGATACTTTGTTCGAAGATTCAGATTCAACGTACGATTCGTCCTATTATAACGTGTTCTTCTACCAATTGAATGAGTATGAAGAGATTTACATTCACTTTTGGACTTTCCTGGTTATTCTAACGGCCATTGCGAATGGGCTGATAGTCGCCGTTTTCGTCCGAAAGAGCATGCGAACAACCACCAACTTAATTCTTCTTTTCATCGCAATATCGGATTCTCTAACTGGACTTGTCACCTTACCTACGTATATAAATGTCTTCACCAGAGGAAAGCATGGAGTTGTCAGTCTGAATGAAGGCTGGTGTGAAGCATTTATGATTTCTAAGTTTTACGTATCCAAGGTTTTCAACACGGTGTCCGTATGGCAGACGTTGTTACTTGGATTTCAAAGATTTTGCTGCGTCTGGTTTCCATTTAAAACAAACTCTTGGTTTACGAATCGCAGAACTGTCATCGCGGTAACCGTCATCACTATATGTGCGTTTGTCATTCATTCATACCATCTTAATAACAAGAAAGCAGACAAAATGAATGGTATGTGTCAGTGGAGAATTGAAGATCCATGTGTTGAATCTTGCACCTTTCTGTGGATAACTTTGTTTCTTGTCAATATACTGCCATGCGTGTTGTTACTTGTCCTCACAATCCTAATGATCCAAAAGTTGTTTCATCACAACATTCGAAAAGGGTCCTTCATTGCTGAACAAAGTCGAGACAGAGACCAACTAAATAAGAGAGCCTCCATTATTGTGGTTGTGGGGGTGTCCTGGTTGTCTAGGGGTGGGGTTCTTCTTATAGACTTTAACGAATTATGAGAAGTTCCCCTGGTCCTTATTCAGAAGGTTAATTCTGGACACTATATTATTTATTGACTAAATATATTTATGGCTACGAGCCCCCAGTCAGCAATGCCGACAGTTAAATTAAAAGAAATACAAAGATGAAATTTAAACAATAACAATTTAATAAATGAAATTTAAAAGAATTTAAAGTAATCAATGTCTCTCTTTCTCCCAATGATCCCTTTGATCATCATTTGAGTTCACAGTGTGAGGAGATTTTTCCCTTCTTGAGTGCTACTCATCTAAATCTCTTCGTTCCCTTGTCTTTCTCTCCTTTCGTGATCTCCACTTCCGCTTCCTCTTCTATAATCCTTGTTCCTTGCCGTTATCTTGACTTCCGGTTCCTCTTCTAGTATCCGGAACCCTTGACGGTATCCCTTGAGGTCACCCGAAATTCACTCGGTATCTCTCACCGTCACCCGAAATTCTCTGAACTTCTCTCGTCCCCCGAAATTCTCTGAAATTATTTCGTCCCCCGAAAGCTTCCTGTTGAAAGGTATAATGCATTAGCATAGGGTTATAAAAATCTTCCCTCACACTACGTCACTGAACTGAACCATCAGTTTAAGGCGGGACATTTGGGTCGCGCATGCGCACACATCGAAATTCCCATACACTTCCGCCGCTTACAAAAATGGCGCCATAACACAATCACACAAAGGATTCAAATATCTACATACTGAGCCCTATCAGTATATACATACAAAATATTTCAAATATGATTGTACTAAAATATTACTACGATTAGTAATATGACTATTTATATATTTATATATATTTATATATATTTCCTACACAAGCGTACCAAATCCACAATATTCACATTCAAATGGTGATAAACGGCAATCCGTTACTCAATGGCAAAATCTATCATTACGTAAACAAATTTCTTGTCTACCAAAATATAACTACGCAAAGAATTACAATATTAATTCTTATAGCGGCTAGCGAGCAATACAATTCTTCACAAATACAAATCGTCCTTTCAAAAGGGCGTAAACGTAATAATCCACGAAATAATATGCACACATATTACTAACGAAAGAATAGAACATTTTCGCCTCACAAATAAGGTGTACATAGTAACATTATGAATAATGATGCAACGAATCAACATCGTAATCAATCGTAAACAAAAGTACTAGCTAAAGTCATGAAAAAATGCAAAATATTAAGGTCATAATTAACTATTCATACTTCAATACAAGTAAAATGTATACATACGACAAATTCTCTTCAATTAACAGCAGTCGTATCAAGCAGAATCAACGTAACATCAAACTTACCTGATCGAAGCTATTTCATGAATTTCCTAAATAACGCCAATTTTTACGAATGGCTAACGGAGTGTGTGTCACTGCGACTCTTAAACACCAACTGACGAATTTCAGGCTTGTACAAGTCTTATGCCAGTTTCTCGAATCAAGTCCCACCTACAACGCATCCCGATTGGATGGCGACGGACTCTGGTCATTTGATCGAACTGTCAATCATAAAAATGTCAGTCTGTGTGTCCCCATGTACTGTCCAGCCTACCATTGTCGGCTTCCGGCTCTTTGAAGTTGTCTACGTCACGTGTTCCCATGTACAAAGATTCCCGCCAGATTTCCACTCAAGAGCTCAAACAAAGACTGGGTTACGTAAGAGGATTAGCCAACTTAGGTACTTGGAAAAACAAAGCTTACCTGGCTCCACTTACAGACTTATAAATGCATGTATAATACAAGGGGTTGGGGTAAAACATCACAGTGGTATGCATTGTGATCATCTTTCTGATTCCAGAAATCCCATACGGTGTTTTTCTACTGGTGACTGTAATCAAAAAGCATAGCGGTCACGATATCCTGGCACTAAGAGAAAATCGTCTTTTCCATGTTGTATACGAGATCGCCTTGTTGCTTGGTTTCCATGCAAACTTTTGGGTGTATATAATTATGAACAGACGTTTCAGGGACGAACTGAAATCCATGTTCCTAGATATTCTGAGAAAATCGCCGCCAAAGTGTACTACTGTCCCCCTTACTACTGTTTCCATGGAAATGAGCCAGAGTCAATCCCATAGCACAAAGCTAACGGATGTGAACGAGCAATCTACCTTTTTGTAAATCTGCATCTTTAATTAGTTACAAATATGCGGGCAAGTCATTTGGAGAAAACTACAGTATTACAAGCGTTCTTCTGAAAAAATTCAGATTAAATGCCATATCTTTTTGTAAGATGCTGCTTGACGCTCCAAATAATTAACATTGGAATGACAAGTAGACAGATGAAAGAGGAGATAGAGTTGGCTTTTAAAATGGACGGATATGTCGCACTGATATAAGAATTTAATCAGTTGGAAAAATTATAACCGCTTTAAATAGTTTATAAATAGGTAACTCTATAGCTCGAGGATATGTTTATCAGAATTGTGGTTAAGCAAACCTGTCAACAATAATAAGCATCAAATTGTCCTATCGCAATTGGATTGAATGTGAAATGTTTTAATGACCTAACACATGTTAAAATGGAAAATGTTGAAAATACCAAATTAAAAATCCAAAGAATACCAGTTCTAATTATGTACAAGTTTATGGAATTTTACCTGCCCTGTCAAATAAATGGAAACATTAAATAAACGAAATTATTTCAAAACCGTCTATAGATTTGGTTAAGGTAAATCTTTATATAATTTCACTGTAAGCAGGGAATTATAGCCGTTCTTAATTATTGTAAGTAAAACACTTTCTTGTACACTAAGCGAAAACGAATGAAATATAATTAATCCCATACTCAGTTTTTGTACGATTATGGTCATCTCACAACAACGCGGATCGATAATATAAAATGAATGTTGTTTTATTGTCACACAGCCCAACAATAATTTATTTGGCATTCAAAATATACCCGAAAATTGTATAATAATGTATTATAGTCAACAGACGTGTTTGGTCAGAGTCAATTTCGGCGGTTTGAATTTATAACTCTACATGAACCGTGCCAAACGAAAGACTAGAAGGCTTAAAGGTTGTTTCAAACCAAATTACATCTCAAAGAATGATGCCTGGTTCGAAATTAATATTATTGACAACAACCGTACATCATCAGATACAATTAAGCAGCGCTGGTGAAAACATACATGTGCATCCATCTTAAATTAAGTCAATGTTAAAATGAACATATTTTGAATTACGATCCCACAATATATTATATAGATATCCATCAATAATCATGATTAAAGTAATCATATTAGTCATTAACAGTGATTGGCACTTCTACAAACAATGATTTGAGTAGTTTTTCACACTGTCTGTTCACAATTTGACTATGTCTTGCATAAAGACAACATAATGTTCAATTCCGATTTGATAATGATAGGCACGCCAGAATACTCATCAATAAATTGCTATTTTCCTCTAGAATTAAATAAATAGGTATCTTTTTATGTACTTCCTTATGAATCGCTACTACCTCACTAACAGGGACTACACCTGCCTGTGTATGCATTGATCGGTCTGCCACTTGTAGGGGTCCCACTGGTTACACTAGTATGGTTTCAAAATTTTCAACCATAATCAAGTTGTATTGAGGGTATCGTTTGGATGCTGATCTAGATCAGTGCCTACTAATCATCTCGCAGGAGCGCCTTGTGACAACTTCACTTTGAGACGTACGTGGGTAACAATCCAGGGCTGAAATCGATATTATCCTTGTACTTGACTTAATTGAGAATGTTAATATTATCTTATTCCTATTCTTATTATGGACTTATTCCTGACATATATTAAAGACACGACACGTTTGGTATAGCAAATGGGTATTCATAATTTGATTTTTCCACTCAATTAAATAATGTCATACTGATAAAGAAAGATGCGATGTTTCTCGTCTTAACTATTGAATAATTAAATTTTTCTTTTGTCATTACGATTTACAGGAATCTTATTTTCAAGGACCTATTTAATTTTTTGGGTTCATACCTGTATGAACCTAATTTTTTTCAAGCCACGCCCACCTGCACTATTTTTCTATATAGAATACTGATTGATGACTATATTTAGAATTTAGGATCACTCAGACGCAGACTTCTAATTAATATTTTAATTATTAACCAAATTATGGACATTTATTCAGATAAATAATATATTTTAATAATGCTACAAGTAAAATACACTTTAAATGAACAAATAAATATCGTATCCTTACATATTTTGCTGTGAAAGGCATGACGGTACAGTGAGAAATGTATCAGTCTGTGTATGCATTAATGTATGCTATGAAATGCGTATACCGTTACAATATGGAAATTTGAAATTTGTTTTGTATAATAAAATAAAAGAAAATAAACGGAGAAGAAAAGTCAAAAATATTGTGTGGAAAGAAAAGTCATGCAGGTGGGCCCGAACATTCAAAAAGGGCCTGGCCAATCAGATTGATGTAAATTTAATTATAATTATAATTGTATGAAGCCATATTAGTTTTTTTTCTCGTTATTCATGTACACCATAATAGTTTGTGCTGTCATCGATTTAAATTTCTAATACACGATGAAGGAAGGGCAAATTCTAAAGTTGAGCGAACCTGTTTATGTTTATAGCAATAAAATATATTTAAACAAGCAGCAACAAAAAACGGAGACCACTGAAATCATTATGAATAAGAGTTGCCAGATTTAGATATAAATACATTTTTCAATTTTATTCTTAAAAGGTTTGCATTGGAAATGCATAAACAACATACCTTTGGGAGAAAATCATTATCTTCTGTCATTTTGTTATGAGATACCAATTGTGTGGCTGTAACATCATCTTAATAAGGTATTTTTCTAAATAAATGCACAGATACAATAATGTTTAATGTGGAAGCCGCTCCTGCTTACGATATGTTTGAGCCTGGCTTGACGCCAATTTGTTTTCTCCTAATTGCAAAGACTTCTTTTTCAAGAAAGCAATCGTTGTAAATTGAAAGGTTTATTTGCGCAAATACTACAAAAGATATTCCTTTATTGACAAAATGGACATATATCACGAAACAGCTCTAATAATTTTGCATTGCATATTGTTTGTTTCACATTTGTATGATTCACGAATAAGTCTTTCAAAAGGCAAATGTTGGTACTTCGCGCCATGCAAGACAAAACACAACCTAATGACCCAAATACAACACAAAACATGACCCAATCACCCAAATACAAATAATTATTCCTATCTCAAATTACCAAACACATACACATACAAATATGCAGATGATCCCCTAACGTTAAGAGTTAGGGAGGATCCATCTTACAAAACTGATCCATTCTGTCATAAAGTCTCGTGACAGCTGTAAATTATGAAGACTAGTCCTAGTAAAGGCTATCTACTCAAGTTCAGAAATCTTTTCCTCCCAACAATTAACAAAATAATCTCTAAAATCTAACAAAGCTATAAACAGATACTTAAATGCAAATAGCAAATTCCGTAGGCTTATAACAATATATACTCAGCCTGTTGGTAAACAGTTAATCATGTGGGCAAATTTTGTACTTTGATAATTTCAACAATTCCGTAAATTGTGGCACTACATCACTTTGAACATTTGTATATACTAGTTCAGTCTTTTCATTTGTTCAATTTGTTGTAGAAATATTATAACCAGACATTGCAAATATTGGACGCAGTTTTAACTGAATTGCACCATCTAGGTGTGTGTGTGTGTGTGTGTGTGCACGCACTCACGCACACATGCACGCCGGTTCATGTAATGAAAATCTTTAGAAAACTCAGCAGAATATCACTTATGTTTAATATTTATTCCTTATTTCTTGAAGTGCTCTCGCATCGTCTTAATGATCTTCAGGTAATACATTACTCACTCTATAATAAGGGTAAGGTAAGTGTGTATATATATATGTCTGTGTGGTGAATCCCTGAGGCTAACTTGTAGGTTTTAAGAGAACACAAAAAATATGTTAGGCGATTTTCTTTATTCGCTAAATCAGGATAATTCACATCCGTAAAACATAATAAGCTTATTGAGACAGAATTAATCTCCAGAATTAATCTCTCTCTCTCTCTCTCTCTCTCTCTCTCTCTCAAGAGCATCTTAGCATGATATGGGCGACAATCCATGAAAAGCGACTTTTGTTTCCATTTAACGAAGGATGGATACATTGTGTGTGTTCGATCATTTATACGTCGTATATACTTTATATATATATATATATATATATATATATATATATATATATATATATATATATATATATATATATATATATGCGGGTGGGGGTGGAAGTGTGCGTGTGCGTGTGTGTGTGCGTATGTGTGTGAAGTTTAATATGGTACTCAATTTTATCGTTATCATTTCTTTTTGCCGTTCCAAAAACCGCTATCATGTTTTAAGGACAAAACACGCATAAATCTGGTGTGAGAGAGAAAAAGAATTTGTACTGGATGAAAACCTTGAAATAGAACTTATATCAAGTAACCTCCAACAATATGGTTTATTTGTAAGGGTATGGGTGCACTTTCCCTGGGATTTATTTACAATGTTTATGTATTAAATGATACAAAGTTGCAAACAGTGTCGCCTATCTCGGTTACGTGGTAAACATACATTGATGTATTTAATCTTATTTTTTTTTTTTGTTTCTTAAACCTATTTTAATGCTCTGAAAATCGATCGATTATCATTAATTAAATATGACAATGTCCAAATCCCACCCACCACACTCTCCCTCACCTATCTCTCTCTCTGTCTCTCTGTCTCTGTTTCTCTCTCTCTCTCTCTCTCTCTCTCTCTCACAAGAGTATCGTTGCAAGTCCGGGCCAAAAATCATCAAAAGCAAAACTCGTTTCCGTTTATTAAAGATGTAACATCACGTGTGTTCGATCACTGATACACCGTGAATACTTTATATCTATATATGTGTGTGTGTGTGTGTGTGTGTGTGTGTGTGTGTGTGTTTATGTGAGTGTGCGTGTGCGCGTGCGCGCACGCCTCTGTCTGCGTGTGTGTGTGTGTGTGTGTGTGTGTGTGTGTGTGAATTTAATATGGTACTCAATTTTATTGCAATAATTTCTTTTTGCCGTTCCCAAAACCGCTCTAACGTTTTAAGGACAAAACACGCATAAATATGGTGTGAGAGAGAAAAAGAATTTGTACTGGATGAAAACCTTGAAATAGAACTTGTATCAAGTAACCTCCAACAATATGGTTCGTTGTAACGGTATGGGTGCACTTTCCTTGGGATTTATTTACAATGTTTATGTATTAAATGATACAAAGTTGCAAACAATGTCTTTCTTGGTTACGTGGTAAACACACTGTGATGCATTTAATCTTTTTCTGTTTTTGTTTCTCTCTCTCTCTCTCTCGAGCATCGTAGCAAGAATGGGCGAAAAATCATGAAAAGCGAAACTCGTTTCCGTTTAATTACAGATGTGTACATCATTTGTGTTCCATCATTGATACACCGTGAATGCTTTATATGTGTGTGTGTGTGTGTGTGCACGCACGCACGCACGCCGGTTCATGTATTTAAATTTTTTAGTAAACTCAGCAGAATATTGCGTATGTGTAATATTTTTTCCTTATTTCTTCAAGTGCTCTCGCATCGTCTTAATCGACGATCTTTAGGTAATGCATTACTCACTCTGTGATAAGGATGAAGGGATGTGTGTCTGTGTCTGTCTTTGTGGTGAATCTCTTTGGCTAGCTTGATAATTTAATGATAACACACAAAATATGTTAGACGATTTTCTTTATTCGCTGAGTCAGGATAATTCACATCGGTAAAACATAATAAGTTTATTGAGACAGAATTACTCTCTCTCTCTCTCTCTCTCTCTCTCTCTCTCTCTCTCATACATGGATAAATGATGATCAATATTCAGTGTCAGGGCCTTGCTGGCCAAAACAATGTTGTAGACATGATTTATTATGATTTCACTAGAAAAAAAATTAATGAATTTCCATGTATAAACAATATTTACATTTTTGTTAGAAAATGCCCGATAATTGTTATTCGGCAAATTCCGTCTGCACCTTTTCTTTAAAACAAGTCGGGATTCAGAGCTCACACACTTTACGGGGAAAAATCCGATTTTATTCTAACTAAAAGGAAATGTTCTCTTATAAAAACCGAGTGCCAGTCCAAGTTAACTGGCATCCGTCATTTGATTGACCACCATCCCTGTGGATAAAATGTTGATACATTATTACATTTTGTGTCAGTGAGTTAAGTTATTGTTAAAAGTATGCAGCAGCAAAACGTTTTTACCTGTATTTTTCCTTCTATATTTACAGTCAGTAGAAAGGAGCTTTATGTCTATTTCGTGTTACGAGGAGGATTTAAATCCTGGTTTGAATTTATAAATAGTACTTGTTGAAAAGAAGAAAGAAAAAAACTTTTCATTTTAGCTGTCTTTATCCCGCTGGGTCATTTACAGATACAACTATGTCACATATATCTACCTAGATTTGCAGAATTGTATCTCTTTGGTCAAAATGACGATGCCGATTGACAATAAAATTAGTGAAGATACAGAGAGAAAATCTAATACTTTTAAGACTGTACTAAGTAATGTTATCCCTTTGATAAAAAAAAGAAATAAATCACAACCACCAATAACAGTAACATCCTGAGGAAGGGCAATATATTACAAAGATTGTCACAAAGCCTGCATCAGAACAATGTTTACTGTATTTCTCAATTGCCAAACACGATAGTCATTTCAAATGCAATAAAAACTGACCATATTAGAACAATATGCTTTTAGAATGTATTAAAATGGGATTTGCTTCTCTGCAAATCAAATATCATGAAATCTTACCTTTCTTGCATTTGAGCTCGTGTTTTCCATTGGCCTTATGGTCATGTACAACTGTCACTTGTTGTTTGAGAGGTGTAGACAAGTCTGAAAGATTTAATGAGATATGCACATGTTTCTGTATTAAAAATAACTTCAGCTGATTAACTGCGTTGTTTTAATAATTTGCCAATTGGTCGAAATGTTAGAACAATTTTACCGTATGTTGGAAAGTCAGACAACCGGTATAGCACACAATGAAACGCTCGCTTTGCGCCTATCCTGTTTCATATTAATATCTTCAAACATATTTCTTATTTATTTATTTCTTTTTTTATTTATTTCTTTATTTATTTCTTTATTTCTTTATTTATTTATTTATCGATTTTAATATCTAACCTGATGATGTCACTTGGGACTGCCTTGTATCTTGGTCGACTTCATGCCATTTAAAGCCTGGAGGCAGAAACACGGAGTCAGCAAGACCAGAATACTCTGTAGAACAAGATAACGACAATTATTGATAGCGATAATAGCGTCCTTCAAAATGGACGAAAGCGACGAAAAACCAATATGCATTAACTGTTGATGCATGTTAAGTTTGTAGACGTTTACCTTACGCGTTGACATTGGTTGAGTTCTGCACCTGTAGAAGTACTAGATGTCACAATTATTAACATTTCTCGTTGTGGACATTTCTTGTCAAATATTTGTTGCATTATGAACGTATTATTAGGAACTTCATATTACAGTGTACATGCTGAAATATCTACTTACCCATATATGACTCAATGTCATTCGTCTTCTCTGTCATGGATCTTACTTTCGGTTCAAATCCAAGAACTTGTTTTACGTCTACACCAATGCCAGTGTTCCTCTATTTTGAAAAAGAAATAACTACATAACCGTTTTACCTAATTAGTTTGTAACCTATGGGACTGTATCCGCAGCAAATGAGTGGTTCTCATTAAACTACTTAGAATTTAAAGGTTAGCTTCAAGTTGTGAAACTTGTTTTACATATAAAGGAGTTGAATATAAAGATACGAATGCTGCAATATTAAAATTTAGTTCCTACATCAAAGCAAACTAGGAAGAAGAGGGAAATAAAAGTTGGTAAAAGATTATACATTTTAATGCCTCATCATGATCAGAAAGAACATTGCATTATAGTCTATTCGTTTTAGGGTCAATCATTAAAAAGTCTATACAAGAGACGAGATTTTTACGAAATCTTCATCCAAAACTCTCTAAAAGCGTTGAAGAAATTAAATTATGCAAATTTCCTTGAAAAAATGATGAATACAAGTATGATAAAACACTGTACAGTATAAATTGAATCATCTTTGATGAAATATCGTCATTTATTGCTTACATTTATTTGTAGTGTTGTGAATATTCGTCTGTTGCACTCAAAAAGTGTTTCAACTGCATGATGTGCATTGACACCAAGGACTCGCATAAAGGCACCTCGATATCGATTTCTGTAATAATAATAATGATAATAATAATAAAATAATAATAATAATAATAATAATAATAATAATAATAATGGATTATACTTTTTCAAGCATTTTAGGAAAGAAAGCAAAAATAGGGTTAAGAAAAGATTTTCGCTTCTGTGGTTCGTTAAAAATTAATGTTGTTCAATTGACTTTAGAAGGTCAATTACAGTGACCAAGGTTTCATGGGTGTCACACAGCTTAATCCATATATACAGTTACAATGCATTTTCTTTTCTGTCAATGGGTATAGTGCTAAAGAGGATACAGACTGGCCATGTGGCCATGAAGGACGAAAAAAAAATTCAAAGTTAATAACGAATATATATAAACATTGTGTCAGTACTTTCAAAATGGAAGAAGACAAAGATGAGCGAAATTATCTCTATTATGATAAGATAAGGCCCCTCGGCTAACTGCAGATAGAGGAATGTCACTCTCCAATTAGACATCATGTAAATTACAGAGAAATTTCAAAAGATAGAAATTAAGCAAATAGAAAAAATATTATTACATAAATCACAACTGTTTTACTCCATTCACAGTTTAGTAAATGTAGAAAAACTATATAGTATAGCACGATTCACGATAAAGATTCTACTTAAATATCTTAAAAGAACTATAGGTTATTGCAATTGCATACAGAATGCATTCACACCCAACACTTTTTTCGGTGGAAGTGAAGGAAGGTTCGATGTACCGAGAGAGATGTGTTCTCCAGATGTCGAGAAAATACTGTATTTTTCTCACGGCTACTCGCTTGGACACATATTCGTATTTCTCCATAACCTAACTGAAAGGTGGATAGGGAGATAGATTAAGAATAGGGGATTGGAAAATACCTCCACTGATCGATTCTTTCTTTACAATAGAATGTTATGGAAAGAATAAACAATAAATACATAGGCATATCAGCAGTACCTTCAAGTTCTATACTGTGCATTGTTTACATACTTTAGAGAAGAAACAGGATGATAAGGATTGAATATAGAAGACAGGATTATAAGAATTATAGTGGGGAAACATGATTATAGTAACTTGGAGGTTTCAGTGTAACAAATGAACACTTATACAAGTAAGCTGAAGAACAATATACATTGTTCATGCATTTTAACTGAGGAAAGACGGCAGCAAAAGCCGTGATGACTTTGTATCTCTTGTGAAAAATCTCCAGTTTTTACACGTACAAGTGTAAGTGATGGTCATTCCAAGACTGCTGGTTTATCTTGGGTTCTCAGGTTTCCTCCACCGTAAGTCACTTCACGCCCACACCTGGGCCACTGAGAGTGTGCTATATGAGTTATGTGAAGTTACTCTTCAACGCATGTAACAATAAGTGAACATGAAAAAGAAACAGCATTACCGTGGTCATCTTCACCTTCGCATTCTGCTCTAATTCTAGGGCTTTCACAAAGCGGTTGGCGCGCTTCCTTGGCCTTGACCGTAAGGGCCTGTTTTAAGACCTCCTTGGATACCGTTTGGGACTCTAGGCGGGTTAACGCGTTCTTATACATCTGTAAAACAGAAAGCAAGAAAGAAATTAAATTGTTTTAAAAGCATAACGAATCTCCATAATGTCCGTTAATCTAATCAGTTAATGCAACTGATGACCAATAGATTACAAATATAAGAAAACATTTTTTTCTGCCGACTTGTAGAATTATGAGATTACATCTCATCATCGTCGTTGTAGTCATTGTCATTATTATTATTATTATTACTATTATTATTATTATTATTATCGACATTATTGATGGTGTTTGTCATAAAAGAAAGTTAGGTACTAATGAATATACGTGATGAAAAATACTTCTACAAAAAAAATATTGCATTGAATGCATAGATGTACATGGTTACATGATACTAAAATTACAAAATTTTGCCTTGGCCGCCTGAAGAATACCTGTGCAGTAAAAACGTTTTTGTTGGAATGAACAAAGAAACAATATTGTTAAAACTTCTGTTCAATGCTCTAAGAAATGGCACTGTCTGTTTATCCAGATGAATATAGATATATAATATTCTCGTATTCTCACCCGCCGCCTGTCCTAGGTCTGTCCGTATGCCTGTATGTATGTTTTTCTGGTCTTCTTAAGGGTTTTTCTCAGAATGTTCAAAATCATCTTCTCCTCGGAACATAAAGAGAATCTGAAATGGAACATTTGTAAAGTATTTACCAAAATAAGGATGTTTTGAGAACATTTAAATAACTTGTAAGCCACTAGACAAATATATATCTAAGCTGTATGAAAAGAAACTAAAAGGAATTTCCAAATGTCACTAAACTTTGGGAAACATTTTAGGTTTTGCTTACAGAGGAATAAATATTCGGTCTTGTGTAGATCACTTACCATTACATCGCTTTTATTATCAATTAATTTCCAAGTTTAATTGATATAAAACTCAGCTTGAATCTTTGCAGTAAAAAAGAAACGTTGTAAATTTAAATTCTATTAAAAAGGAAACGAATTTATCCAAGCAGCAGATAAGCTTTAACATAATTTGGACACACGAATTCCATCCCATTTCAAACACCAGTCATCAAATATCTAGTTTTCTATTAATCAAACAGAACATCGATCAATATGTGCATGAAACGGAAGACGAAACCCTTGATTTCAAAAATAAAATTATAAAGAGTAGATTTCAAGACGTATGGTGCACTAGAACAAATTATACTGCCTATACTAACTCCCTTAAGATCTCTGGATGCGTCTAGGCATACAGAGACGTCCTTTTCGGCATCCAAATGTTGCATAGCAACACCATAAAAGAAGGAAGAGAAAGCTCTCGAGATGACAGGATAAACTGAAGTAACGAAAAGCAAGCGTTACAAATTGTAACCTTTGAATATTGAAAATAATAAATTAAATAAGTACAATTTAACTGTCAATCACCAAAGGTGATGTAGGAGGAGATATGTCAGATATACGTCAATTACTTGTAATATGTTACTATTGAGAGAGAGAGAGAGAGAGAGATGCTTTTTAATGGTGTTAGTTTTCCGGTTTCCATTATCTAAACTTTCACATTAATCTGTCATTATATATATTTATTTAGATCTATATAAATAAGAAATTAAACGGAACCTTTAAACTTGAGAGATGGAAAAAGAAATATGTCCTACAGTAGGAAAAGGAAAAGAGCACTTATTTTGCCAGTATTTCTTTGATTTCATTTGAAGCTACTTATGGTTGTCGGGTCATGCTGAAATAATCAAACACCATTCGTGTAATATAATGAAACCAATGCGTTCTTTTACAGAGCTCTATTTTGATGACTATGTAATGGAAATAATGACAACAATTTCTCTTTGATCTTGAGATTCATAATCAATTTAAATAATGATAATGCAAATGCACATGCCGAATCTCTTTTCCGACCTACTTACCATAAACAAAAGGTTAACTATTGATAGTAGCGTTTGGTTAGCTCAAATACCATGTAAATGGCGGGGGTAGGGGTCAATTTGTGAGGAAAGAGTCATCCAACCATTCATTTGCTTTCAAAATTATATAGTATTATTTATAAATTACTCACGTTAATGCTGAATATGACTCCGGGAGATCACTCATTACTTGAAAATCCACCATTTCATCAAATTTGAAAAGAATAGACTTGGAAAATCAAAGATTTCTTTCTGTCAACGTGAATACGTACAGCAAGCTTTGTGCACAACGTAAGGGTAAGAAGCGTCCTCTTGGAAACGCTGCGTCATAGATTACGTCACTAATGAGTGACGAAGTTTTTCGTCATTCTCAGTTAAACGTTTCGACGCAGGCCTCTCGCTGATGATGATTTTGATTGTAATTGGTAGCTTGAACGAAGAACAGAAAACTAATTAAATATTAACTGTTCGTTTTTATTTCTCTTTCTGAGTCCGATGAAAGCAATATCTAAAACTATAATATGCAAGCTGCATTTGCATTGCTTGTTGCAGTTTTCCATAAGCATAGACATACCCACATCTTCCCCGCACATTTCCTATAACTTTGTCTCACAGAACACACATTTTTAAGCCACGCGGAAACTTGCTTAAAGAGCTTCTCAACAGCTCCAGCATACCTTCAAATATTAGCTTCGCACCTATTTTCATTTTCTTCTTCTTTCATCGCGGGGGGTGGGGGTGGGGGTGATGAGAGCATATTTTTAACTACTTTTTATCTTTTGTTTGTTTAAGTTTATTTAATTTTCTTTAGATATATGAGCAATACATCAGCTGGATGCTTATCGTAGGTAAAATTCAGACGTAGGTAATATATTTGCACTTTATTTCTAGCCATATTTGCGACTACTGCGATGAATTTAATTTGTAATTGTTAGTTTTTAAATCATGATTGTAAGTTTTAATTGTATTTTATATTTGACCCTGTCCAAGATCAAGTTCATACAGTACCTGACAAATAATGTTTATTTTGAAGGCAAATAATACATAGCGAACATATTATTATCTGCTAGTGTCGGTTAAATATTAGTGCAATCCCTTTCATTAACAGGCCAATGCATGATAAGATCTCTTCAATACGAAACACACCAAAGGTTTATTTTGTATGATGGCGTGGTTTAGTTTTAGTGAGCTCAGGTCAGTGTACCTGGAGTCAAATAGTCCCTATTAAACTCTAACTGTGTGGATCGATTGTGTGACGCCATGTGCAGAGAGAGAGAGAGAGAGAGAGAGAGACAGACATACAGACAGACAGACAGAATATAAAAAGGTGCTGACTAAACGACATATTTGATAATTTACCTCTGAGTCAAACAAAATGTATCTGATTGTTTTCTTTCACATTATGTATACTTCAGCCAGCATGCACATTTATTATACATCGAGAAAGACTAAATTTGAGTATAAAAGCTTGTATTTTCAGCGTCGTGACTGCTGCCACGAAAAGGAACTTACAAAATTATTTTTATTTCCTATTGGCTCAATCTTAACTTGTTGAATTTAACTCTAATGCAATTAATTGTATGAAATAAATGTTATTATGTTTTGGTTACCATGTAGACTGTTCGTTATTATGCTTCTAACTACATTTGAAAAAACTGAAATCAATGATGATATTTTCCAACATATTTCTTATCCAAATGTGCATGGCTCAGAGTTAAATAGGAGATAAAATACACAAGCTCAGATGAATTGCTAGAATCTCTTGTCCATCGTAAAAACCGTGCATAATATCTGCATGAAACCTTTTATTCAGTTTTCTTGGTTCCCGATCTACTTTGGCGAAATGTGTTATGAACGTTGAACTACCCATTAATAAACATATTTATCAATATTACCCTCTGTGTTAAAATAGAAAATATATCATATATATTTGTCTATGTTTATATAAATGATTTAGATCCTGTTAGCTCTTCTTCATGCTATCTTCGGTCAGTAATTCGGAAGTGATATGTGCAAGCCGCCAGCACAACAGTTTGAATTTTTACCGTGTAAACGGGGACGCATTTTTCCTACTGATACACACTATGCTTTGAATCGAATGGGACGTGTGTATTATTCTGTATAGGATGATGTGAAAAAACACCCATAAAATGAAGACATGCTCAGATACGCTTATTTTAAGGTTTGTATCATTATATAAGGCCTTGGCATTCAATTGAAGCCGAAATTACAAAACGGGGACGTCCCTGTTTCGAGGTGTGTCCCCGGTCTGTTGGTGTGTATTCATAATGATGACCCCGTTTCGCGCCTTTTACACACACACACACACACACACAGACACACACACACGCTGTAATATCTTAAATGAAGAATCAGTCTTCTTTACATTGTTCAGTATTTGATTTCGGCTATAATTATTTATTCCAATCATTTATCTCTTGGGAATTAGTTAATTCAAACAAGGATATATCGGGTTATATTTCTGTGATTCATCGAAAGACTTGGCACATCATAACACCTCAGGCACTTGTTACGTTACATTTCGAGACTACACGCACATTTATGATGAGTTGTTTCTATGATAAAGAATTTGTATTATTTCGATCAAAGCGGTTGTATCTCTTGACTCATCGGTATTTTTGTACAAGCTTGAATGAGCATGCAACACACAAGTTTAATAAAGAAATATGAAACAGCGATGTACGTCTTGCCACTTGTGTGTGTTTGTGTGTGTGTGTGTCTGTGTGATTCGCTTTGTAAGGTAGCTTTAAATATTTCCAGTCATATCGCTACAATGCCTGCAATGTGGCAGTTTATAGTGATGTCTAGCATTGTGGCATCATACCGAATACATGTAGCATCATGTCCCACTAAGTCACATGATCCTGAAACCAGGCCAACCAGTCCAAACATTAACATCATAATGCTGAGCGACAAGCGATGCCATTTTTTAAAGTCTTTGGCATGACTCGGCGGGGATTCGAACCCGCAACCTCCCGTATCCGACGTAGACGCTCTAATCACTTAGGCCACGGGATAGGCCCATAAAATAGCAACGTTACATTATACGTTAATGATATACGACGAGATGTAAAAAGATTTCATTAAAAAGCCTCGTCTCCTTTTTAATGAAAAATGTATACAATGAGTGATAAATCATTGATACGGCGTAGATACTATATATACATACCTCGCATCCCTGCCGATTGTGTTCGCAACAAAATGTAGTTCAATGCCTTCTGTGGCTATTTTTATTGTATATTAATGGATACATTTATTAATAAGAATTTGATATGGTACTCAATTTTATCGCAATTATTTCTTTTTTTTCCGTTCCCAAAACCCCTCACATGTTATAAGGACAAAATACGTAGAAATCTGGAGTGAGAGAGAAAAAGAATTTGTACTGGATGAAAACATTGAAATAGAACTTACGTTAAGTAACCTCCAACAATATGGTTCGTTCTAAGTGTATGTGTACACTTGCCTTGGGATCTATTTTCAATGTTTATGTAATAAATGATACAGAGTTGCAAAACGTGTGGCCTTGTCTCGGTTATGTGGTAAATATAATGTGATGTATTTAATTTGTTTTATTTTGTTTCCTAATCCTATTTTAATGTTCTGAAAATAGATTATTATTAATTAAATATGAAATGTCCAAAGCCCATCCACCACACTCTCTCCACCTCTCTATCTCTCTCTCTCTCTCTCGAGCATCGTAGCAAGGGAGATACAGCTGAACATCCATGAAAAGCTACTCTCGTTTCCTTTTAATAAAAGATGTGTACATCATATGTGTTCGATGATTGATACACCGTGAATACTTTATATATATATATTTGTGTTGTGTGTGTGTGTCATAAATATAGATATGTGTGTGTGTGTGTGTGTGCGCGCATGTGTGTGTCTATCTTGATTAGGGGATTTGTATTGTGACAACACTAGATTAGTTGTTAACCAGAAAAACAACTAATATATAAATATAAAAGTGCATTTTCGATTTACTTTTAATTGTTTATCTTATGTTATGATGATGAGATCGCAGTTTATTTTGGTCCGTTTAAGTAATCAGATCTTCTGATCTGTACATAACTTAGTGAAAAATGGCTGCATGCCTTCTCAGGAACGTTCCGTCAAAAGGCCAAACCAATTACTATCTAGAGTACACATAATACCAAAGCTAAGTTGCCTAACTCATTCTGTATTCTTTATATTCGTATTATGGAAACGGTGTATCATAATTAGTATAGTGGGGTACTCTAGGGACAATGGGACTTACCATTAAAAACAGGGTCCCGGCACTCTGGGGACAATGGTAGTTTAACATAAGGAATTTTAACATGGTTGGGTCTATAGAGGGACAAAAGTATTGGGCCTGTTTTGTGACAATGGGAAAATATATTACAGGTAAAGTGACGTCACGGTACTGATAATTAGCAACAATGTAGCAAGGGGCTGACCTCAATCGCGACCAAAGAACGGGAAAAAAAACCCTAAAACGTTTGGGCGGGATAGAGACAGAGATAACACATACAACAGACAAGATACAAACAACTATACAACCAACTAAAAAAATTAGGCAAGAAGGCAAATCTTTTCGAGGCATATGAGTGGCCCTGAAAAGGTCATTTTTTTTTGTTAACATCAATCCGTTACCATAAGGAGCACATCATAGGTCTTCTATTCTTCCCCAAACTTCTGATTTCTGGACCGAAGATGAGAACTCTCTTCAAAAAGCATTGTCTCTCCACATAAATTCTTCTTTTCCAAACGAGAAGAGATCGATTTTAATTGGGATTTAGTCGATTTTCTTTCTTATTCGCAAGAATTTGTACAGGTACCAGTCCCTTCGCCACCTTCTCCTTCTTTATCACACGTCTAGGATTTTAAACAGAGTCAGAAAGAAGAATTGGATAAATTTTTACAACAGCAGAAAGAAGCAGAACAAGTTTTTCACCTTCAACAGCAACAGCGAGAAACGACAAGAGGAAGAGGAAGAAGCAGAGAAGAAACAAGATCTAGGAGAGAAGAATATTGAAAGCCAAGTACCGGTACTCTTAGACATTTTACAGAGATAAGGAGTCTGAAACAAATGTATCAGACTTCTTTATTACGACACTAGTGATTTCTACCAAATCATCATTGATAGGAGCCAGTCCAGAAGTAGGCCTTGGCCGTGGAAAAGGCTTAAGGCGGTTAAAGATGATTCCTGAGTTTTTTTTTAAACAAATACCCAACGGTCCTTTTAAGGGTCACCCACTTCTCTCGAAAATAGATAGTATTTCAATTGACAAAATCAATTAAAACTCAAAAGCCCTTTTTTACCCATGATGAAGGTGTGTGAGTGAGTGAGTGCGTGAGTGTAGAATCAAAACCAAGTGACACGTTTTCTGCCCTGTCTATTCTTTTGAAAATTTTACAATTCAATTCGCAACACAACACAACACTTTACAGTTCATAGACTTCTTCTGTATCTTTGTTCACTCTCTCTGTTTTTTGAATTTCTTCACTATCACAGGTTTTCCGCCTCTTCTTCCTCACTTTCTCCTTTTCTTCTCTTTTTTTTCTTCTCTTTCTGCACGTGTCTGAGTTCTTCCTTTGGGGAGTGTACCTATCTTCCTGTTATGAACCCCTCTCTTTCTCATGCTCCTGTTGTTTCTTAGAGTATTCTGAAGACCAATGTTCTTTCTCTTGACAATGATAACAGGTATCTTGACTTTTGTCTCTTCTGACACCTGTCTTGCATTTTTGACGGTCTGGACACTCTGTACCCCAATGACCTTTCTTACAGATATAGCAAGTATCTTGACTTTAATCTCTAAAGGAGGGAAAGTAGTTGGTCCGCTTGTCTGAAGAAAATTTTCTTATGACACCTCACAAAGCTCTGATCAGAAGTTCGATCTGTGTAGGCTCTTCGATCGTTCTGCTCGGTTTGAGAGTGAAATGAATTTTGGAAGGGACGACACACACCCTTTATATATACACTGGTTTGACATGAATATAAAGTGACCCATGGCGTTTAAAATGTAGGCATTTGACTTTTCGCAGTCAAGATGAAACGATCGCATCATGTCGTGGAGAAAGGAGAAGAAAGTAAGAGGCGAAACGTGATTTATCGCCTCGTACATTAGCTGAAGTTTTGGCACAAATTCATGCCTGTAATTTTGAAGATGACATGAATGAGCCAGAATCCGGACCCAGAGATTCTACACATAGCCAAAATTCACCACCATTAGTAAACCCTGAAAAGTAATACCACATTCGAGAAAGGTTAGAACGACGGCTTACACTTACACGGTGAAGTTTAAAGATTTCAAGTTCAAGGTACAGCTGGGGAAAGCAGAGGGCTTCATCGCTGAGGTGTGGGATTCTTTGTTAACCACTCTGAAAGGACAATGTCAAGCCAAAGAAGACGATCGCTTGAGACTTTCCATTCATCATGACAGCTTGAACTCTCCCGTTTGGATTCAGCTTAGTAGCCCAGTAGGACTGATACCTTCCAAAGTCATCGACAAGATTCAACACGTGCAACAATCCGACGACAACATTTCACATCACGGGTGGAAAAGTGACACTGTTCATGACTCACGTATCTCTTCCCCAATGGACCAGACGCAAAAAGGTGTTAACGACCTTCGTAGCACCAAAATGAGTCTCGTCCGAATTGACAACCCTCAAGATAAAATGTTTTTTGAGCCATTGCCATCGAGGTGGGACGAATGTATACCAACAAAAACGACACGGTAGAATGGAAAAGAACCTGGGAGAGCATTCGAAAATTGAACCAAGCAAAAATATCAAAGAGAAGCAGAACTCCTGTTGCAGCAAGCGGGGCTATCCAAAGACACACCTTGAGGTATTCTTGAAATGCAGAAATTGCAAGATGTCCTAACTCCACGCTGCACCTTGAAAGTTCACCCTCAAGACGTGCGCGGACCTCTATTGTTTCGAGGCAAAGATTTCAATGACGGAAAATACATTCACATATATTATCACGATGAACATTTCGATGCCATCACCAGTATAACTGCATTCTTGGGATACAGTTATTACTATGAGAAATGTGACTATTGCTATAACAATTGAGAGCAACACAAACATTGTGGATCGAAATGCTCAGGATGTTTGGCCCCTCAACTATGTCTGGACGAAGGACAAGAACGAGTTCATTGCCCAGCTTGCCAGCACACGTTTGTCAGAAATGCATGTTACCAACAGCATTTGAAGACACATGGTTCACAGCAGAAAAGTACTTGTCAACTGCTGAGACTGTTCCCTACTTGTGGACAAGGCATACGTACCAATAATGCCAAGACACGCGTGTGTCAGGAAAGGAACGATGTCACATTTGTCACCAAATCAAGGACATTGAACACAAATGCTACATTCAAAAATACCATTCCAAACAAGAGGAGGAAGATGACCAATTAAAAGGCAATTTCAATTTTTTCGAATTCGATTGCACGCAAGAGGCTGGCATTCACATTCTTAATTTCTGTGTGGCTCATCAAGCGTGGGAGAAGTACATCCTGGAACTTAACTTTAGTCATCGCCTTCACTGCAGCAAGAATCCTGGAGGACGTGAAAAAATCTTTCAGGGAACGAACACGCTAGCCGATTTCACTTAATGGATCTTAGACCCCATCGACGAGACGTGGAGCCAAGAGGACATCGAACGTTACGGAGATTGTCGTCGCCATGCCACGGTGATGGCTCACAACGTGTCGGGATACGATGGACAGTTATACGAAAGAAGGCAACGAACGTCCAAAAGTGACTTTGAACGGAGCCAATATCATTTCCATGCAAGTTTTGTCAAGTGCAGTTTAAAGATTCGTTGTGTTACTTGGCCATGACTTTGAATCGAATGCCTAAAACGTTCGGAGTGACAGAAATGGCCAAAGGTTATTTTCAGCAATTTTTCAATACCGAAGCTAATCAACACGCCGTTCTACCCCATTTGCCTGAAACTCACGACTTCAACCCCGACAACATGCGAACCGAACGAGAAGCTTTCTACGCTTGGTTACAGACTCACGTTTGGAACCCCTTCGACTTTCAGGAAGAAATGTTGAAGTATTGTCGTTCCGACGTGGACATTTTACGGCGTTGCTGTGGAAAATTTCGAGAACTGTTAATGGAACAATGAGGGATCGATCCTTTGAAAGAAGCCTGCACCATTGCCAAAACGTGTTCCTTAGTGTACCGCCAACGATTCATGCGTAGAAACACCTTGGCTGTCATCAGCCCCCAAACGACCAACTTTGTCAAACGTCAATACTCGGTCAAAGCCCTACGCTGGCTACATTACTTGTGCGACAAGGAAGACTAATGGATCCAAAATGACAGCAACGGAGGAATCGAAAAGACCATTGGAACGTATTTGGTGGATGATTGGGACTTAGAAAACACCAAGATCCTGTACGAGTTTATTTCACGGATGTCCCCTCTTCTACCCTCAAAGTGACACTAAAAATCAATTTGTGCAACGGACTATGGAAGACTTGTACGAGGCCACTTGTCAACGGCGCTTGTCAGCAAGGATAACATGTGGTGGATATGTGGGAACAAGAGTACGATCACCGTTTGAAAACCGATCCCCAGTTTAAACGCATCGAGAAAGGTTACAAGTTGATGGACCCACTGAATCCGCGAGACCGTTTGTACGAAGGACTGAAAAATGCCACCTGTTTGCTGACGAGGAGAAAGGAGAAGAAATCAAATACTTGGACGTGTGTTCGCTATATCCTTACGTGTGAAAATATTGTCGCTTTTACGCAGGACATCCGCAATTGCTGACGAAACATATCGAACTGGACAAAATTCTACAATACGAAGGATTGATCAAGTGCAAAGTCTTGCCTCCCACGGACTTGTATCGTCCCGTTTTACCTCACCATTGCGAAGAAAAACTGATGTTTCCCTTGTGTCGTACTTGTGCCGAGACGTTTAACCAAGACCATTCTTTTCAGCACACCCAGGAAGAACGCGTCTTGACAGGGACGTGGGTCAGCATGGAATTGTTCAAAGTTCTGGACCTGGGATACCAATTGTTAGATGTGTACGAAATGTACCACTTTCCCAAGACAGAAAAATACAACAAGGGAGACGAGATTCAGAAAGGCATTTTCGCGGACTACGTGGATGCCTTTTTGAAACTTAAACAAGAAGTCAGCGGTTATCCTTCCTGACTCCACACTCCTGAAGACCAAATGAAATTCAAAGAGAAATACTGGAAGCAGGAAGGCATCACTTTAGACCACGTGGAGAAAAACTAAAGCAGACGATCGTTTTCCAAAGTGATGTTAAATTGCTTGTCGAATGGTGAACTTTGGGGTATTGAAAGAAGCCCTGCAGTCTGCACATGATGGAAATTTTAGAGTGACCACCTACAAACCGCATAAGATTGTACGTTTACCCACACACCAAATCGCCATTCGGCCTTTGGAAAAACTGTATCAAATCGTGTACCAGAAGCGAGTGCGGCTTCCCAACCACTTCACATTACTGTACGATCACGTCGATATTGGTCAGCAAATAAAAACGGACAACGTCCTAGACCGATAGTTCATTATAACTACCAAGACCAACCTAGAAAGATGAATCCTTTTAAACATACATCATTCAAGCTTGGGGATTTTCAAGTGGAGTGCGATGCTGAGTAATGCCGTACGCTGTGACCTCAGAGATGCAGTAAAGCATCATGGGAACTTTACTCGCTCTCTAGGGCTCTATACTGGTTTTCATAGTCAATGTTATCCTCCACGTGAAACTGTGCAGCTACCACCCTACGAATGTCATCCACAACTGAGCAGACACCTGCGGATTTCACCCTACCCTCATCGAAATGAACCTGTGAAAGCGAATTTTCGTTCCCTGTGCGTTTGACTGAATATTGCAACTTTGAAAGTCGATTCCAAACCTTCCAAGGTAGATGGCCTAAATATCTAGGAGGACCTACCCCAGAAGAATTAGCCAGAGCCGGATTTTTCTACTTGTGGTGAAGGGGATGAAGTCAAGTGATTCAGTTGTGGTGTGCCGCTACACCAGTGTGAACAGAAAGATTCGGCTTACTTGGAACATGCTCGATGGTCTCCGGATTGTCACTACCTACCTTTACCGCTTAGTTGGCCTTGTGGTTAGAGCATCCGCCTCGGATGCGGGCGGTCATGGGTTCGATTCCCGGTCGAGTCATACCAAAGACTTCAAAAATGGTACTAACAGCAACCTCGCTTGGCGCTCATAATTACGAGGTTAGAGTTAGGACTGGTCGGCCTGGTGTCAGGATAATGTGACTTGGTGGGACATCACGCTACATGTCTACGACATGATACTCCAGTGCTAGACATCACTAAAAACTGCCACACTACAGACATCGTAGCGATATGACTGAAAAATTGTTAAAGCTACGTTAAAAATCCAAATCACACACACACACACACACAC
This sequence comes from Sinohyriopsis cumingii, assembly GCA_028554795.2. NCBI lineage: Eukaryota > Metazoa > Mollusca > Bivalvia > Unionida > Unionidae > Sinohyriopsis > Sinohyriopsis cumingii. The sequence goes on along the minus strand of JAPYKE020000037.1, from coordinate 6,591,455 downwards.
ACACACACACACACACACACTACCTTTAGTGCGACCGAGTCATTGAAGTGGCAATACCATGTCGTTTAAGAAACCAGCTTGGCTAGGAGTCAAACGTTGGATAAGTATTTAAACCCCATTTGAAAAATAATATTTAAGGATTACCAAACGAACTGCAAGAGAAAATATACAAGGAGTTTTGACAGGGACTTTGCCAGAATAAAATCTCAATTGGTGACTGTAGAACTTTTGTCTCGAGACATTCACAAGAGGAAAGTGAAAGAAGTCAACAAACTCGTCAGATTCTCTGGATCAATTTTGCGTTCATCCTATTATTCCGCTTTAGACCGTTTACATCAGCAGATTTTATTGATATTCTTGACTGTTACCCTGAATGGCAGTGGTCAGAAATTACTCACTATGTTCATTATTTCGCTCTAGGAACAGTTAGAAACACTTTGGCTGACTCATGCGTACGACGATGCCACTCAAACCCCACACGCCTATTTGCTCGTAGATTTAAAGCCCTTCAACCCCGATATTTGTCATTTCGAATCCATCTGTTTCACCACTGGTGTACACGTCCTAGTCGTCGACTTAACAAATAAAATCTAACAAAACCTAGGACACTTTGGATCTGTCTCACGCAGTGTCAACATGATGTCCCTTCAGTCTCTTCTTCCCGTCAAATTGATTCGTGCCTTGTACGGCATCAGTCGCGAGAAAGATCCACAAATACGTGCTCGTGTCTTAGAAGCCAGTCTCAGAGAAGTCCTACGATGGTTTACGGTGACAGCACGTCAATTACTACAAAGTATCATTCACATTCATCATCAAACCAAACACTTTTTTTGAGAGAAACAAAGTAGCCTTGACGCAGCTGACCGATTTCCGCATCGACACTCAAACCAAAAAGCAAATCATTTTGAAATCTGGAGGTAGTGGTTCTCTATGAGGTGTCATCATTCGCTCCCTCTTAAAATGGGATCCTAATGCTCCCAAAGTTCTCCACAAGAAAAAAGCCACTCACACCAAAGAATAAAAAGAACAACGATGTCAAGACCAGGTCACAACCCCAGAAAAAGAAAAACCCACATAAAACATCTTCTACCCGCAAGAGAGACACTTCGGCCAGGATGCAACTTTGGATGGCGTGAAATGGTGGTTTGGAAACGGCTTTAGGTGTACATTGTGCCACGGGAGTAGACATCGAAGGTAGTGGTGGTGGTGGAGGTGGTAATGGGATGGCATTGGTCTTCTTTTCTTTTTTCATTTCTGGTTTCCCTGCTTTCTTTTTCACTTCTGTCGAAGGAGGAGTGGAATCATCTTTTTAACCTAAGTTTTCATTTCTTCTCGTTGGGGTGTGGGGGAAGGGGTCAACAAACACGCTGCACTCTTACCTGGAATAGGAGCTGATGACGGTGGCTCCAATTCCTTCCCCTAAGAGCAATTAAATAGCCAACGATGTAGGCACAAATATGAGGTACATGCTCGGAAAAGCGTCCTCTATAATCCAACATAGATAGATCGTTCGCGCCATTCAACATTGAATAAAGGAAGATGACAATAGAGTTGTTTAACAAATTGAAGGACAGTTGGTACTGGATGATGGATGCCTCCTATGTGGTGGAAAGGCTAGAACATGAATGGAGATATCCAGTTACCAAAGACTTTGTGACAATTAATGTGACCAGCCTGAAAGTAGACATTGACCTGGTACAAGGTATGATAGGCAAGGAAGTAGAAAAGTTAAGAGGCTTCGTTCAACTACAGCATGTGAGAGTGGGCACATTGATGGAGGCCCTTGATAATGTGATGAAAGTAAGATGTGTTTAGATATATTGCATTGGACAGAGTGGTCCTTTGTGAAGTACGGACTGGACCAACTAAAAGGAGAAGAAATAATAGAAATGATGAGAAAGGTGATGGAAGAAGAAGTGAACAAGATACAAGACAGGTAGTCTGAAGAAAGAAAGACAAAGAAAAAAGAAAAAAAAGGAGTTTGAAAAACTGAATGAAAACTGGATAAGAAATTTAGATTGATGGGACATCCAGACTGGATTCCAGAGACGGAAAAGAAGAAGAAGGGAATTATTGAGAAAGTGAGGAGATGGTGGAAGAAATGGAGAAAATAGAAGAAGAAGAACCCTTACGCCTCGAAAAGATTTGCTTTCTTGCCTAATACAACTTCTAGGCAGTTGTATAGTTGTTTGTCTGTTGTCTGTTGCATGTGTTATCTCTGTCTCTGTCCCGCCCAAACGTTCTAGGTTTTTTTCCCTGCTCTTTGGTCTCGATTGAGGTCAGCCCCTTGTTACATTGCTGCTAATCGTCAGTACTGTGACGTCACCTTACCTGTAATGTATTTTCCCACTGTCCTAGACAGGCCCAATCCCTCTATAGACCCACTCATGTTAAAATTCCCAAATTTAAATTCCCATTGTCCCTAGAATGGCCCACAATGACAAATTTCCCATTGTCCCCAGAGTGCCGGGACCCTGTTTTTAATGGTAAGTCACATTGTCCCTGGAGTGCCCCACTATACTACTATCATAACAACTCAGATATTTTGATAGCTGGTTGGTTTTTATTTTGTCAGCCAGATGTTGGAGATGCAATTAGTGAAGACGATTATGACAGATGGCTCACTAAATAAAATAAGTATAATTTAGTTTGTGTACAATGCTTGAAAATTACCCCCAGTTTGTATTTACCATGCAAAGAAAGCTTACAACAAGTATCCGTTGCCGTTTCCAATCATTTTCACAGTTGTGTAGTACGGACTCTTTCCGTGATACACAGAATATCAATAAACATGTTGAGGCCTGCTGTTTCCTAATAAATGCATAGAATATCTATAAACATGTTGTAGCCTGCTGTTTCCCAGGAAGTGTATGCTAGATCGATAAAAATGTTGAGTCCTTCTGTTTCCCAATAAATGCACAGAATATCAATAAACATGTTGAGACCTGTTGTTTGCCAAGAAATACGTACAATATCTATAAACATGCTGTGGCCTGCTGTTTCCCAGGAAGTGTATACTAGATCAATAAACTTGTTGAGGCCTACTGTTTCCCAAGAAATACATAGATTATATATGATCTTGTTGAGACCTGCTGAAGAAATCCAAATATTGTCAGTTATTATTCATTAGGAGATGTGCGTCGATCATATTGATAAGCATATCTATCTCACAGTAATGACAACTTTGTACTAATTCAGCTTATAGTTTTATTTTCTATGTCAATGGATTTTAAAATATAATTAATATTGGAATACATATATGACTTGGCCACTTGGACCCGTTCAATTAAATATAGTGGCATAAGTGCCCAGGAATTTACATTACTGTATATTTGTTTTTTATTCATAACTTTTTGTTTTCCATTTCTTCTCTTTTTCCAAAACAAGTTCCTAAAGCTTTTACTCGATCCTTGATTAAATGTGGGGGTAATCCTAGATGATTTCTCCACCAGTTCCATATTTTAAGTATCTTGGTTCTTTCATGATTAATTTTAGTCCCTGAAGCTTTACAAAATTGTTCAAATTCACTTTACAGATGTTTGAAGGAATTTGGGTCTTTTATAAAGTTTGTGCAATCGTCTTCATGTTGTAACATTTTTATTTCATCCCTTATATTTGGGATATTAATACCTTCTATATTTCTGTTAAGTCTTTTCTATGCTTAGTATTTCAATCGCTGTTGCATATAATAGCATTGACAGTGGGCAGCCTTGCCTCAATGTCAAATCTCCCAGTGTTAGCACCATTTACCTGTACTCTTGCACTTACTTTGTTATACAGGATTTTAGTCCATTTTTGGAAATTAATTCCAAATCCAAATTTCTCCAATACTTTTTGTATATAGTTATGTTCTAGTCTGTCAAATGCTTTTTCCTGGTTGAAAAGTACCATAGCACCTTTCAGACCTGCTTCCTGTAAATAATATATAATAGTTATTATGCTCAATATGTTGTTTTAAATGTACCGCTCTTTTGCCCCACATGTTTGATTAATGTTAATTCTTTTATCGATTCCTTTTCTAATTCTCTCAGCAAATATTTTACTTAAAATTTTGTAGTCAGTATTTAGGAGGGAGATGGGCCTCCAGTTTTTAAGGTCTTCTTTATCCTCTTTCGCTTTATGTATTAATGTTATGATCCCTTCCCTCATTGTTTTAGACATTGTCTCATTTCTCAGTAGTATGTTGTAGTATAACCGTTCTTGGATGGGCGACAACTCACCTTGGAACTTTTGATAGAATTCTGCGGTGAGTCCATCTCCACCTGGGAATTTCCCTTTTGTTAATTGGCTTGTACTCTTTTTAATTTCATCTATGGAAATGAAATCACATAGGCTTTTATGTTCTGATAATATTCTCTTGCACTTTATCCACTCTAAGTAATCATCTATAGTTTCATTTTCAATCGTTTGTGATGTATATAGGTTGCTGTACAATTCTTTAATTTATTCTAAGATTTAATTTTCCCCGATATTACTTTATTCACTTTATCTTTTAATTTTTCCATATATTTTTCTCCCACCCTTTTGTACTTCCTCCTTTTATATAATCCTTCCGCTTTTTTATATACCCCCATGGATTTTCTTGCTGTTATTTCTATTCCCTGATTTTCCTCATCAAGTATTTTGTCAAGTTTCTCTTTAAGTGTTTTTCCCAATTCCACTATATTTCCTTTTTCTAATTACCTTTTAATTGCCTCTTTTTCCATTTTCTGTTTCTCTCTCCTTATTGCAGAGTATCTTATCACTTTCTGTATGAAAGTGGGTTTTTATTTGTCCCATTTGTTTATTATATATCTATTCCCTTTGTTTGTAAAACTTTCTATTTCATCCACGATTTCTTTAATAAATTCTTTTTCCTCCAGGATTTTATTGTTCAATTTCCAATGCCCTTTACCCCATTTATGTTTATTTTCTGTATTTATTTCTAGTTACATTAATTTATGATAAGATATTTTTATATCTGTGACCCCTGCACTTTTGTAAATGTTGTGCTCATAATGTGTGCAATAAAACTTGTCTAGTCTACTACCTTGGTTGTCTTTTTAAATATACGTAAAATCCATCCTAAGCAAACTTTACCTTCTGTATATATCTATCAAATTATGTTTAGTGAAAAAGTAGGAAGTTCACCCACCCTGTCCACTTTATCCCCCACCCAATTAAAATCCCCTCCTAATATGAGGTTTTCCATTGAAATTTTTTCTAAATATTTAAACAGGTTTTCAATGAATTGTTGCTTTTTGTTTTTATTAGCAGGTATTTATACATTTATAAAATGAGTGTCCTCTATCACAATATGTATCAATCTTCCCGCAAAAAAAGTTTCCCTCGTTTGTTTGCTCCCATGTTACTCCCATTTTATTCTTGATAAAAGTAGCTACCCCTCCCCTTACATCTTCTCCTTTATAATCATTCACAATTATAACCCCATTTAAATTTTTCTCACATAAAGTTATTAGTTCTTTAGTGAACTTATTATGTGTTTCTTATATGAAAATCATATCATAATTTGTCTTGTTATTTAGTTTAATCATTTTTTTCCCTATTTATTCAGCTTAAATTTGCTGAGGCTATATGAAAGTTTTTTATCTCCATTTTTGCCTCTCCACCAGGTTGTTGCATTTTTGGTTATACATTAAGTATTATTGGTTTTAATTTAGAATTGAAATATCACCTAAGGGATCAAATAGAAATTTATTAGTCAACATGTAGACCCACTCCATAACCTTCTTGAATCTGTAATCCAGAAATTCCGATTAACTATGCAACTTTTAGAATCATACAATACATTATATAAAATATGAAAATGTATACCTTAAAACAATACTGCATTTTTATCCATGATTTCAATTTTGCAAGAAGTTGTCCCACATGTACAAAATCGTCTGCTACCCAATATGTGAACTTGTCGGTAGAACATAAATTCTCAAGAAATTCCCCGGCATATAGTCTGTTTCTATATTTTAGTAAATTTTTCCCCATCAACAAGACGTAAACACATTGCATCCTATTCATTGTTGTTTCTCTTCACGTAATAGCTTAATTTTTATAAAATGTTAAACTTTACTAATTCTGTTACAAGATCACTTGAGTTTGCAAAAATATATCTTGCCATTTATTGGCATTCTACATTGAATTTTGTAAAACTAGCTATAAAACTGACCTAATTACTCAACTGCTGACAGAAACAGTCTGCAATAATGTGTTTCATTTCTATAGCTTGATGGATATACATTACATATTTCAAAGCTGTGCACAGAATAGGCCGACATATCGCGAGTCAGGAAAACATGGGGGCGGTATCCCCTGTGTCCAAAATTAATATTATTTTGAATAGAATATTCTAGTGACAATTGCCTCTTTTCAAATGGAAAGCATTGCTTTATTTTATTTTCGTCAATCGGTTAAATTCGGTATGCATTTTGCTTCAATATTGGAGATGGAAACCTTATGTGCGCAAATGTCAGACAACTTTGTACATCATGGATGGTGTCCTACATACTTTTATGATCAGAAAACAAAATCCCATTGTTTTAGTTATGGCCACTGATTTTAAAAATATTCATCCAAGCTAATAATAATAATAATAATAATAATAATGAGGACTTTGCATAGCCCCTAATCTTTAGAAGCTCTAAGCGCTTTACAACATTAGACAACACCTTAAACATAAAAAACATACATAATGATATGATTACAAAAATAAACACCATGAAATTAGAAAACATAAAAAACATGCTGAGAATATTTAAGGTAGGAAGCATTATTAGGTCTTTAAGTTTGTTTTTGCAGTCAGAATAAGTGACTTTTGAGAGCACTCTTGAATGGGATCACTGTGACTTTGTGTCTAAGTTCAGTGGGCAATTCATTTCACGTTGCTGGACCCTGGTATGCAAAAGAACGCTGTCCATATGACTTTGTTTTCATAGTGGGAATAATGAGTATATGATTGTCAGAAGAGGAGTCTAAGTATCTTGCTGGTGTGTACACATAGGTGAGGTCGGATAGGTATGTTGGACTAGAGTCTGTCAGTGAAACGTAGCACAGAGAACACATTTTGTGTTTGATTCTGGATCGAATGGATAGCCAGTGTAGGGTACAGAGCAGCGGGGAGGTGTACTCTGATTGTAGTACTCTAAGTATGATCCAAGCAGCTATGTTTTGAGCCTTTTGAAGTTTCTGGAGTAGGTATTAAGATGAACCAGACAGGATTGAGTTACAATAGTCCAGTCTTGAATGTACTAATGAACACACAAATGTTTTAGTGGCATCAACTGAAAGATATCTGCGAATGGAGGTGATGCGTTTCAGCTCAAGATATGCAGCCTTGTATATGTTCATGACATGTTGGTGCAATGTGAGAGTACTATCCAGAGTAACACCTAGGTTTCGTACTGATTGTGTGAATTTAATGTTCGCGTTGCTGATATTTATTGTGTGAGGTAAAGGATGTGAATGAGAAAGTCTTTGTTTTGTGATCAGCATGGCCTCCGTTTTATCATCATTCATCTGCAGCTTGTTGCATGTCATCCATGATTTCACATCGGAAATGCACATCTCTACACCTTGGATTGTAGCATCAACTTCAGTTGGATGCCTAGATTTGCATATTTGGGTGTGATCAGTGTACAATTGGTGAGACACTGGATGATGATCTATGACACTTGAGAGCAGCTGAGTGTATAGAATGAAGAAAACAGGTCCAAGTACATACCCCTGTGGAACACCACAACATAGATCAACTGGGCTGGAGTGTATTCCATTTGAAGACACAATTTGAGTCCTGTGGCAAGGGCGATATGCAGATTGTACATTGCTAAAAGGACTGTTTGAATTCAGATGAGATACAAGCTGGGATCGAACAACCTTTTCCAAGTTTTTTTATATGAATGGGAGATTAGAAACCGGGCAGTAGTTGTTTAAATCGTTATGGTCTAGAGTTGATTTCTTCAGCAGAGGTTTTACAATGGAAGTTTTGAAAAATAATGGGAATTATGCTGATGTGAGAAAGGTATTAACAACATCAGTTAGTGAAGGCAATACTGGATCTAAGCACTCAAGCAGCAGTAATATTGGAATTGGATCAAGTTCACATGACTTTGGTGCACTCTTCATCAGGATGGTAAAAATAGGATGATTACTTAATAATGCATTTATTGGTGGTGAGAGACTAAATACATGACTTGATACTTTTGTTTAGCATTAATTGGAAAGCTGAAGATTAGTAATCTTTTGATATACATATCTTAATTGTACCATTTAATTTACAAATTTCAATGTAATTTGCATTGGTAAAATGTTTAGCGCAAGAAAAGTCATTATGAATCGGAGATAAATCATATTTTTGTTTTGTCTGGAGCTTGACTAATTTATTGCACATTTCTGTACACTATTTTGTCTTTAATACAGGCTTATTCACTGCATTTGGATGCATTTCATGGTGAAAATTCACCAGCTTGATTTAACAGTGGTGAATATTGCTAGCGATTGTTCTGCAAACTCTGTATGTCACAAGTTGTCAGTGTACTCAAGGACTCATACAGTATTTACAAGTTCTCATTGATATTTCAGATGAAAATGAAGAACTGATAAAAAGATGAAAATCTCAAGTGGAAACCTTTCCGGTCAGCCATCTCATCCAAAACCTCCTGAAATGGAGAGTATTTTGCAGACTCCAAGATTTCCTCTTTTCCTGCTGGTATGTTCTATTTAGTTTATCTGGTTTCTTTTTATCAATTGCTTTTATACCATGCCACAATTGGAAATTCCTTATCAAACGAATGCATAAATTTCATCATTTTTCTGTCTGTTTAATAAGATGTGTTTAAAAGTACTTACTTACTCATGATGCTGTATATATGAGATTGGACGTTTTGTTAAAAAAAGAATACATTTTGTGATATATTGTATCACTGCCTTACATACAGTGGTCATTTTGATCAGTATGCATTTTGTTTACATGCCAAAAAATCCAGTCTGGTTTCTTTGGGTTTTTTTTACTGAATTAAGGACTAGTGATTATTTTTGTACATTTAGCTGTATCCAGAAGGACAACACTATCCCCAACCCCATCCACTCTGGAGTGGAGAATATAAAGATTTCTCTCTGCCAGTTCCTCTGCAACTAGTAAGTATTGAGGATGGAAAAAATGTACATTATAGAATAATGAAACAAATACTACAGGTGTTGACTTTTATATAATCTCTTATTTCATTTACTGCTCTCTAAATATGAGTAAGTCAATTATACACTGTATCCATGAATTTAATTCTCATCTAACGCAGTAGAACTATTTTATGTTTAACTAAATTTTTGGTAATTTGTGGCATTAAACTAAAAACACATTTTATAGTATCTAACAAGGCTTATGTTCAGTGCATGTAAAACTCATTGGTTTGTTGTCATTTCAGTTGATAATAGTCTTGTCATCTTGTAGACATTTTGAATGTTAGTGTTCAATGCTAATTTCATACACATTGAGTCAACATCAGTATTTGTTTGGAAAATGGAAGATCATGACATGAAAGCACAAGCTCTTGTAGTTTAGATACTGATATTTCTGAACATTGTGAGATGTTAATTAATTAAATTATAGGTCATAATGCAAATAAACAATAAAAAATTTTCATTGATGTGTCTACTCTGTTCATCATTCCATTGGGTTTTTTATTTTCCTTTCTTAGGTATACCATTGTCATCTGTAAGTCAGACGCCTAAGCCATCTACATTGAATGCAGACTTTACAGACACCAGCAGTGAAACAATATGACTAGGGAATAAAAGAATAAAGGATTACAGGGAAAAGTTTTGTTTATTTTCAAATAAATTGTACAAAAAACCATGTATTTCATTCCATAAATATATTTCATTGTTAAACCCATGTTCACTGTACAGATCTTTATAAGGAGTTAATAGTAATGATCTTGATCTTTCAAAACTAATTTCATCACAAATGTCTTACAGATTTCCAGTCTGTCTGCATGAGTTCGAGTCTCGGATTCGGCCAATGTGGTTATGTGAGAAAGCTTGCCAGTACCTTCTCGTGGGTCGGTGGTTCTTTCCGGGGGTTTCCCGGGTTCTTCCTCCACCATTTACACTGGCCTCCATGTATAGCCTATTTTGTGCTGAAAAATTGCGTTAAACCATAGAACAACAACAACAACAGATTTCCAGTTCAGTGTACTTATGAAACTGGACACAAATATTGAGAATTTGCTGGAGCAGCTGGCCCTACAAAGGAAAGGTTTAGTTCATACACAAGGCCCAGACACAGAATATAGAGAAGAAATTCTTGAAATGCCATGTGATTCAGTGGAGAAACTAGAGGGCCTTTGCCAGAGGTTGGAGGAGAATACCAAGAAGATGGTAAATTGGAGCCTTATTTTCTATTAAAATAAAAACTGTTATAACCTTTATTTGCTGTAGTGAACATCAGTCTTTGAGTGAATGTCATTTGTGAAGTTAATATATTCACGGTGGTTAATTTATTTTATAATTGTTGTTAGTACAATGTGTTGCGTAGTTAGTGTTATCAATTTTTTTCAAGTTAGAGAAAATACATTTGCTTGCAAAACCATGGCAAAAAAGAACTATATACAAGCATATTTTGTCACATCGATCATGAAATACTACTACTAATAATAATATAAAAATAAAATAATAATAATAATAATAATAATAATAATAATATTTTCAGATACGCTACTTGAGCTCCCTTGGCAGGTATACAATTGGGGATAGTTTCTGCAGGATGATGAAAAAGCTTGGAACAAAAGACTGGCCAGAGTAAAGCCTAAAGCGACGTAAAGGGAAAAAAGCATTTCAGGAGCTTGTGATATGTCAGGTTTTAATGAGAAAGTATGGCTTGATTTAAATTGTCTGTTTTGCATGTGACTTGCCAGAGATTTTTAAATGAATGGATAAAGCAACTCGAGACCACATTTCAAAGTACGCGTTTTAAAAATATTCCATTGATTATTGCTGTCATTTGGAAAAATGCAATGCATCCTTTTGTTGAGAAACTTATTTTAAAACATTGTATTACTCTTGCAGAAGCCTGCTTCAAAAATAATGGCAAAGCAAAGGCAAATGGAATGGAAGAGGCCATATCGGAAACCCTCAAGTATGCACCCAACCAACGCAGAAGGATAAAATACAAGGTTATCCAAATGACTCTTATTTCATCAATATTGGATTCACTTTCGTCTTTTAAAGCATGGTATTTGCAAAGCGGATGCATTTTTAAATTGATAACAAAATCAGCTTATCCTATTGCCACTACTATCAGAGCTTGAGTACAGCTAACTACAATTTACATACATCTTGTCTGATTGGACAAGTGCCTCCATTTGGAATTTTTATTCACATGAAATATTTGGACAAAATAAATTCATCTTTGCGCAAATTGATTGCACCATCCATTTGCCTGAAATGACAAGTAAGTGCAAAGTTACTTTGTACCTTGGCTTAAAGATATTAAGGGAAGTGCAGTGAAGAAAATTTCATACATTTTCATAATGCTAGTTGACATGACTTCTGCATATGTAAGTAGTGCTGAGATGATATGACTTTATTTAAGCATTACATTTATTTTTTTAATTTGCAGGTGCCTGAGCAGAAGAAGTAACAGATAAACTTTACAGTCGAGTTGGAGACTGATTCTGATTCATAATCTTAATTAAATTTAGAAAATAAAGTAATATTAAAATATCTGTTGTATTGTTTCCTTCTTTCATTTTTGTCTCTTAAAAACAAATGTCTGAACCTTCAGGCTGTAAATTCAGTGGATTCTTTATCTACCTTTACCTTACACAATGCTACTTTAAAAAAAATTAATTATCCCCATTGGGGTAGGTTCCCCCAACCCCCGCCCTACTTTGTCAACTTACCTGCCACATTTAAATCTAACGGAAGGCCCTGCTGTAAAGCCTGTTACTCAAACTACCCAATAAGAGGATTTCATACATTCGCAAATCCTAGATGGATGGTAATGTTTTCATTTTGTAATGTAGATTTGGATATTCTTGCCACCAGTAGGGAATATGTGTTTCAGAAACACAAGCAGCATTCATCAGATTTGCAATTAGGTTTTATATGTTGTGAGGATGTTGTAGGAAGGTTTTTTTTATAATATTAAACAGCATTCCAGCAAGTTCACCAAATCACATTGCCACAACATTATATGACAACGTTGCCACAATCTTATGGCAATGTTATTGCAACATGTAACTGTTAACTGGGTTACACCTCTCCACGACGATGACACTGACAGCCTGAAAGAGGACCCCTCCCACAGACTATTATGAAAGCAAGTTAAATTACAATTTTTATTAAATCTCTCTAGGTCTTCATTGCTTTCATGGCCAAATACATGGAAATGGAGGAAAATGAGGGAAGATCATATGATATGATGCCACGTGAAATGGCAGAAAAGTGGCTGTCCTGTTCACCAACTACACCTTGTTCTTACAAAATGTGGCTGTTACTCATTCCCGTGACGATATCACTGACAGGCATCAGTGAGGAATGCCCCAACAAGCATAATACAAATTGCTTCCATTGTAATTGTTACAATTCCATTATGACTGCTCCAGTGTCCTAGTGGTTAGAGCGTCCGCCTCAGAAGCGGGAAGTTGTGGGTTCGAACCCCGGCCATGTCATACCAAAGACTTACAAAAATGGTAATAACATCTGCCTCGCTAGACGCTCAGCATTAAGAGGTTAGTGTTAGGACTTGTCGGCCTGGTGCCAGGATAATGTGACTTGGTGCGACATCATGCTACATGTCTGCAGCATGATGCCCCAGTGCTAGACATCACTATAAACTGCCACACTGCAGACATCGTAGCAATATGACTGAAAAATTATTCAAGCTACGTTACAAATCCAATCACACACACACAATTCCATTCAACGATTCAGAACCAACACTAATTCAGTACTACAGTTCTTGCATTTCAATCCAATTTTGCTTTTGAAATGTAGTACCACTAGATTCATAATGAACCCATTCCATTAAAACACTCGCAAATACTTATTATTCCTCGCTACAACTGAAATATAACTTTATAAAAAAAAACTTGGAATTGTGTTTTATGCAAGGGCATGGACATGCACAAAAAACTTGCAAATGAAGCTTGAATAAAACCCCGACTTTGGATAAGAGTTTACCAATCCATTACCCCAGCTTGAGGGTAATATCCGACCACGGCGATTTATATACCCATCGACTGCTCCAGCTTGAGGGCAAAATCCAAACACGTCCCATCTGTAAACGCCACTTGAGCATCCTGATGCTGTTGTAGCTGCCATTTGACAGAATCACAAACGTGGATATATTTCTTAATTTCCTCTAGTTGTTGAGCTAGTTTAGCTGTATGAAATTCCTTAGTGCAGACTCACTCATTATTAATATTACAACAGTGATTTAATTACACATCACCTGTCAGCACACCAATGATAAGTCAGTTATTTTATAACACATCAACAAGCTTGCCCCTTGCACTCCCCCCCCCCTTTTTATTTGGGCACATGTGGACACGAATCTGCAAGGCTCGAATTGTCATTTTTAATATAAGATCTCAGCATTTTTAAGGCCTCAATTTTAAAGACTGACCATTAAAACCCCAAAAAGGTCAGTTCACCCCAACCCGTCTTGTGGATACAAGGCTCAAATCGGCATTTTACGAGGTCTGTTTACCCCTGTCCCTGCTGGTTAGAAGTACATAATAATTACAAAGTAGAACCTTAGTATGCATTTTCTTTGGCCATGTTTCTCATTTCCTCATACTTGCTTTGAAATCCTTATGTTATCAACTGGGTCACCAGCATTCGTTTAGTAACAGCAAGTATATATATATATATATATATATATATATATATATATATATATATATATATATATATATATATATATATATATATATATATATATAGGTCAAAGGAAACACAATAAAAATGTTTGATTTAACAATGATATATTTGCCTCAGGTCCGTGTCCCTGAAGCGAATATTAACTGTCCATTGATTTTCTTGGCTCTTCTTTACTAGGAAATTGACAATAGAGATTTCTGCGATGGTGAAGGCAATGTAAAAATTGGTTACTATAACATATACATTTTACGCCATGTTAGAAAAAATAAATCCAATGGAAAGGTTATAGTCTGATAATCTTCATTAAATTAAGTTAATATAGGGGAAAAAACTTTAACAGTTCATAAATATTTTTCAGTGCTGAATAAAGATACAACATAACACTTTCTGTTGTGATTTTAAAAGTTTCTGGCACTATGAAAAATTTCTAGAACTATAATGTATAAATGTCCTCAAAAGATTATGTTAATATGGGAGAAAAATCTGTTATGAAATAAACTGACAAGATCTTGTATGAATTCATGTTATCTTTAAATATGATATTTGTGTGAAAATATCCGGAAGAAAAAACATGATGGTGCCACTAACATATACAATGTGGTTGCCACAGTGGCCATATTAAGAAACTTTTTATCGCTACTTCTGAATGGATAATTGTGTCAGCGTGTCAACATGTGTACAAAATACTTATGTTGATGTCTAGCAGGTCCTGAATGAGAATTATGGTGCTGTACGGACATCCTATAAGGCCACCAACGTGGCCATCCTGAAAATCTTGTTATCACTACTTCTCCTGAATGAATCGTCATATAAATGAAAGACTTCGTATGTCAAGTTGGACGTTAATGAAAATAGTGCCAATCTAACCTCCAATATGGCTGTTTTAATGGGCATCTGGAAAACCGTTTCATTGCTACTTCTCCTAGATGGCTGGTTATTTTGATATTGTGCTTTCACTAGATGACCTATTTGATGTCTAGTTGGCCGTAAATGGAACTCTGCATGTGGTTTTGATGTCTAGTTGGTCCTAAATGTGGTTTTTGCTCATAGACTTCTAATGGTATTATAGTTGGTTCCTTAATGAAACTGCTGTACAAAATTAAAAGGCCTTCTCGCTTTCTACCAAGTTTGGATACAATTATCTTCACCAGCTAGGATTTCCTGGTCCTCTTTTTTATACATCAACCCTTGGCATATGTAGCTAGCTAAAACAGTGTTTTGAACAATTAATTGCCCTCTTGCAAATAGAATCCCAATTGCAAGCTTTTACCAATGTGAGAGTTCCTTATATAAGTAGCTAAGTATTCAGTAACTGAATTTCCACATCCACATGCATCAACTCAGGATTAAAAGTTGCAACAAATATACAAATTGGAAAATCTTGAGACATGTGTCACTTTGTATGGTGGGTATTATGATTTAAACGCAACAAGGAATTTGAATTAGGGCTAATTTCTTTAAACTGTATTCAGTCATGGGGCCCTGGGTTACAGAATGGTCTAGGCACACACATCACTCAAACTAATCAACTCTCTCTAGTCCAACCAATGTGTGTATATGAGAAAGCTTCCCAGTAGCGTTATGTGTGTTGATTTCCTCCAATAAATATGCTGGCTGCCATGTAAAGCCTATGATGTCCTGAAAAATGGTGTTAAGCTCCATACAAGCAAGCTAAACAATCAATGATTTAATGGAACAGTAGACACCATTTAAGCTAAATATACCAAGAATTGATTTAGAGACTTGGTTAGTGATGATGACTTAAAATTGGCAAAAGATTAAACAGATAAAAGAAAGGACCATTCATGGCACTGTAATATAACAAATGAGGAAAAACAGAAGTTTAATGCATTTGAACCTTTTGTTTTTTCACAGTTTCAACTTAATTTAAGTCATAAGGCTCCTTATTTTGCCTTACCAAACATATAGCAAGTTATTACCTCAAGCCCCAGCACTGATAATGCCTCACAAGTAAGCAGTCTTTCATGCAGTCTCAGGTCTGAGTATATGTCTAGCAATACTGTATGTCCAGTTTGTTTATAAAATTCTTCTCACAAGGTACAGTTGTCAGAGAGACATGATAAATTCAATAAGTGTGGTAATGAAGGGACAGGCATTCTTTATTTATGCACACATCCCAAAGGGACATTGCTATGTTTGAATCAACACTGAACTGAAGAATGGAGCATCAGCTGCATCAATTAAGATATTGTGGCCCACACAAAATACTGCAAGGATTGTGATCTATTTCTAAGTACAATGGGCATGAATTATTGTAGCAGACTGGAGGAAGTAATCCAGAATTTATTAATATCTTCAAGCATAATATAGTAAGTTTTCATCTGTAATCTGTGGAATGTTTTTCGCATACAGTTTGCAGAATTTGTCTTTGCGTCATCGTTTTTCTTTTTCTTCATCTTTCCAGCTTAAGGTATCTTGATAATTCGTATGGTGCCGTGCAAATGCACTTGATGATTACCACAGCCAGTGACATTGTATCAAATCTTCTGGGATCAGATGATTCAATGCAATTTCCACATAAACTATCCTCATATTTGCTATTTGACTTATTAAGTTATTTTGGCTAAATAATAATAAAAACAATCTAGTCTGATGTATTGATAGTGTTCTGAATGACCATATTATATTCTCTGTATCTACCCTAGAAAATCCTGAGTGGATCGCTGTTTGGTTTTAATAAACCAAAGTAATCCAATGAAAGGCACTTTACAGACACAAGTGTCTGTTTCCTGTATGCAGTGATTAAATGATAGTATTGAGTCTTTATTTTTTTAAACTGATTATGCATAGGATCACCTTCAATGTGCGGTATGAATTAGTTATACTAATTAAGGAGCGGGCAATATTTGAATTTCAAAGATAAAATGTATGCCATGATCACTTTAGTAGGAGGAGTTGTCAATTGAGGTGATCCTTTCTGTTAGAATAAATATTATTTACTAAACCATTTTCGCAAGTTATGACATCAGGATGATTCAAAGAAAGAAAATTCATTAAATTGAACATATAAAATGTAAGACTGCAACAGAGTCTAGATGAACTATTTCTTCAGAGACATAATCCAGACTATGTGGCAGCAAAATTATCAAATAGGACACAACTAAGAGACAATCACATTTTCAGCCACAATGGTTTGATAGTTATCAATGGCTTGAATTCATTGACTATGAAGGCAAAGTGATTACTGCAAAAAAGAGATCCCAAACTGTCACAGATTGTAAATTTTACCAGTGTAAATGACAAATTCAGGATTTAATCAAGCAAGTCTCATGATAGTTTTATACCTAATAAAGCAATTTGTACCACAGATTATTCATGACACTTAGGCCAGCATGTACAAAATATTCCTCAAGTTACAGTTGCTAGCACTCCACTAAGAAATGTCATTTTATAATAAATGAGAACGAAATGGAAAAAGGTCAATAAAGTGATTGCACTCTTTAACACAGCCTACTACCTAACCCAATAATGAAAATGATTTGGTACATTATTTCTTTGTGTTTTATGGAATAAATGCATACATCTGATTGAATTTTAGGCAAGAGACTGAACTTTTGGGTTCAGTTAAAATGTAGGTGAAACAAATGCATTTTCTAAAACCACTTGTCCTGGGCTTGGCTTTGAGAATAATCTTGTGCATTTTCAACACTTGTATCAGTGTGCATTGTGACTTTTTTTAAAGATAGCTCTAAATGGTATTGGGTATATATCATTTTCTTCAACTGCACACTGTTGTCTTCCATTTGATTTGATGACTAACAGTTATTCTGTCTACACAGCAGTAGGCCTCAACATCAGGAAAAATTCTGTATACTTCAGTTACAGCTGAAATAGGTTTTGCATTAGCACCTGAATCAAGCAAAAAAGGTTGTGTTCTGGTGTGTGTATAGAAATGGCTGAAAGTAATACAGACAAAAGCCATAAGAGTACACAAGTTACATATGAATACCACCAATTCGCTTGCATGTGTGGCACACAAGTTCAAAGATTTGCTTCTTGTTTATTTTTGTGCACACATTGTTCAACTCATAAGATATTTTAAGAGCTATTTCTCTATTGTATGCACAATTCATTTACAAATATGATTAGTGGGCCACACCGAAGGCCATACTATTAGTTCACTTGGCAATATGGTAAAGTCAGCTGAAAAGCATAATCATCCATTACAAGAGCATTATGATATGAACATTATGTATTTAGAACATATAGATTTTTCTTTTCCAAATGGAGTCCAAGTAATTACTGCCCAATCCAGGTATAATTTTTTATACAAGTAAAGAACAAAATAAGATAAATCTTCATTTATTTGCAATAGATAATACACTTCTTAATGAATATAAACTTTTACATTTATTTTGTATCACTTGAATAAACAATATTTCTTTCAGTTCATTTTAAACTTTTATTTTATATCACTTGAGTAAACAATATCTCTTTCAGTTCATTTAAAACTTAGAAACAGGTTCTTCCAGTTACAATAATCAATTTTGGAAACAATAAACAAACTGGAACTTTTGACCTAATTATATTACATTTACTAGGGTTAAAATAATAAATTTCTTAACATAATAAATTAACAGTTCCAGTTAATCAAACACAAAATCATCTTTTATACAGGTTGTGAACTGTTCTTATTTACAGCATAAAGCTTATAGTTTCCAGATCGATTGAAGCTTACATGTTGCAGTTGCTGACACATGTATTTCCAGCATGGTTTGCATACATTCCACCTTTAATAATTTTGTTACTTCCCCCCCACCCCATTCAGTAACAAGTATCAACAATCAGGATCATTCTAAGGCAAAGTTTATAACTTGTGTACCACAGTCATCAGAAAGATAAAGATGCAAAACTTTAAGATGCCTGAACTGTCAAAAGAAGAAAACAGTTTGATGTTTTCCCAAGTTTTGAACCAGTTAACTTGAATTCTCAGACCATCAATTGCTACATCCCCAGTAAATACAATTGTTAGGTAATAATGAGAACTCACCTTCAGTTATCTGTGTATATATATAATTTTAATAACCAAGAATACCGCATGTGTAAGAACATAATAGCCTTCAATGGTAAAGTCAGAACTGAGAAGAGAGAAATAAACAAGCATAGTACATGACATACTATATCCATAAATTATTGACTGGGAAAAACATTACAGAAAACCATTTCTGCTGGCAGTAAGATGTTGAACCCATATGTCATAAATATCCGGTTGGAATCTAGGACCAGTAATATTCATAATGGGTAGTAACCCCCACCCCCCGTCCAAAGTGAGAAGGGCCTGATTTGTAATCTTTGCCACCCAACCTATCACATGCTTTATAGTACATGTACTATCCTCCTTACTGAATTCAAAATAAAATAAACATTATATTCCATAACGGGGTTTGTTTGTGATATTTGCAATTAAAAGACCTAATATTTTCCCATATTTTGATTTCAAACATTCAATGACAGAACAGAAACACATTTGCCGATGTCAGCACGCTGCTCCGTCGCCGCTGAGATACGACCTACTTAATGTAGAATTTGCACAGACATAGCCAGCCCATAATCATGAAATTTCGTAGAAACTACAAACATAACAAATAAATTAATTCCAGATTAAAGGGAAACGTTATTGCATTACGCATTCATCATAATAGGATTCCAAATTTCAAATAAAATAGACCAACGCCGTCATTTTCTTTCAAAAGTTATGTAAATAGGCGAATAAATTCAAATTTATCTGGGCGCAGTTATTTGCACATTAAAAATGGTGTTGTTGTGTAATGATGAACATGCGCTTGTGTATTTAGTTTGGAATACATTCAGCTTCCTGTAGTGTGTTGTATATATGTATAATTAGGAATTAGGTAGAATAATAAAATGAACGTATAATGAAAAGGTTATTCCATTTGTATGGAGAAATATGAACTTGTTTTGTCGGATGGATATCCTACACTCTCAATGTCGGGCAGTATTTCCAACCAACAATCTCATTCATATTTCCCATACTAATGCAGTAATCTATGACTGCAAACACATGTCGTAAAAACGTTTGGCCAATACGTCTTTTTAGACATGTATGTCATCCTATTACGGGCAATTGCAATTGTCAACCTAGGGTTACCGCGTTCTTCTTTCTTGCAACATTCGTGTCAATGATGTTCCATTGTGTAATATCATCTTTATTTATCATTGACTCACTACAAATACTCATCATGGAAATATGACTGTCCTTAATTTAATGGTACTCAAACAAATGTCATCCGATATTGTTCAGGCCCACCTATATTCCTTTGTAAAGAGATATTGATGAATGTTTACGAAATCAATTGAAACATAAACCAACCATTATGCAAGGGTTTCATGTGTGATTGTGTTTGAACATATTAATTAGTCCTTAGAGAAAGGTTCGTGCCCGAGAACAGACAAGTTATAATACCTCCTCGATCAAAAACACAACTGATTGTTTGGATGTAACACTTACTGTGATACTACTTATGTCATCGCTGTTGCAACAAATTCCCTAGAAGTAAGCAAATTTCATGGTTCATAATTTAAAGAACTGATTTCACAAGAATGCTGATCATGCAGTAAAGACATATCTTAGAAAAAACAAGCCACAGTGTTGAAAGTGTTGAGCATACCCTAGGCTTAAATAAGTGTTACTATGGTATGCTTTGATGGCTCGTCGATTGCAGTAAACGTGTCATCCACATACGTACGTAAACAAAAAGCATTTTTTGAAAACCTAACGTTGCGTTGTCACACCTGCCCAGTGCACTTTTTGAATCTAATAAACAAATCCGTTTGAATCACGGTTTAAGGGACTATATTTGAGTCATCATCAATAGTTCGCCTTTAGAATGGGATAACAATGCGAAAGACGAGAAGGATAAAATAAAGTCAGACTAAAGAAAATTTGTTGTATCATTTGTGCTGCCGGTTTAAATTAAAAGGAGAAAATGAAAACCCCTAGAAAAAAATCAAAAGTCCAAGGCAGAACAGGTGTATTACATAGTTTACGGAATGTATAAAATGTCTTCTTTTTCTGATACATTTTTTGGAATATTATGTCATCAGAGCAGCAATCGGAAATTCAACTTTGAAAAATAGACATACACACAAGATGTGGGGGATCATTTACTCGAATGTGATTGTTCCCACATTGTATAAGTGGATGAGTACCTGTTCAGCGTTGTCTTATGTTAGTGTAGGACATTCCCTTCGAATTAACCAAGTAATTTGCCCACCTAAATCTGTTAAAGCAACCATTTACCCTGTACGCTTGTTGGGGGACGACCAAACCCCTCGTCGTACCATAAAATCTGTATTTTCTACTTCCATGTTTAAGGAATGCCTTGCATAGATATATGTACACCCTACCATATACAGGGCACACCACATAAAAACTGTGTTTACGGTATGCGTTAAATGTTCATGAAGGAATGTGATCAAATGGCAGGGTCATGGGTTCTCAATGGATGAACTTTGACCAGACTTCAAACCATTCCTGTATATTGGCATTGAAATACATTTGTGTCAATTATAACAACTTCGAACCTGCAAGACAGAAGTTTTTATTTGAAGTAAGATGGATACTCTTTATGGTGACGTACCTCCAGATAAAACCATTGATTTGGGAATGGTGTTTATGAAATAAATTTAGATCGTATAATGTAAGGATTTTATTTTTCGCTTATCTTTTATTTTGTATACCTTTTACAAAACTGTAACACTACATTTTGTCTAATATCTTGTTATATGTTTTTGTACAGGTTTGACGAAGTGATTTTATTTTATTTATTTATTGCACTTCTTTGTTATTCCTTTGAACCTTACTTTTAAATTGGCACCATGTATCCAGTAGTGTGCTGATTGGCCCTAAACGATATACATACATGCATCCATATATACATGCATGCCTACATTACGTTCGGAAAACATACCATTTTTATATATCTCCAAATTATCCAATATATAGTAATCCATCTACAGCTGTTGATGGGATCCATGGAATACCAGCTTAAAGTTAGACAACCTTAAATTAAATATAGTATGCAGATAAAATGAGATTGATGACTATACACACATTATAGCAGTAAATGTCTAATAATAAATGACCCATTAGTGATTGGGGGCTGTAACCATTCAAATAGTGCGTCCCCATTTTATTCAGTATAGACTGCAATTTGTCAATTTGGTCATATGTACCCTATTTAGTTTGTGTATTATACACCACCTTGGTTCACACAACCTTTACAAATCCTTGAATCTGAGGAGTTACTTTTCAGACTCCTTGAATTTTGTAGCTCCGTTAATTTATGAAGGAATACAAAACGTTAATATTGCATACAATATATCAGTTTCTGAATGCTAGACTTTGCATTCTTTCCAAAAGTACTGAAATGGGATAAAATTGTGAGTATGAAATGAAACAACAGTTGCTAGATGGAGTAAAGTAACTTTGCAGTAGTACCTTGCTAATTACATATATAAAAGTATAACTAATGAATTAGGAATGTGGCCAAACAAGGAATGAGCTTTATGCAGTTCACAATGAGCGCATAACCCATTTTCCGTAAGATAAATTTCTCCCTGAAAACGTTTAGAAGTCCTGGCATTTTTTAATGTTCTAGCAAAGTCCTTTGAAAAAAGCTCATGTGGGCTATCTAAACCATAACACACACACACACACACACACACACACACACACACACACACACAGACAGATTTAATGACCCTGAGGCATACAGTATATTATACTGAATTACCCTTGTCCCCCAACCATCCAATATAGATACTGAATTACAATGTATCCCATTTATCTTTTATATATATATACTGAATTGCCATGTCCCCACCTATCCTGAATATATATATATATATATATATATATATATATATATATACTGAATTGCCATGTTCGCCAACTATGCAATATATATAATGAATTATCATGTCTACAAACCATCGAGTAAAGTACTGTATTTGAACTTCTGTACACAGATATTTAAAAAATTTGAGACTGATCGTGATGTAAGCCAATAAACAAAATGTAATGCTTTTATTTTAGTGGCCTTATAAAAAGCAATAGAAATTGACACAACGCTGATATTGACCAACAAATTATTACAGCCATATATATTTCATTTAGGATCATGTATAGAGTTAGCACAATGTTTTGGTCTTCTTTCACACAGCTAAAGTTTCGTGTTTGCTCACATGGGCATTTCAAGAAGTTAAGAAGCGAACTTTTTCCAAGGTATTTGTCCAGGGTACTAGTGTCTATTTAGATGACATTTCAGCTAATAAACTCTTCTTTGTGAAATGACCGCTAGGCGAGATGCATTTTAAAAAAACAGGAAAAAGAATATTTAACAAAATATGTTTGAATTTCTCATTACTTTAGATTAACATTTTTGGGAAAAAGACAATACACTTTACAAAAGGTTTTGGGGCACTTTTCGAAAGAAAACTTGTAGATGGAAAGGTATATTTAGATTTAAAAATTTAAGCTTGTTTGAACAAGATTTAAATAGGTTTTCTTGTTATGGAATTTTGTATATGTTTAGTGTGTAGTTTGCTTTCAACGGAGAAAAGCATTATCTAGACTGTACTGCAGAAACACTATCTCAGTACTATTTTAAACATTTATAAATGCTTAATAGCTATTTCTTAACATGCATTCATTGTGCCCTTTTGGTTCATAGAAAATCAAAATTATGCACCTTCTTCAAGGCGTTCGATTATCCATCTGTTTATATTTGTTAGTCTGGCTCATAACTTTGTAACTGTCGGAGAAATTTTCATGAAACGTTGCTCATGTATATATCATTACCAGTCCGACTATGTGTGTCATGTACCATAGTCAGACCTAGTCTGTCGGTCAAGATCAAGGTAAAATGTAACTTTTATATATTTTTCCATATATCAAAGTTTGCACCCATGACATCTAGTATGATTGTATCGTAAGGTTTACTGAAAATACTCTTAAATTGTGGACGTATGGAACAATAGCCAAAACTAAAATAATAATGTTGTAGTCAAATCTAAATATTGGCATGTCTATGTTTGGTGCAGGTCACACTGGTAATGGTCAAGGAAACAGACTAACTTCACATTGTGTATATTAGACACTTTAATCAACCAAATGACCATTCCCAGCAAAACGTTTGCATGGTTTGTATGAGGTCCATCGATTGAAAAAAGTTGGACTTGAAGGGGACAATCAACCTCTTAACAATTACTTGGGTCAACAGTATACAGAAACAGTATTCAGATACAAAGGTCATACAATGCAGAAACTTTGATAGTGTACATTATGCTGTGTCAATATGAGCATAGCTCTTGGATGGAAAGATGAGTAATTCTACTACAAGAATGAAAAATAAAAACACACAAA
The DNA here is from genome assembly GCA_028554795.2 of Sinohyriopsis cumingii. Taxonomy (NCBI): domain Eukaryota; kingdom Metazoa; phylum Mollusca; class Bivalvia; order Unionida; family Unionidae; genus Sinohyriopsis; species Sinohyriopsis cumingii. The sequence continues at coordinate 6,567,175 of JAPYKE020000037.1, read as the reverse complement.
GATTATATAAAGTAGATCCATCAAGAAGTCGTTAACTGCTATGTGGTTTGTAGATGCAATTAATGAAAGTGGACTGAATGTCATTTAGGCGGAAGTGTTCATCGTAATATTGCTTTCCCATCATTGGCCTACGTATCACAACTTTTCAAATGCACGATTTCCACATTGACAATAGTAGTATATGATACATTGTTACACCTTAATAAATCTTGGTTTAACTTGCAGAACATAATGGTTGCCTTATTGATGTATATTTAGTATTTGCAGGTTTGCTTTTCTACCACTAAAGATATTTTATTGAAACTGTAGCCAATTATATACCATAACTAGATGGTGAGTCACGTACCATGTCCATGCCCCCTGCCTCAAGGGTAAGTTCACTGCAGCCTGTGTCTGGAACACAACTTTGTACCCAATGTAGATGTTTTAATGAAGCATTCGCCAGTTATGTATCATGTATAGATGGTATGTCACTTACCTTAGCCATGACCTCAACCTCAAGGTAAAGATCAAATGCAACTTTTATCCTTGTCCGCATCATAACTTTGAACTACTTTAGATATTGTAATAAAACATTTAACTTGTTATACATTATGACTAGACTGTGTATTACGTGTGATTGAAATGACCCCTGCGTCAAGGTTATTGTTACTGCAAGGGAGAATATAAACCAATGACCTGTCTTCATGCATTGATGTGTAGGTAAAACTGTTGAACCAGTGGAGATGTTTGAATGAAATTTTAGCATGGTATAGACACTTTGTCTTGACATTGTCTTGTGTATTCAGTCACGCCACTCTTCCGGTCAAGGTCAAGGTCAAAACAAAGAATAATGTAACCCAGTTGCTTGTTTCCAGGCTGTCACTTTTAACCTTTACCCTATCATACCAGTGTCAAACCCCTGGTTCAAAGTTCAAAGTTGTGGAAAAACAAACAAGGTGTGCCTGGCATGTGTCATTTGTAGTTTTTTGCTGTATTTTTTTATTTTCTTATGTTGTAAATTTTATTGTAATATAAACCACCCATATGTTGTGGTCCTGGTGTATATCAATGATCTATTTTAACCTGGAACACTTGAAATAAATGAATTTGTGACTGATAAAACTACCCCAAAATTACAAAGAGTTTTTAAAGTGCTAATGCTGGGATATCATAATAACAATACGGCTTGGAACACTAAACAAACAGTTTCCATTCAAAGACGTGTATGCAGGTAAAATATATGATATGATTGGTGTCCTTCAATTTGTTGACTCAAACAGATGTAAAGACAACATTGTGAAGATCACCATACACCACAAATTTATGTTTAAGTTACATGAGGTTATGATAGATAAAATATGCCGATCGATCGGTAGACCACAAACTTTTAGGTGTACCAAAACTTATGGTACATGACACATTTCCTTTAACTTCATGTCCCAACCTGTATAGGTCATCAAACATTTATTTTGCAAAGAATTAATCGTGTCCCAATACGTATAATGCCCCAAGACTTACTCTCATTAAGGTAATAAATCGAAGTTATGAAATATACTAAGGAACAGATAATAAAGTACATCTTGATTTAATGACAATACAATATACACATAATACAGTTCCATATACAAACTGTGAGTATGTTGATGTGTTCGTATTTGCTAAACTCCCCCCAAAAGCAGTTGTCCAGTAGAGACTAGAAAAGAACAAACACATGGCATCTAGACATGGATTGCTGAAGTTTGCCATATATATGAATGCATTGTGATCACAATTTGCAAGTAAGCTCCTGTCAGCAAAAATATGACTGATAATCATGTATTTGTTGGTGAAAGTTGTAGTTTACATCATTTTTAGTTTCTAGTTGCTGAACTTGTTACACGTCCAGAGGTTACGTGATGAATTCGGACTTTGTATTTGGGCTTACATTATATTAACGAAATAACATGTTCATTTTCAGTTTCAACGTTTACTGAAATCTAATGAGGCCATGAAAATTATGTGAACAGCTATATTTAAAACTAATTAGACACATTAACCAGGTTCATAAAGTTTGTAAAGTTGTGAAACCTTTAATAGAAAATTCTGGTAAGCAAAGTGCAATTAAGAATACAATTAAAAAAGAAGGTATCTTTCAACGTAAGAAACGGCAGTGCACAAAGGAAAACCAATCATTTCAGTATCATACATTTAGTGAGGGGAATATCATTTTCTGCCCAAATTGCAATGAAATTTGTCTTCAGGCATAGAGATAAATGTCACTTAGACAAATGTGCATTTTTAAAACCCATTCAAATATCAATGCTAGCTACTGAAGGTGAATAGTAGATACCAGCTTTTAAGACCTGTTGAACACTTTGAGGACAGATTAAGTAGGCTCGGCATGTGAAAAGGGATTTTAATATAAATCTGATAGACACACGTATGTGGGAGAAAACCAAAACAAATAATAAATCTTTCTGGGATTTGAAAATAATTTTTGTTAATTTTTATATATTATAAATGCTATTATCTTTCTGAGATTTTCCATCTATTTACCAAATATAATATTGCTTCTCATTTATAAATTCTTTCTCAAAATCCTTTGTTTCCTAATGTCTCATGTTTGTATTGAGTTCAATGTTGGATTTATATCGTGGGTGTTATTCAAACAAGACAACTATGTGGAGACAGAAAACATTTACAGTAACATGAAGGATGACCTACATGTTTTTAACACTATATATCGTCTGTAGAAAGCGCAGCATATTAGTTCACCACTGATTAATAAGGGGAGTATGATGTTTGTATATATATATATATATATATATATATATATATATATATATATATATATATATATATATATATATATATATATATATATATATATATATAATAAATCAATGTATATATTTATTTTACTCTAGGCAGTGAATTAACCGTCATAGAGTGCAAAAAACCCAGATTTTTTCATTGGTCGTCAATATCTAATAAACTTACGAAATTTCAATGTATTTCGATGCTTTCATAATGGAAAGATAAATACAACCATATGGAAATCAAAACGACTTGGGTTTAAATCAAACCAATGATAAACATGTTTTTATCTGCTGTTTTACCTTGAATGGGGAAGGAGCATTTTTAAACAACTGATCATTTATGAGCAAACATACACAAAACAGCGCAGAACTATAACGGTAAACCGCTGACCTTATCGCTTGGGACGCAGTACAAAATATGCTACTGCGTTGGTTGCTAGACAATGCGCTTGAGCATAAACAAAAAGAATATTTGCTCATGGAAATACTGAGTTTAACTTCCACTCTATGAAATATATCCGTTATTAACTCGTTTCAAGGAAATACCCTCTGTATATTTGTGACTGTACCCGAATATATGGAAATGTTTATAGTATGGTTCCAAATGACGTCGTTAGTACATATATGTATCATATATAGATTGTAACCTAGAGATCGGTAATGAGCATGGACAAAATAATTTGACTATCGGGAGACAAGTATCAGGGACGTTTACATACACACACACACACACACACATGCACACACACACACACACACACACACACACACACACATATATATATATATATATATATATATATATATATATATATATATATATATATATATATATATATATATATATATATATATATATATGTGTGTGTGTGTGTGTGTGTGTGTGTGTGCGTGTGTTTGTGTGTGTGTGTTTGCTGAGTCATGTTCCTGAGGTATTGGTTTAAAGCAATACTATCGATATTATCAATACCTATGCAGAATATACAAAGTTTTTTCATTTTCTTTTGTTTTAAAAAAGTTAAGATTGCTTGATTCTTGAAATGGTAGATAATTGTAAATCACTAATGATGTTTCGGTGGTGATAATTTGTCGACTATTCAAATGTCAATCAGTCAAACAACCATAATTAATGGTTTGACCATAACTAGAGCTATATGTATTATTTGTAAAGCGCCAGGTACCCCGTGCGATAGAAAAGCACCTTACTCATTTTGAAAATGATGTCATCTGGTGGTAGCGTTTTACAACAGATTTGACAATGGTCAAGACTTTTAACTGGCCTGAACATAAGTTGATGCCACATTTTTATCAAAGGGAGAGCATTTAAGATTCTAAAGAGGAATGGGGTAAATGCCTGGAAACTATTGTCCTACTTAAATCTGAGGTATAAAAACGAAACCTTTCTTTAATTGAAACTAAGTAATGATGTCATGAATAAAATTAAACTAAATACCACAGTCGGAAATAATTTAGCCCCATAAATTCAAATCGCCAGTCCCATAAGATGCACTTCACTCAGAACAGAACATGTTGTTATTTGTGTATATACATATACAATCTCGTAACATATTGGCTTAAGGGGAAAAAAGTGGTATTCATTTAGGTATAAAGATAATGTTTCCTTTTGGTTGTGTGTGTTTCTAAACTGCAGTTTTTTCTATCTGGAATTTAATTGTTCGGAATTCAAAGGATTTTTTATGCATAAAGACAGGATACATTTAGACTGTTCAAGAGATTTTCAGCTTGGTGTCTTCTTCTCAAATCAGTGCAGAAATTTTCGATAAGTACAAATTACAAACGAGTTTTCATGTTAATTTCTGTTGTCCATATATATCGTGCAACTAAAGATCACTGATTGGTGAATTCGGATTCGATTGTTTATCACTCATGACGTCTCAGTCTTTGCATGGGTGGTGTGAAAATATCTTGGCGTATGGAAAAGAAGCCAAGAACAAACATTAAATATGCTTGCGTGACATGGAACCCAGACACGCCAGATCTGTTAGGCGCCTTAGGGTTGATTTTCATGTAAGCGCCCGTGCTATAATAATGAATGGAATAACTGTCCAAAGAAAATCACACATGGGCAGAGTTGAAAACAGATGGAGTGTTTCATTGAATATGTGGGGTTTTTAATGGCACTGTATACATATATGCTCTTTGTGTACCTATCTCTTTTCATTTTGGGCATGTTACGTTCCCACAAAATCGTAGAAAGGTTTTCCATCACTCTGCCTTGAAGCATTTAATCGGGGCATTAGTCAGTCTGTCCACCCACCGTTGACTCGTCAATCATTAATATGCCTTTCAAGTTATCCAAGTTTAGCGAATACTAGGTACATCCGTATCTTGCCAGGAAAAGCATGATTAGGAAACATGAGGAATGGAGACTGTAAGGTTATCAAAATAGCCGAAGACCTTATACAATAGTTTGTTAGAGAAAAGTGAGACAAGAACAGGAAAAGTGGGCATATATATAACACGTACGGTAGCAAAAGCAACAAAAGCAACAAAAGCAATATCTCGAGCCAGGCTGTGGTGATTGTAAAGTGGGCACACGGAACTTCACCTCTTCCTTCATTTGAAGCAGACCGAACCATATGCGAATGCATGCATTGTGACGGGGTCATCCTCCCAGAAGTGAAGGGGACAAATTGACAAAAAATAACTATATGGCACGTGTGTGTGTATTTTTGTTATTCTGTTCCTACTAATCCCTCTCCCTATTATATTTTGTATTTCTTTATTGGGGTTTAGTGGTGTAGCTATAAGTACTTACCAAGATTGCTTATGTGATAGTGTATGATGTGTAGGTTTGGTGTAGACATTTATGTTTTTGTCGTAGTATCTTGCGTAAAAAGTAGAGAAAGCGTTTATTTTATAACCGCTCAGGAGATATGATGTCCATGTTATGATCATGTGTGGTGTGTATTGTAATTTGTACGTACTTCAGGCATATAAAACAGAGTGTTTGTCAGTCTGAATGAAGTGGTCGCACATAGCCAAAGGGGTGGAATTGACTTCAATCCATGAATAGAAAGAAAGAACAATGTTGCTACAACCAAAAGTGAACAATGGACAGAATGTCTTGGAACTCCAAACGCGTCTGGAAAATGTTCGTTTTACCTGGACCAGCTGTCCAAGGTTGTTTGGCCGACTACGTTTCCCTAGACGAAGAGAAGGCGCATAAAAAGGGCATAATCATTATATTCAGCCCCACCTGTCATGTCAAGTCAGTGCTAAGGGACAAACCAAAACCTTTCGTAAAACTGAAGATCGTGAGATGGGATTTGGAGTTGTCGTTGGAGCAGCAGCGCCGGGTGTTGGAACCCAAGTGAACACAGCAGGACAGAAACAACTTCAGAGGGAAATAGGAACCTCCATTTACCTGTAACGGTGGATCATGACTTTGAATTCAACCGACCAACCCCTTGTATTACCTAACTTCACCATTTAATGGTATCATGGCAAGATTCGTTGATGTGTGTGTGATTAGCCTGGATGTTGAGGGCATTAACCATGTGCACTGGAGAAACAAAACGGCCCTTTTCTATGTGTTTCTATAACTATGTATTATTGTTTGAAGGTGTTTGCTTTGTTCTCCAACAAAAGCATATCTTGTCTTTCTCCCATGTATGTTTATATGTGAGGGTTAGTTCTGTGCCTATAAATTCTTTTTAATAATTTACGTTTTTGGATTCTTATTATGTGATTGATTAGTGGCGTGACTAGACAAATTCAATATCCTTGCTTGAGTGATTGTGAATGTTGTATACTGGTCATTTGATTGTATTGAATCTTTAAACATTTTTTTCTTGTATAATATATTTTGCATAAGTGTGTTTTTATGTCTTTGTAAATGTTGGAACAGAGTGTATTTTAGGTCCCATCTACTATCTAATTTGCATGTTTGTATGTGAGTGAATGTTTTACTTCTTGTTCGTGCTTCAGACATACACAGGGACACGCTTTTCAACGAACAAGGACATTACATTTTCTTGATTTACAAGAAGCTTGGCATATGATGGTGGATGAGGAATATCTTGTACAAAAGATATAAACATATTGAAGATATCCTTTCATACACTGCAGGCCAACGCACGAGTCATTCCTAAAAAGAGCTAGATGTCTTGTCAAACAAGCTGTGGAAGAGGACAAGCTGATGATGAAAGGGTTCGTGCCAATAGACCATTGTATACTGGGCAAACTGAAGAATGCTGTGGATTGCATTGTCAATGTAAACCATATTTACAGAGATAGACACTTGCGGATATTTGATCCTACCCAATGTTAGACAGAGAGAGAGAGAAAGGAAACAGCCTTAAAAGAGGTCTCTGAATTTAGTATAGACAGCGATTAATGACCAATGACAAAGATAAAGGATGTTAGAGCTAAGGGGAAATAAGTGAAAAGGAGGATAGAGGAAATATGAAGAATTCGAAAGATTAATAATTGGATGTGAAGATCAAGTTCTAGGTCATCTTAAATTCCATTAACTTTAAAACTCAAAGTATCTTAGACATATCGCATGTTCTAATTATGATCAAAGCAATGTAGGCACATACCCCTTTCACTCACTCTATTTAAGCTGGAATATAAATCCATGGACAAAATGTTTTGTTCAAGCATGTTTGAATCGGATTAAGGGCGTTTGATAAAGTTTGAAGAATGAAGTTATGTCATAACACATTTTTCTGGTTGCTATCTTATTTGCTCTAGCCCGTGAGATATTTTGGATTTATGTAGCACGTGATGTATATATTCTGTGTGTCTGGCACATAATTTGTATTAGTTTTGTAGTTTAACCCACACTTCACTGCACATTTATTTATAAATGTAACATAATAATTTTGGGATCAGTGTTATTAAAAGTAACTATAACTATCTAATTTGTTTTACAAAATTCTTGCGAAACGAATTATGTACCTTTAGCAAAATAAATGTCGCTATCGTCAAAATATAATGAGTTACATATAGAGAAAATGCATTGTGTATTGTGCAACCAAGTATCACACTATACCAAATTATATTGACCTCGTGTGCGTGTGTATGTTTGTATCCGTCTATCAAAAGTTTTTTGCGTGGTGGGCTATTATAGATGGAAAGCCCATACGTGTTTTCTGAGTATCGTTTTTTTGTATTGTTATATATGTGTTGTTATTGTATTCCAACTCGATTAGACCGCTCCGGTGGCCTAGTGGTTAGAGCATCCACCTCGGATGCGGGAGGTCGTGGGTTCAATCCCCGACCGATTCAAACCAACTTACAAAAATGGTACTAACAGCTGTCTAGCTAGGAGATCAGCATTAAGAGGTTAATGTTATGACTGATCGGCGGCATGACGCCCTAAAGCTAGACATCACTATAAACTGCCACACTGCAGACATCGTAGCGATATGACTGGAAAATTGTTCAAGATACGTTAAAACTCCAAATCACACACCCACCCACAACTCGGTGAGGCTCATTAGAAGACAGCATATATATATATATATATATATATATATATATATATATATATATATATATATATATATATATATATAAACTTTCAGAGAGCACATTCTGAAATAATGGACGCACACTTCTCAAGAGGATTGATTTTCTCAAAAATAATTTTGTTATATAAAACGGGTCTCTTTTGGAAAAAAAGTCCTTTAAGTTTCGTTTTGTCCAGCCTGGTAACTACAGATTAGCTATAATCTTTAAGATCCGATGCAAAAACATTATAAGTTTCTTCGGTTAGCAAGAATTTATCCGTAAAGTAATTACCATGTCGTTTTCATTGAACTAGACACATTTTTGAGCATAGTAATAACGTTGTAGGATTCATTACACTAGACAGCATTAAGGAATCAGCGAAGTAACCACAATATTGCATCCATTATGATAGAAACATGAATGTAACAGCGACATAATCAACATATGACATCCATGACGCTTGACAAACTATTAGCAAACTATCAGTAAATACTCACCAAGTTGGATCCATTACGCTAGACAAATTGACTTTAACAGCAGTAGCATGGTAACATCGCGCTACGTAACTTAAACATCAAGGAAAATGAGATGGAGAGGTATGTAATCAATACATATACAGACGACAGTACGATGTAGAACTATTTTCCCCTTTAAGACTTTTGAATCAAAATTGAATGCTGAAGTGTGTAAGAATACCTGGTTGGGTGCAATTGATGACATTTAAAAGGTTTTGAGGTTGTTGATTAGTTTACTGGGATAAATATATGGAATTCATAAAAGTGATCTGACGTGATTTGTCATTGACAAAATACAAAATAAGTTTTAATATCTTTTCTTGCACTCGGAAGCCTTAAACATTTTTTAGTTTCATACTTGGCTGAGATTGGAAGACTGCGGTATCAACCTGGAAAATAAAATACAAGGGACTGATTTAATTTATTGTCACCTCGAATCAATTGGGATACTTTTGCTTTCTTATAAATGAAACAGTCAAGTGCATATATTAATTATACTGTTCGTCGTCATCATCATTTTCAACCATATCATCATCACCAACATCATTGTAAAAGAATAACCAATGGACTTCAAATTTTAATATATCGCAATACTTGAATTAAAGCTTCAAATTGTATTAGTAAATAAACCTGAAGTGTACTTTTGCATTTGTTTCGTGTTTATTGTACCATCAAAATATGCACATGTTATAGAGAGTGCCAGCTCAAGGGAAACACCGAGACTACAGGTCACTCTTGATCTGAGCTGGATTTTATTATGCATCCTTCTAATCAGGAATCCGGCAGGCAAACTATTGTAACATTGGATACAAACTTAAACGATGTACTCACTTATTTCAGACCTTTCTTAATACACAATCCTTGCTGACACCACTGCACAGAAAGAGAACAAAATATATAAACAGTGATAATTTATGTATACTTGAAAATAATGGAAAGCGAACCTTCATATTTTGAAGCAATACACACATATGCTTCTTACTTTGATTGATTTGCAATTTAGTACATATAGCTTATTACATGAATATATTTAACTTGAAATTAAGGTACAAGACATTAAATGGTTTCCTATAAAACCAAACAGAATTTAATTATTAGAAATTACGTTGCTTACATCATATCCATGTTTTACAAATTGTCATCTGATTAATGAGTTTAGTCCAGCCTAGAAATCTAGCCATGATGCTCTTCATAATTGTTAGCAGAAAGAGGAAGACATGCATACAGTGAAAGAGACAGAGATAGAGACAGAGGGAGAAGAGAGACACACAAAAAGATAGAGACAGAGATTACCATATTTATTCCACACGTTGTACCAGGAGCTGCATTAAAATATACATCCATGCATTTGAATGTCGTCGGATGCGTACAATACATGAACCGACAAATCCTTCCAGGCAGTACCTTTATGGGAAACATAACAAACAAACAATTTTACATCAAGTTGTATGGGGTTACGTGATCTATTACTCTGGTCACCCTCTATATCTGCCCCTCAAAACTACAAGCTAGACCCCAGATGCAGGCACATACCGTTACAAAGACAATCAATGCTTAATTTGATACATATGTCCCACACCAATTCATTCAGTAGTTCGAGAACTGCAATTAACTTCGCGATGAATCAAAAGTTATGATAATGATAGTAATTCAGCTGGAGATAAACTTATTTATACAATCGGATTGACAGCGTTAATGTCTCACCGAGCGTGTTTCCGCATTTTGTTCACACTTAAAATTAGGTCAAAACTTACTGGTTAGCAATGCGATAGATAAAATAAACAGCTTGTCTATTAGATTTGCTCAACTTTGTGCTGTTATATCTCTTGGAGTAAATTTCCTGTAGTCGTTATATTACGTAAGAGTCTCGAATTGTTTGTACAGAATGTTAAGAGTTTGTTTTTGCATATTTAAATCTTTCATTCCCCCGACGAAAAAAATGTTTCGATCGAAACTTTAGGAAACCTTTTTAAATATATAATAGTATTAGAGTTATGTGAGTTGAGAAAAAAGTAAAATAATTTAAAATACATACGTCAGACTGTTAGACATTCCCATGGAAAACGCAACGAAGACTTAAGTTAAAGCAGGTCAAATTCGTTGATAAAATCCACCTATTCAAACGCGAACTACATGTCCGGAGTACATTAATATTGACTCAAACCATTTTCCCCAGTGAAATATTTGGTGTAAAGCAGTAACACTTCAGCTGTTTAATCCTTCGATGATAACCAGATCATACGTTCTGTTGGAACATTATTAAGTGAAACTTGCATAGTAGCCAAGCTACAAGTAAGGTCTTTTTTGTTTAAACATGTATTTCCAGATCGAACAGAGATGAATAACTTTAAAGAAAACAAAGTAAAGAATTGATACAAAAAGCAGCAACGCAATCAAGAAACTAAGCTTTGTTAAATGCAACAGTAATCGACAAGGAAAACCATGCGTTTGTCTAATGTAACGTTTCAATGATTCATGTTTCTCAGGACGGTAAAGTAAAAACGAAACAAGCACATTTTTACTGCATTGTAACTCAGTAAAGTTATCGCGTAAGGTATGCAACTATGCTAAGTCGGTCTAAAAAAGTGACCTATATTTCGTTAGGGAATAAAAGCGAAGAAACATTTCTCAAAATAATCCATAATTTAACTAGTGATCTGAATTAAGAATATTTATTAAGCAGTACACATTATCATCTGTAAATTCAAAATTTTCAACAACTAACTGTATCTTTTCAAGGAACAGTAATAAATAGAACTATTAATGTATTGCCTTGCATAAGTCATTCAACATTAAAAAAGCAACATCCATGCAGTACTGTATCCTTACTTTGAAATCAAAAAATTATATGTATCACATGGAAATAACAAATACGAATACGTGGATCCATTTTATTGGTTTACTGAAGCTACATTCACACCAATAAAAATGTTTAATATAAGCCCTATTGGATCAGGAATAAGGTAAGAGGTTTTTCAGTGATGCCATCAACTATTTTAATTTGTCTTTGCATTGTGAGTTGCATGACTACAATGCAAAGATGGTACTTTAATGACTTTTATACCATTTTCTTTACCAGAAGTAGGCATTGTAAGTCATTCCATAGTATTGTATCGATATAATTTAAAATGTACCATCTTAACCATTGTCAATGTTATTATCTTACTGTAATGCATTATATACTAATTCAAAATCTTGGCTTGCACTTTCTGTGCTTCAAATAATGTAATATGTGTAATTACCAATCTTACCTCATTCGAAAGAACACGTGATGATATGGATAATGATGTTTTAGTGTCTGGAATTCAAATGGTATTCTAAATTTCTTTCTGCTAACTGTGACCCAAAATACTTCTTTACCAGTGTTCCATACGTGAGCCGTTTCTGTTGAAACCATGGTGTTTATTTTAAAATCTCCGATTTTAGCAGTTAACTTATCTTCAAGAGTTCATCAGGTTATGATCTTTAATCTTATCACAGAAATACCAATCGAATGAGGTTCTTATAGACACAACCATACATTCGTTCATGCCTATTTCGCTTTATTTCTGTCTTTCTTTTAGTTTTGTCTGTGACTTCATTTCTTTCCTTTGTAATGTCATAAACTGTTTTCGTTAGTGGTAATTATATCTTGCAACTGTGAAAAACTAGCATCGTGAGCAGTAACGTTATCTTCAAAACCTTTTCATAAAAATTTAAAGCCACCACATGACCTATTAATCTTTCATCTTTCTACCAATATTTGTGTTTTTAATTCCTCCATATGAGTCTAGAAGGCAGATATATAACTGCTTATGTTTAATTTAGCGGGTCAAGCGAATAACAGCTGTCTTGCATTTATCCAGTTCTTTCTAATATTTGGACAGGTAAGTATAGCTACGTATAAGGTAATGAAATACTTTTAGATAAATCAAAATGATTCATCTTCCTGTTTTGTTGTATTATTTAGTCATTAATTGTTATTTGAAGATTATCATTAATAATTTGTTCTCTCCACATTATAAATATTTGCAATGTCACTCATACATATGAGAAGCTGCCATTGCATAGAGTTTGTTTTATTGATCTGACAAAGGAAGATGAAATAACATTTCATGTTTACAAATTTGCAGCTATGTTCAGTTCAGTACAGTAGATGCCTCTATAACTCGTTGATTATAGAATTATCGCAATACATTGCTGTGGTCATTTATTAAAATTAAGTAACACAGATTAATTTTTATTTTTTTCATTGTTGCAACATAATAAATTGTATTCGATCATTTGCAACATTGTAATAATCAACTGCAAGAACTGCATTTTAGTCTGTATCAGGCAGCAAGAGCTGGAAGTATAAATGTGATGTAAAATAACATCAAATATCGTTTGCTTTCTTGAACGTCGTTTGATTTTCTAATTAACAGAACAATACCATGTTCACTGATTGAAAACAAAATGCATGGGCTTTAGTAAAAACAGGTTTTGAAAACGACGACACAACAAACATTAACAGAGGAGCACATTATATAAGTAGAAGATTGCATTATTTTTGAGATTTTAAATAACATATAAGAAACCATTTTATACCATGTTTCGTAAACAATTTTATCTTTCCTCTATAAAATATTTACCTCCGTCATAGAAAGACATTTCTTACAAAGTTAATTGGAAAAACTCATTAAACGCATCACTCAGTGTATAATTAAATATGACGATTAATTTCGTATGCTTTCTTTATTTCTTTATGTCCTTTACTTCCAGCTACCAGCAGATTTTCAGGTTGTTTTTTCCATCTCAAGGTGAGTAATATTGTAATAATACTAATACTACTACCACTACTACTACTACTACTACTAATAATAATAATAATAATAATGATAATAATAATAATTATAATGATGATTTTGTATAGTACCTAATCTTTAGAAGCTCTAAGCGCTTTACAACATTATACAACACCTATAAGATATAAAACATATATAATGATATGATTACACAAACACCGTGCAATTAGAAAACATATAAAACATACTGAGAATATTTAATTTAGGAAACATTGTGTCTTTAAATTTGTTCTTGCACTCGAAATAAGTGAGTTTTGATTGCACTCTTGAATGGTATCAATGTGCCTTTGTGTCTATGTTCAATGGGAAATTCATTTCACGTTGCTGGGCCCTGGTATGCAAAAGAACGCTGTGCATATGACTTTATTTTCATAGTGGGAATAAAGAGTGTACGATTGTCAGAAGAGAAGCATAATTAACTTGCTTTTGTGTACGCATAGGTGAGGTCGGATAGGTGTGTTGGATTAGAGTCCGGCAATGAAACGTAGCACAGAGAATAAATTTTGTGTTTGATTCTGGATCGAATGGATAGCCAGTGTAAGGTAAAGAGCGGCGGGGAGGTGAAGTTTCTGAAGAAGATATTGAGAAGAACCATACATAATTGAGTTACAAAAGTCCAGTCGTGAAAGTAATAATGAACACAACAATGTTTTAGTGGCATCAACTGAAAGACATTTGCGAATGGAGCCGATGCGTCTCAGCTCAAGATATTCAGCCTTGCATATGTTTATGATATGATAGTGCAATATGAGAGTACTGTCCAGAGTAACACCTAGGTTTCGTACTGAGAGTGTGAATTTAATGTTGGTGTTGCTGATGTTTATTGTTTGAGGTAAAGGATGTGAATGAGAAAGTCTTTGTGTTGTGATCAGAATGGCCTCCGTTTTATCATAATTCATCTGCAGCTTGTTACATGTCATCCATAAATTCACATCAGAAATACACCTCTCTACACCTTGGGTGGTAACATCAACTTCAGTTGGGAGGCTACATTTGCATATTTGCCTGTCATCAGCGTACAATTGGTGAGACACTGAATGATGATATATGACACTTAAGAGCGGCTGAGTGTATAGAATAAAGAGAGCAGGTCCAAGAATAGAACCCTGTGGAACACCACAACATAGATCAACTGGGCTGGAGTGTATTTCATTTGCAGACACAATTTGTGTCCTGTTGACCAAGTAGGACTTGGGCCGCAGTAAGGCTGTATCATGAATGCCAAATACATGATTGAGACGGTGAAGTAATATATCATGATATTTTGTGTCAAATGCAGCAGACAAACCAAGGGACGTGAGGACTGTAATCTTTCCGTTATCCAAAGCAGAGAGAATGTCATTAACTACTTTTAGAAGAGTAGTTTCAGTACTGTGGCAATGGCGATATGCAGATTGTACATTGCTAAAAAGACTGTTTGAATTCAGATGAGATACAAGCTGGGATAGAACACCCTTTTCTAAGATTTTTGATATGAATGGGAGATTAGAAACTGGGTGGTAGTTCTTTATATCGTTATGGTCTATTGTTGGTTTCTTGAGCAGAGGCTTTACAATGGCGGTTTTGAAAATGATGGGAATTTCCCTGATGAGAGAGAGGTATTAATAACATCAGTTAGTGAAGGCAATACTGGATCTAAGCACTCAAGCAGCAGTAATGTTGGAATTGGATCAAGTTCACATGACTGTGGTGCACTCCTCATCCGGATTGTACGTACGAAATTCATAGAGTCAGGTGCAAATGCTGCTAATGGTATCCGTTCAAATTCTGTATCCCAACTGTATGGTGACGACAAGGCAATTGAAATTGTGGTGTCAATCTTATCTCTAATATTTTGCACTTTGTCATGGAAGAGTTCATTATTTAGTTACATGCTGTAAAATGTTGTGTATAATAGCCGTGATGATTTGTGGCTGAGCCAGAATTCCTACTGTTTAACAATATGATCATGATGTGTACAGTGTTGGCTTTTACAAATTAATTTTGTCTCCAAGTGTGGGTACTAAAATTTGAAGTTCAAAGAAGGAATATTAAGGACTGATGTGAGACGAAGCACAATTATACTGGTTATGTTGGAGGCCACGATTAGTAATATGATCAGAATAGGCAATTCGAGAATTTTATCGAGCAATATATGGTTCCAGTGTATCTTTCGATTACGTCTTTTACGAAATTTGTGAACAAGATAAGTCTGAATATGTGGTTTGGTTTTCTTCTGTGTATAACATGTGTCAATTTGCACGGACATCAAACACAAACTACATTACTTACTCAACACTGTCACTGTATCCCCTGCATTTAAATGTGTAGAACTCTCTGCACCCATACAGATTATTGTGGCAAAATGAGCAATGCTAAGAACTATATTTTCTTGGTACTAGAAAAGACAATCGCTGGCCAATTACTAGGTCAGCTACAAACTCAGAATCAGGGATTTGGTTAGTTAAGATGCGAGTAGTGTTGCCATTCTCTAGAAAGACTTCTCGAAATAGAAACTGGCATTAACTCATTAGTGATGAGAGAGGGGTTAAATATCCTAGTATCTGCCATAGTGTCCATGCTGTTCGATAAACGTAATGTCGATCTAATGAAAGCAGTGTAAATCTAAAGTTGTGAGAAGAACAATGTAGTTGGAAGAGAAAATTGAATCAGTGAACTTTGCCAAAAAACAGTTGAAACAATAATTAGTGGACTCAAGGAATGAAAGTGGAAAGCTAAAGAAAGAAATAAAAACGAAGAAGGTGGTTCTAAGGAAGCCGTAAATACTGCATACCATAATGGACAATACTTAGGAATATAAAGCATCAATATTTACAGCCTCCCAGAATAACAAACTGAAATATAAGCAGTTCTTATCCTAAACTTTTTAGCATTTATTTTAAACTTTAACTTTAACATAACTTATTTTGTATCTTACTATATAATCACAACTGTAAATTCTCTACATATATATATATATATATATATATATATATATATATATATATATATATATATATATATATATATATATATATATGCACTTTTCCTTAATCCTTCGCTTCAAAAGTGTTTGTAACTAAACTGCACATAAATGATCCTTGAGTGAAATATGATTTGCGAGCACATTGAGAGGGTGTTAGTCGTTATCATTATGCATTCTTACTGCGCATACTGACACTTGATGCATACCCCACAGTAAGTAGAGCCACGTCCGTTGATGAGTTGACACTGCATAGAATATGAGTACTTTTCGCCAGGCAGTTTTCTCATAAACTTGTTCAATTCGTCCGATTGGGGTTTGGTGTAGACAGGTTTCGTTTTTGCACAATCTCTGAAATATGAAATGGATTAATCACGGTGACAGACAGACCGTGATAGATAGATAGATAGATAGAGAGATGGATAGATAGGTATATATATATATATATATATATATATATATATATATATATATATATATATATATATATATATATATATATATAGATGGATAGATAGATAGATATGCAAAGTACCTAGCTAAATACCTACCTACTCACGTTCATACATACAATAGATCGAAGGATTTTATGTTATATTTTCTTGTTTTAACATTATAATACACATGCTGAGGCTACAGACCAACCAGGTTCCACAAATTGCTGTGAATAACTTTGTTCTTCTTCATCAATTATCATATTTGTCTCTATACAGGCACCTTTACGAAAAGACATCTTCAACCAATGCAGTTTATTAGCATATTTGTCTCTATACATATTTTACATACTTGTTCGCTAGTGTCTTCTTAAAGGCCTCCAAGGAGCATTTTGAAAATAGCCAGGGGTTCTTGGAGTAATCCTTGTTGGGATCGAAAACTGTTACCATAGGAGTCATAATAAAGCGCTCTTCCGCCTTACAGTCTGCACAATTGACTTCTCCGTCATGTAAAGCTCCAAGGCTGGAACATAAAATTCAAGCAGGAATCTTCAAATCCGTACAAAATGTAGAACCTGGATTGATCACAATATATAGACAGCTAGTGCCTTACATTATTTCCAGGATGGAAGAATACAAAAAAAAATTGTATTTTGTTTCTGTAAACAATGCTATAGTCACATATTTTACACATCAGGTAATTGAAATTTATAGAGGATGTATGTACAGAACCATATACAATATATAGTAAAACTGTATCTATCACAGACATAATGATCAGGTATAATTTGAATAAATATCTTACTTTTTATATAATTAGTCTTTGTTATTAATGTATTGTTCTTAAAAAATAACATTGAAAGGATGATATTACTTAAAAAACCATCACTTTTATTGTTATTAATATAAGGTTATTGAACCAAACATGGTGCTTCACTGAACCACAGTTTATATCGCAAACGATACATAAGTATATGTGTCATCGACTAGTTTCAATATCTTATTAATGTTTGGAACAGTACGTGCACACCATCCAGTTATATAACAAAATCAGACTGCACACATTGCGTTGATATGCACAATTGACGGAAAGTATTTGTAACGAAATCATTTTCATGCAATCCCATTCGGATAAATTGATTGTGTACAAATACACACTAAAATTGTTGGATTAAAAATGTTCGATTGTGAATCGTATAAAACTTACTAATTGATGATAAATTCAATTACGCAGATACATATAATAATAATAATAATAATAATAATAATAATAATAATAATAATGAGGACTTTGTATAGCGCCTAATATTTAGAAGCTCTAAGCGCTTTACAACATTAGACAACACCTATAAGAAAAGAAACATAATAATATTATTACAAAAACAAACAACATGAAATTAGAAACACATTAAAAAATAAAATCATGCTGAGAATATTTCAGGCAGGAAACATTATTAGGTCGTTAAGTTTGTTCTTGCAGTCGAAATAAGTGAGTTTTTAGAGCCCTCTTGAATGTGATCACTGTGTCTTTGTGTTTAAGTTCAGTGGGCAATTTATTCCACGTTGCTGGGCCCTGGTATGCAAAAGAACGCTGTCCATATGACTTTGTTTTTATAGTGGGAATAATGAGAATACGATTGTCAGAAGAGGAGCGTAAGTATCTTGCTGGTGTATACACATGGGTGAGGCCAGATAGGTACGTTGGACTAGAGTCCGACAGTGAAATGTAGCACAGAGAACAAATTTTGTGTTTGATTCTGGATCGAATGGATAGACAGTGTAGGGCACATAGCAGCGGGGAGGTGTGCTCTGATCGTGGTACTCTAAGTATGATCCGAGCAGCTGTGTTTCGAACTTTTTTGAAGTTTCTGGAGTAGATATTGAGATGAACCAGACAGAATTGAGTTATAATAGTCCAGTCTTGAAAGTACTAATGAACACACAAGTCTTTTAGTGGCATCAACTGAAAGATATTTGCGAATTGAGCTGATGCGTCTCAGCTCAAGATATCCAGCCTTCCATATGTTCATGACATGTTGGTGCAATGTGAGTACTGTCCAGAGTAACACCTAGGTTTCGTACTGATTGTGTGAATTTAATGTCGGTGTTGCTGATATTTATTGTTTGAGGTAAAGGATGTGAATGAGAAAGTCTTTGTGTTGTGATCAGAATGGCCTCAGTTTTATCATCATTCATCTGCAGCTTGTTACATGTCATCCATGATTTCACATCAGAAATGCACCTCTCTACACCTTGGGTGGTAGCATCAACTTCAGTTGGGTGGCTAGATTTGTATATTTGGGTGTCATCAGCGTACAATTGGTGAGACGCTGGATGATGATTTATGACACTTGAAAGCGACTGAGTGTACAGAATGAAGAGAACAGGTCCAAGAACAGACCCCTGTGGAACCCCACAACATAGATCAACTGGGCTGGAGTGTATTCCATTTGCAGATACAATTTGTGTCCTGTTGACCAAGTAGGACTTGAACCACAGTAAGGCTGTATCATGAATGCCAAATATATGCTTGAGACGGTGAAGTAATATATCGTGGTCTATTGTGTAAAATGCTGCAGACAAATCAAGGAGGGTGAAGACTGTAATCTTTCCGCTATCCAACGCACAGAGAATATCATTAATTACTTTTAGAAGAGTAGTTTCAGTACTGTAGCAAGGGCGAGACGCAGATTGTACATTGCTAAAAAGACGATTTGAATTTAGATGAGATACAAGCTGGGATAGAACAACCTTTTCTAAGATTTTTGAAATGGATGGGAGATTAGAAACTGTGCGGTAGTGCTTTAAAACGTTATGGTCTAGTGTTGGTTTCTTGAGCAGAGGCTTTACAATGGCAGTTTTTAAAAAAGATGGGAATTCCCCAGCTGAGAGAGATCTATTAATAACGTCAGTTAGTGAGGGCAATACTGGATCTAAGCACTCAAGCAGCACTGATGTTGGAGTTGGATCAAGTTCACATGACTTTGGTGCACTCTTCATCACGACTGTACGTACGAAATCCATATAGACCGGTTCAAATGCTGCTAATGGGTGCCGCTCAAATTCTGTATCCCAACTGCATGGTGACGACGAGTCAATTGAAATTGTGGTGTGAAGCTTATCTATAATGGTTTGTACTTTGTCACGGAAGAAATCTGCAAACATGTCCGGAAGGTCGACTGCAGAGAAGGTAGTTGGAAGTGGTGTTGATTTATTCCTTGACATTAGCTTGTTAGTAATCTCGAAGAGCTCTTTGCAGCTGGACCTTTCCATGACCTTAGTAGTGTAGTGGGCTGATTTCGCTGCATGGACTATATTTGTGACATTCTTCTTAGCGACTTCATAGATTTGCTTATGAATAGTGAGTCTGATGGAAAGCCAGAGCCTCTCAGCTTTACGGCGGTCTGTTTTAGCAGTGCGAATCTGGTCCCTAACACTGCTATACCATGGAGCCATGGAGAACACTTTTGAATTGATACTCTGCATTTGGTAGCTAGGGCATGTTTCTCAAGTAATGAACGCAGACAGTTATCGAGTTGTTCTGCGGTAGGAGGTAAGCAAGTTTTTAGGTTTGCTTGGATGTCATGCATTAGTTTGGTTCTATTTATCATACGGAGGTTTCTCTTATATATATATATATATATATATATATATATATATATATATATATATATATATATATATATATATATATTGTAGTTAGGGATGGCATATAATGCAGAGGTGATCTGATGCAGTCTCATGGGATAACAGGGAGGACCGTGGAATCTTATCATCAGGTCTGTGAAGAATCCAGATAAAATGTGACCATGTTTATGGGTGGGTTGGTTCTCTAAACAATGCTCTACTCACATTTAATGTTTAAGATATATATATATATATATATATATATATATATATATATATATATATATATATATATATATATATATATATATATATATATATATGTAGTGCATTTATATATTTCATGTATTGTACCATTATCAGATATTAGATCCATTGCTATTTGACACTTAAATATATGTTAAATATTAATAACAATTAAAGAGAGGGTGAATATATTTAGTGTATTTGTTATTGTTTTGAACCATAAGTCAATTTATCTTAATATACAAATATGTAGCTTGTATATTTGTAATTTAGATGAAAATAAAGTTCAATTTAATATTTCCTGTTGTAGAAGTAATAATACAATTACACTTTATAAATCTACGTTTTTACTACCATAAATGAAATGTAACGTTGGGAATAATTTGTTGTTGCTCATCATAGTTTAATATAAGATTTTATAAAATTATGCTATTTATTATTTAGACAAATATAATCATTTTAAAAAATGTTTAAATTAAAGTCAATACTTATATGAATATAACAAAATGGTTTCTTACAGGATACAATCTTTTATCTAAACTCCTGTGAATTTTTTTTATGTCAACGTAATTGGGGAATAAACACAACATACTTTCATAAATAGACAAACTATATGATGACTAAGAACACCAAAATGAATATACATAATGATACATATTTTCGGTCCTAACTGCAAGTCAGGCGTGTGTAATTTTGCCTTATAAAAGTCTGTAAGTTCATTTTTCACATCCACTACAATACAAATTCACATTTACCTCTTAAGAACTCAATGATTTTGTAACCATTGATATTTAAACTTCTTTTTATCTGCAATACAGAACAAATTGTTTTAGATATTTTTGTGAACATTTATACGAAGAAATAATTTTGCAATAAATTGAATGCTATAATGTATTTAAAGACAAATTTTTAAATATTAGAATATCCCAAAGTCTTAAACTATACCTCTAAACTGGACATTTTAAAATCTGAAAATTAAAAAGAGGTTATCTGCAGACTTCGCACATATTTATTAAATGTTTTACATTAGCATTTCAAATTGTTTAGAAACATTTGTGTTATTTCTATAGTGAATCTCCCGGAAATTAATCAACATGGTTCTGCTGTGTTAAAATATTCAGAAAACGCTGCTATTTCATGTACTTGTATGAGTTTTTTTGTTCAAATCTTTCAAATGTAAATATTGTCTCTAATTATAAATAAACAGGTCATAAAGGACACAAAATGGATACAATTAAATGTTGTTAGTCTTGATATCTCTTAGCTAACTGTTAGCGAATAGTTCCCAACTTTTTTCATAGTCTTATTTAAATCAAAATTATGTTCTCGCGGAGAATACAATTGTTTTATAAATGTAACTATATTAAAAGATGGCTAATCAAATGTCTCAAATTGAGAAGGTTCGCTGATTATTTCGATTTACGTATTGTATGTCCATTGCATTGCTGTACCCTAAGCATTCTCGCCGAAAGATGAGAAACTGCTGTACATGGAGTAAAACGGAAAACATATGCAACTTTACGTCAATATTTACGCATACTGAAACCTATAATCAAGTAAAAGGAAATTTCATTGGAAAGCAGGAGAACTCACAAGAGAGGATGGGGTACAAAATTTTACTTACCTATGACCAAGTTCGTGTGCTGCAACGGACGTCGTCTTAAAATAATCAGTCGAATGAACAAGCTGAACTCTCTTACCAGGCACACATATGAACGCTCCCGTGGAAAGACCTTGAAGGAAGTAAATTAAAAAGTCTAGATATATAATAGCAAACAAAATTGTTAACCAAAGATATCAATAAATGACCCACCAAGCCATACCTATTGTAATTTAATTCATTTGAGTCATTTAAATGAAATGGAATCGTACTGAGCAAATACACAACCGAACTCTACAGAGAATGCTAATATTATCATGTCATAAACAGGTATAGTTGTATATATATATATATATATATATATATATATATATATATATATATATATATATATATATATATATATATATATATATATATATTGTTGCCGCACATAATAACGACAGTTCCCATAATTTCCAATATCTTTCCTTAACGACTATAGCTGGTTCTGTGATAGAACGTCTTGTAAAGGAAGCCTATTGTATTGAAAAATGACTACATTATTAAAATCTATGCGACATTCATTGATATTTTTATTATTTTGTAATATAACATGTGAAGGTCTTTAACTATGTTAAGACTTTTGATTTGTTTTTGTCTCCGTCTTACAATTATTTAAAACTATTACTATATTACTCTAATTGACATTTGTACATTATTATTTAAAAAAAGAAGATGAATTATATAAAAATATTCAATATAGTATTACAAGCCCTGGGTCTTTACTTGACCGAGTGGTTTCATACCTTGGCAAGATTACCGCTAGACGTCAAATTTACAAAGACTTCCATACAACTTCAGTTGTAAATAGAAAGCCCCGACGTGTCCATTTTATGCATACATTTTACTCTAATCAATGCAAAGACCACCGATCTCACAACCTGCCATATATCTATCAACCGCACATCTGCATGGTTTCTCTTTATTAGGTTTCCGTACCGCCAGCAGTTCACGCCGTAGAAACTATACTACTAACCCTTAACACATTGAACTATTTTACCTACGCCACCTTAGGCCAGTCGCATTATCGTTTCCAGGTACTTTACTACATTATAACTTTACTATATTTGTCACCATGGCGACATAAACAGTATCTGCCGAGCCCCTTCTTATTGATTTCATTGTGTAATGTACCGGTTTCCTACCGTATATACTGATATTGCAGTCACACAACCAATGCACACAACTAGAGTTTAGTAGTGACTTTATTATTCCATAGACACTCATTCGGTTTGGACCTAATTGTACTACTGGTGAAGCATGGCATCATGGAAACTCACTAACACTTTACTCTGTAACGTTTGTTTGCTCCTAGTAATTGGCTTATTATTTCGGGAAAAGGAATATCTCTTTTGCACCGAATTCCAATAATCAGAAACGTGAAAACAGAAATCTAAGAATTCCTTAAAACGAGGCGCTATAACCAAATGAGCATACTCCAACTTTATTACACTATTATGTTTAATTGTTTATAAAATACTTATTTTATGTATATGATTATTATATGCTCATTTTTCCCCATTAACTATTCCTTGTCAGAATCGTCCAGTATTGCCCGATACTGAACTCGCACGACAACACACATATGGCGTTCACGTGCTTAAAGGAAGTACTTTCTATTTTAAATAAACAATGGACGCAGACGCAAGCACTTTTGATTTGTACACAAATCATGTACACTCGCGTACGAGGCTCTTTACGTTGTGGTTGTTTAAATTTGTTTCTGAATGAACTAAAACAGATGTTTCGTGGACTGCCACATACCAGGTGTTTTGGCACATTTCGCGTTGACACAATGTTACGGATTTAGGCTACCTACAGTATATAAACATACGCAAGATAAGGTCCTTACAAATAAAATACAAGTGACAAGTCATATGCTCTCTTCTTTAGCTGGTGATAAGAATGACAAAATAAAATATACTTAGTTTTACATCCTAAATTTCCTCACAATCTATTTTCTTAATTCTGCAAATCCGAATTACATGAGCCATGGCATAGGTTTTCAATCTGGATTACACATTTTGAAATAGTGCTGTAATTTCGATGATAAGTGCAATTGCATCTTCCTTACTGCACTCAAAATGAAATAAGCATTAAATTCCATAGCGTCTTTTTGATAATTGCAATTGCAAGACTTCATTGTTTTCCCACATTATGATTTCAAACATTGAATGACAGAAACAGAAAAGCATTTACAGATGTAAACAAGCTTCTCCCGCTCCGTTTCAATCCGACGTTTTTCAAGTATAATTTGCACAGATGAATCAAGTCCAAAATCACAAACCTTCGTCGAATCGAAACAAAATACCAAACTATATTCACTCCAGATGAAATGGAAAAGTTGTTGCAATGCGCATTCATTCACAATATGACTGCGAATTCCAATTTTAGCTGGACACGCCATTTTCTTTCGAAAGTCATGTCGAGCGCGCGACAAAGTTCAAATTTATCTGGGCGGAGTTATGTGCGCATTAATAATGATGTCATTGTGTAATGATAAATATGCGCCTGTGTATTTAGTTTAGAATACGGCATTCATTCATTTACGTTGTTTCTTGTAGTGTATTTTGTTTATATAATTAAACCTTAGTAGAATAAAACAATGAGCATATAATAAAACGTTTACCTGCATTTGTATGGGAAAATATGAACTCGTTTTGTCGGAAGGATATACTGCACTCTCAAGATCGTGCACTATTCCATCCCAAAACTTGTTTATATTTTCCCATACAAATGCACTAACCTATATATATAAGTATAAAGCAATAAATTTGTATTATATTGTTTGAGTCCTGATGAAATATTGAATATTCTTTAGCAATATATCAAATTACAATATATTTTTAAAAATGTGCATTATACATAAGAAAAATATTAAAACAAATTTCTCTCAATTTTTCATAAAGTTTTGATATAGTTAACAATTGAGATAATGTATCTTTAAGATCCAGTTTTATGCATTTTACGTATCAATTTATCATTTATCAATACTGAATATGCATTTTTCCATGTCCATTATTCATTAAAAAATAAAATAATTACGCATGGTAAAATATAAGCTAGGACATCATCCAGTGTATGTCATATCGTTTATATTATTGATCACATAGAAACAAAATATATTTAATGACTTAAGCAATGATATTGAATTCAGTCTGATGAAGCAATAAAGTTACGCCTTTCTCATTATAAGTCTATTTTGTCCTCTGCACAAACATTAGCATGATAACAAGGATAAAATGTATATATACGTACTTAGGTTTGCGAGCATGTCTATGAAAATCGGTCGTTTCAACCCCTGGATAAACAGTCCTAACTATATAACTTGTGCTGCTCATAACATGCTGTCAAATGTATATTTGTAATATTTTATACAATTTGTGTGGCTCGTCCCGCTGCCATCTGTTTTTTTTTATGTTTTCCTTTTCAGTTCGAATGTAGATCATTTTGTGAAGGAAAGCTGTTGGTGCTAAAGTCTATAAGAATTTGATATCGGCAACAATGTATTGATTATAAATGTTAATTATTGAGTTCATATAAAATCCTATGCTCCACAATATGAAGTCCCTAGACTTGAGAGAAGCCTTATGTGCAAACACAAATTAAGATTAATGATTCAGTTGAGTAGGGTTAGGACAAGACATGGCATTTAATATCTGGTAAACATTAAACCTAGTAGAGCACAACAAATAAGCAAATTCCATGGTATATGGCTGATGTCGTTAATATTATAAAATAAGCATATTAAACATTTTGCATATCAGTGTTTTTGATGTAACTATAAATCAAATGTGTTGGTCAATTAACAATAAGTATGACTTCTAAAATTGTACGTCATAAAGAAGAAAAAATATTCAGTAGTTGTAAACGTACAGAATCATGGAAAATATAACCGCTAAAATTAATCTGAGACTGTTTATGTGGCAAAAATGATCGTTTTGACTTTGTACGTCTAGAATGTTAACACATTATATACCCCTTTAAACATTTTCTACCAAATCAATTGGAAACAGCTTGTTATTGGTTAGTGACTCCAAAATAATAAATCAGTTCATGGTTTGCATCTAGTATAGTATAATTGTTATGGTACATTTAACTCTGCTCGCAGAGAGGTAGAAGAACAGAGAGATGAGGAGAGAGAGAGAGATAGAGAGAGACTGTACTTACCGGCAGTGCGCGTATGATCAGTTTCACTTAAATACATCGAGTGTCTAAATATAAAATACAGCACTTATGTATATCTGTACAACATACAATTTTGCAAACAAACTGCAATTGATGTTTAATTTATTTTGTGTCTATGCCATTTGTCCGTGTGTGTCAATAGAGGAGCAAAGGCCTAAATTCATCGTCATTTTTACTAAAGCTATCTACTGGTGATCTTAGTCTAGCCTTGGTTAAGAAATTGGTATGTTCTGAAAGAAAACATTCGACACACATCCTGGTCATTGTAATGTCTTAGATTTTAACATATAGTTGAGACAAATATGATTATTTCATTAACATTCTAAGTACAGTCTGTGCAATCATTATTTTTTTGATCAGATATAAAGTGAGAGGTACAGTATACCTTTTTACACCATTAATTGCAATGTGTTTCTTGTTTATTATTTTGTAGCTAAAACACTATTTTGGTATTATTGTGATTATTAAGTATTGAAGAACTTAGGTTCACTTTTCCGCTCCAAGTACTAAGTTCTTGTTTGACGGGATATATCTAAGTTGGGTGAAAATATGAATCACTGTTTATGGGACAAGTTTGCGATATGTCCGCAAAGAATAACATTCATACAATTTGTACGCTGATGGAAAGAGTATTAATAGGTTGGGAGAGATTGTTTATTTATAATGACTTAATAACGCTGACTAATATTACCCTACTACTACTACTACTACTACTAATACTACCACCACTACTACTGATACTACCAC
Source organism: Sinohyriopsis cumingii (assembly GCA_028554795.2). Classification (NCBI taxonomy): domain Eukaryota; kingdom Metazoa; phylum Mollusca; class Bivalvia; order Unionida; family Unionidae; genus Sinohyriopsis; species Sinohyriopsis cumingii. The sequence continues at coordinate 6,539,730 of JAPYKE020000037.1, read as the reverse complement.
TACTACTACTATTATTGCTACTACTACTAATAATACTACTAATAGTAATAATAATAATGATAATACTAACAGAAGAAGAAGAAGAAGATGAAAAACATCAATAACAATGATAATAAAATCAACAGTTATCTAATTTTAGCAGCGTACTGGTAATGTGCTTGCATTGCGTCTTTGTGATATGGATTTCATTTTACAATTCCCACGACCTTACATTTATGTCACCACCTATTTTATATTATTGTTTATTCCAAATGTCCATAGTCTGCTTTGCAGACCTATTCAGGCCAACGTCTAAATCGTTATAAAACCTTCTTTACTATACTTGTTTCATTAAGATCACATCTACTTCACAAATTGCTATAACTATACACACGCAACCAGAAACTATTAGGTCCTTGTTCAATATTTAATCTCTGCATCTTTTCTCAGACAATCAAGGAAGAAGTTGAATCATAGCTGAATTTCATTCGATGGTTTCTAGATGCTTTACGACAGTTTCTTAGGCTTAAACATGCTGATAGAATGGGAGTCAAGTACTTTTCATGTTATAGTATTATGTGAGGTACAACGATTTTACAATTTATTAAGCTTTCTTGATATAATATTGAAAGGCATATTTGTTGATTCCGTAACTTGTTTGAACCCCATCTTCGTGTATCACGAGCCTAGTCATCATATTCCTTCACTACATGTACTTACCGAGTAAAGAGTATAGTTTGGTCGTATTCCTGATGTCCCGTAAGTGCATTATTTGAGTCCCAGCTCATAAGATCCTTAATATACAAGTTTGCATTAATCGATTTAGTCCCGTTAACTGTATGCACTCTAGAGAAATGATGTGGAAAATGTGCCTCCCACTTTAAAGAAAAACGAAACAGATGAAACGAAATAGCAATTCGTGTTCTTCATTTATTGATGCTAGTTACAGAACTATATCCATATAAAACTAGCGATATGAGACTATGAAGCATATATATTTAAAACACAAACATATAATGTGTTTAGTAATACAGACAGGAAGAGATAGAGAAGACTAGAGGAAGAGTTATGGAGACAGTATAACAAGTAAGTCATTCGGTATTACGCTTCCATGGCAATGAATAGTTTGAAACGAAATTTTTAAGTATTTGAATTTTGCATCGAAGAGAAATAGTTGATTCAACAAAGGAAAGCTTCTAAATTGCAAAGTATTAAAGCAATTTTTTCCCAATCTGATATCCTCTTTTAACTTTAGGTTCAGATGATTGTAACATTATATCGCCTTGTTCCTTCACATCGTGCATGTGAACTAGTTTTGTTGTTAGCAGATTCGTGTATAAAATATACTCTGATTTTCGGACTGTATAAAATTAATGGTTGCAGTTTGTTCTGTTAAATTCAATTCATTATTTCTTTTTTGGTACTATGCCAAATTCATCCTGTGTTTGAACAGGCTCAAAAAGCTGTGAGAGATTATCCTTTGAACTGGTTTTGCTGTCATGGTTCACCTAACGTTAAAAGGGTTCAACGAAGAGAAGCAAGTTCTATATAATATATTAGGTATGCATAAGGCAACAAAACAGTTGATATATAAAAGAAGAATTACACTTCATGCTATATAATTCATAAATGTTCTGTACATGACCTTCGTATGAAATAAACTATATATAATAACATAATGGCATCTTTGTTCTCTTTACCGATATCAGTATTATGTTAACCCCCTATACAATTTGAACTATATGTACTACGTAAACTATTTGTACTATATAATTCAACTTCGGTGGCATATGTGATTAGAGTGGGAGGTTGAGGGTTCCAACCCAGGTCGGGTCATACCAAAGAGGGAGGAAAAATGGTTCTAACAGTTGCCTCGCTTGACGCTAAGCATTAAGAGGTTAGTGTTACGAAAGGACGGTCTGCTGACAAGATAATGTGACATGGTGGGTCATGATGCTTAATGTCAGCGGCATGATGCCCCGGTGCTAGATATCATTATAAAGTACCAAACTGCAGACATCCTAGCGATATGACTGAAAAACATGTTAAAGCTACGTTAAACGTCCAGATCACAAACACACAAACACAGATTGTACTATATGAGCCATATGCTCTATTTTAACTCTTGTGTATTATGTGACGGAACTCTCCTGCGTAAATTATCTGTCCTAAGTCAACTTTTCTATACAAGTTGCAATATGTATGATATTTGCACTATATTTACTATTTGAACTATTTGTACTACGTGACCTATAGGTACTATAAGTATACAACTATCTCTATCTGATGCGATATCTAGGTATAAAATATGAATTAGGTATTGAAAATAATGTGCGAAATATAAATAGATAGACAAATGAAAATATATTTATGTTTGAGAGTGAAATAATTTATGTAAATTTATATTTAGTATTTATTGACAGGGTGGCATTTATATTAACTGAAAAGGTTGTAATATACTGCTTGAGACGGGGGATGCATCACAGCATGAACCTTTGTTCCAAACTTACACCAAAGTTTGTACATATAACTGTCCATAATTGAACCGATAATTGAAGCAAAGTTTGTATTTATAACTGACCCAGTACATATAATGAACATAACACCTATACATTGATACAATACAGTTAATGGAACCAACATATCATAATGTATATTCCACATTATGAAAACACAGAAAATGTTCAGGACGTGTACAAAGAGGTTATATCATCCATAGAACTTCCAAGTTATAACGGTTAATTCAGCAACGCCGATCATGTTTCATCTTCCGCTCTTAACCTTCCAGGCGTAGTAAACATTTATTTAACGATATACACTTTCTCAGATATCCTCTCATTGTCGCTCACAAACACAAATACACAAAAATAATCCCCCCAAAATATAAATAAGCTTTTTAATGGAAGGACAGGCTCACAGTAGCTATTGATATATCCTTCATGATATTATTAATTACTCATATAAAATCAACATTATACAGCAGTACAATTTGATTATAGTAATGGATTGTTTATTTGTACCTACTCCAATCTGTGCCGTTATTTATTTCCCACAGTAAATATATTGTACGTTTCGACGGTCTCTTGATAAGTTAGGCTACTTTTGTTACGTATACGTGTATCCTAATGTTCCGTTATGGAATATAGCTGCAAAACATCCACTTCCTCGGCTAATGTAATATCAATTTTTGCCACAAAAAATAACTAGACATATTTTCGGTAAATATTTGAGCCTCCTCTTCAGGTAATATTTCACCTACCATACATTTATATTTGTCTTATTAGTTTCAGTGTCTTGTATACATAATATACTTCCCTATCTCACGAAGTATAAAGATGAATCAGTGTCAGGTCAGTGTACGCTTGAATTAGTTGAGTAACAGTATAAAGTGGTTTCTGTAACGTTTGACCAAGGATGGATAGTGTCACCAAGTTCCATTTGAAAGTCAATTCGTATGTGTAGAGCAGCTGTACAAATTGCGTAGACAACATATACATCAATAAAGGTTCAGTAGGAACTGGTGCTCATCCAGTTCATGGGCATCACTCTCCAGACGCCTCAAAATTTTCTTGACACTGGGATTCACGCATGAGTGGTCAGGTGTAGGTGAGGGTGATTCTGCGCAACGTCCTATCATTTAAATTTAATTTGCATTCAATGTATGACATTATCTCTCCATCATGGAGACCTGGAGCATAGACACACGAAATGAAAAAAAAAAAAAAACATCAGCAGATCGACCAGTGAATATAACAACTCTTGTTAGTAAAATAATGAACAGATTGGACATCCATATCTCCATATCTTTGAATGGGTCACTTCCAATCAAATTGCTGCCCTGGGCTAGCAAAGGATAGCTGAGGAAGAATAGCTCACCGGAGTAGGAGCCTGCAATATCTTCTTCTGGAGTGTCCAAATTCATTAAAAGCGACATGAAGCTATTTATCGGGATTGCTACCAAGGCATGGCATGAGGGCAAGCTCACAAATTTACCAAAGGGCGTGAACGACAGCCTACTGAAAATGAGACTCCCACTTTAAGGAGAAAGACATGCAACTATCATCGCTGGCATGTTTCCAGCAAGTGCGGCTAATGTGAGACCAAGGATAACTGTTTGGAAATCTTTGAGAATTTATGGCGGAAGAACCAACGGCGGTCAAAATCATTATAATGGGGACGTATTGGAAATGATCTAAACACTACGTCCGGATGACTAACATAAACATTCACTAGCCGAACCGAAACAAGACTCCTTGTTGGCACAAACCTTCCACGAACTGTCATTTCACTGGATACTACATCATTCCCAACGCATTCATAAATACCGAATGCTGAACTGACCACAGAAAACTAGGCTCTAAGCTCAATATCTAGGTGCAGCTTTGCCAGCATCTAAAAGGCAAATCAGTGAAACTAACGCGAAATATTTCATAATTGAAACATATTAATGTAAAACACATTTGTTAACGAAATGTGCATCCAACTAGATGCAATATACATGACCTTTGATAGGCTAGAATAAAACTGGGCATCCCTCAGAGACGCTTTGCTGTCAAGTGCATACGAAACCCTCGGCTGCACCCTAAGTAAACATTGCAACTATAGTGAAGCGATCGATTCTGCTCTACAAAGACTCACGAATGAGTTCCGACAGCCACAGAAGAACTGCTTAGTAAACAGAACTTTATCATCCAAGAAGACAGCCTTCAAAACCATCAAAATGGATGTCCAATGAAAAATGAGATGGTTAGAAGACTTATCGCTGAGCAATAAATGTGATTCATTCAGCCCAGTGCAGGAATGACATACACAATATATGTGATGCTATGAAAACCGTCTACGTGCCACAGTCATTTCGAACGTCTCCAATAATGAGTGACGACATTCCCACACTACTCAAATACAAGGAACATATGTTTCAAAGATGGACAGAACACTTCAGCAACATCATCAGTTAACAGTTATATATCAGCGAGGAAGCCACTGACCATGTGAAAATAAGCATATCACACGTTGGACCTCCGAAGCTGACATAAGCATATAAACCAATTGTCTCGATGTCGACTCGAAACAACAGGTGGAGACGGTACACCAGTAAACGTATACATAGCTTGACTATTTCACGTGGCACATAAACTGACTGAATTATTCCATTCAATGTCGACTCAAGCAACTCTACCTTACGGAATCCAGTATACATCCCTCTTTCACCTGCATTAGTGAAAGAAAAAGCAGTATGCATAGGGGCATCACCGTACTGTCCATAGCTGACAAAATCCTAATCATAATTATGAATCGCCTGCGACATCAATCAGAGCCGTATGTATTGTAATGAATGTTTGCAAAGAGCAAGAAACAAAACTCAACAATAAATGCCACATAGATCGACCGTAAAAACACATTTGGCACAGTGTTCAGTGGGTGCATCTTAAAAGATTTTGGTTACTCTGAGAAATTCATTGTAATGATTCAGCAGTTCTTAGATCTCTCGCTCGCTCCCTCGCTTGCTAGTGGAGGATATCAAGTCAACAAAACAATTATCATGCATCAGTGGGGCAATGCAAAGCGGTGTGTTAGTCTCACTACTCTTCAGCATGCTCTTCTTTGCTTTACGTACTGATGCCGTCCGTGATTATGACGCTGTGATCGACAGTATATCCTGGCATAATGTCAAGTCATTATATTTGAAGAGACTTTGGGCCAAGAGCAAGTTCTGTTAATAATATCTTATTTGTTAGCGAATTATCACTGAATGCCTTATTAGACATGCGTAGTATTTCTCTGCGACTTGTGACAATTTCAATGAAGCAAACAGTGTTGAAAAAACAGATGTGAGGCACCAACCGATACCACACAAGACGTGCGTAGAGCCGATATTCATAGTAATGAACAAACACCGTGACTGTGGACACGATCACATGCCTCAGCCAATCACTGCCAAGTGCAGGCCGTATATGAAGCATGCGTATCCCTTAGTTTGAGGGCAGATCAGTTGGCAAACAAAACTGAAAGTCAGCAAGTCATTGCATTGATAACCCTTCTGTGTCCCTGCAAAAACTGGACATCGTGCCAGCCCCATGGCTGACTTCACATAGACTTTCAGAGGAAACGTTTTAGGATAAGACACAAGGGCATGTTCCCATATACAGATGTTCTCAGGCGGATTGGCCTTCCAGGCAACTGCTGCCTGCTAATTAAATCACTGTTGAGATGATCGGGTTACGTCACCTGTATGTCAGAAAGCAACTCAGAAAGAAGATTTTCCGATAGTGGAAAACAATTAAAGGTCAAGGTCAATGTCAGAACAAATGCTTCAAACGTTCCACAAATTCATCACTGAATCGCGTCATTATTGAAACCGAATATCGCACACAATCGCACCACCTGGTGCAATTTGATACATATTGGAGCTATAGATTTTGTACTATCAAGAAGCATAAAGATGACGTAGAAGCGACAAAATGAGAACCGCAACACGTATTCAACAACAAAAAAGAAACAATAATATCAGTGAGGTGCTATCTCTAGTGTATGTTGTGTGTATTTTAGTTTACCCCACCCGGTAACGCTAACTCTTTGTAACTAGGTTTGATGAATAAGAGTAGCATAAATTAACAAACTAGTATTGTAATGAAAAGTTAGTCAATCTGAATATTTCTCTAATAAATTTATCAAAGATATATCCAGCTGATGTAGAAACGTACGCATGCTTAGCAGGAGCAGCAATCCTAACTTGTATATGATGGAAGTAATATCTTAGTCTTCCTTTCCTAAATGTTACAATTTTGAAATGAAATATCTGATTTAAACGGGTGTTCACCCACAAAACGTACACTATAACGGAAACACTCAATGACGTGCAGGTAGCTATATATTTAAATATATTTTACCTCGAAAATTACGAATCCACCAATCCTGACATGGATTAATATATCAGGATCATATCTTCCTTTATAGAGTTGGTCTACCTATGAATAAAATAAAGATAATATATCACAGTGAGTATAGTTTACTTATCTGGCATGGAAGTGTACAAAATACTGCATTTCGTTCCAAATCATTCTCAAAGGCTACAAGTCATTATATCATGTATCGTCTGTGCAGACCAAAAACATACATATAACCCAATTTCTCATCGAACATGATACAAAACCTGTTTTTACAATCTTACAACGGATGCCATTTTCCAAAAGGGCCAGGTTACAAAATACAAGTTCATGTTACTTTGAGCTTCAAAAACTAAGCCATACT